>JAJKFI010000024.1:2767625-2788001 GCA_029204185.1 Lerista edwardsae
TATTATTATTATTATTATTATTATTATTATTATTATTATTATTATTATTATTATTATTATTCATGGTCCCTGGCCTACCTAGAAGATGCAGCAGAGGCTGCATCAGTGCAGTAGCTCCCTTGCAGGCCAGCTGAGGATGGTTGGGCCATGGCTGTTCCCTTAGGAGGAAGAGGAGGAGGAAGAGGAGGAGAGATAAGTCATGTTTGTTGGCTATTTCCAGCTGAAGAAAACCTTGACCTACCATATCCATAATAAATGTTCCGTGTGGACACATCCATCGCCCTGAAATATTTTTCATCCCTTGTCTTGCTTCCATTGAGAACTATGCACTAGGCATAGTGCAAGCTGTGATGTGACTAATAAAGTGCATTCCTTGTTATTCAGTCAGGGGCAAAAATCTGTTTTCAAACCTTCCATTGCTTTTCTATCAAAGCCGCGTTGAACTTACAGATCAAGGTAGAGCTGCTTCAATTGTCTCAAGAAAACTCTGAAAGAGGAAGACTGATGGATTGTCATTTCCTTTCTTGACATTTCTGGATTTCTTCCAGTGGGGAAGGAGATAGGCGTCCCTCATCCGCACGACTTCAGTGATGTGCATTCTTCCAGCAGACAATCAAACTATGCATTTCTCTGTGGGGACAGTGCATTACTCTGCAGGTAGGGGATCTAGAACTTTTGGGAGAGGAAGTGACTCATGCTTCCTTTGTATCTGTTTTCTTGGGACGTCCGAAGTGGTTATTAGTATGCACCGCAATCTTATGAGTGTTATTCTTCTTTCACTATAATATGGAGCAGGGATTCCCAGCAGCTTCTGAAGACGTTGGGACACACATTTCTCTTGACAGCCAGAGCCTGGAAGTGTACATACATATGTATGTATGTATGTATGTGTAGGCAGCGCGCCGAAGAATAGATGCTTTTGAATTATGGTGTTGGAGAAGACTCTTAAGAGTCCCCTGGACTGCAAGGAGATCCAATTGGTCAATCCTACAGGAAGTCAAGCCTAATTGCTCACTGGAAGGACAAATCCTGAAGCTGAAGCTCAACTACTTTGGCCACTTCATGAGAAGAGAGGACACTTTAGAAAAGACCCTCATGCTGGGAAAGATCAAAGGCAAAAGGAGAAGGGGGCGGCAGAGGATGAGATGGTTAGATAGTGTCACCAAAGCGATGAACATGAAATTGAGAGAACTCTGGAAGCTAGTGGAGGACAGGGAGGCCTGGCGTGCTGTGGTCCATGGGGTCGCGAAGAGTCGGACACAACTTAGTGACTGAACAACAACATGTATGTATGTATGTATGTATGTATGTATGTATGCATTTATTTATTTATTTATTTATTTATTTATTTATTGGATTTGTATACTGCTTTTCTAAAATTCAACACAGTTTACAAACATGTTTAAAAAACCATTTAAAATAACATATTGGAATTTAAATTAAATTAAAAAAAACCATTAAAATGATAGACAAGTACAACTGTAAAGGAGCAGAACAGCCCAAATATAAAAACAGCACAAAAGTTAATAAGTTAACAAGTTTTAAAAGGGGTCCCTAGTACCTCCCTCCCCAAAAGCCAATTGAAAAAGGTGAAGTATTTTGACATACAAACAGATTCCCCAGGCTGATCTCTGACAGATTTCTGGAGGAAAAGTCCATTGTGGGCTATAGGGCATGATGGGTTGGGCAACCTCTTTACGTTAATAGTAGACTACTTCAGAATGCCAGGTGCAAGGGAGTGGCAACAGGATGCGAGCATCTTGTTGTCTACTGAGCTCCCTGAGGCATCTGGTGGGCCACTGTGAGATACAGGAAGCTGGACTAGATGGGCCTTTGGCCCGATCCAGTGGGGCTCTTCTTATGTTCTTATGATCACCCCCTTGTTCCACCCTCTCCCACCCAGAAACTTCCCTTTTCCACCTCCAAAATGCCCTCTCCCATCCTCAGCGCTGCCCAGCAACACCTGACCTATGCTGACCAGTGCTGGGGCAGGCTATAGTGGTAGCAGGCTGATGCAGGTGCTACCAGCTCACAAATCATTGCAAATGTGTCTTACAGCACATTTGTGATACTCTAAACCAGAGTGGGGACGGCAGTGCCAGCTCATCCCAAAGTTAGAATTGTGCTGTAAATATGAACAATTAATATACAGGTTGAGCCTAATTGTATGCAAATTTTAAATCTGTGGATTTGGCTCAGGGTGCAACCCTAACCGGGAGTTAGGCTGGCACAGTTAGGCCAGCAACGTTTGGCTGGCACAAGGAACATCGTAAAGTATGTTTGGACCACTCTTGGAGTCAGACAGGCCAACCCACAGACGTGCGCCATTCTCCCACATTCTGAGAGTGGTCCAAATGCACTTTACGGTGGCCCTTGTGCCAGGCAAACTTTGGTGACCTAACTTGTGGCACCCTAACTCTAGGTTAGGATTGTGCTCTGAATTATGCTTTGAGTGGAAGTAGGAGTCATCTGTGTACAATTAAGAACGAAAGAAAACCTTCTCGGATACTATGCACTCACTTTGTTATACTCCTTAGCATGATGCTTGATGACATCACAGGGGCAGCAGCCCCATCCTAACCGCTATTTGAGCTGGCGCAGCAGTCCCTACGCTGGCTCCAAGTGCCACAAATGTACCATAAGGCACCAGCTACACTGGTGAGAAGGCCTGAGCCAACACACCCTGACCAGACCAGACTAGACCAGACCAGACCTTGTGCCAGCGGAAGCAGGTAAGATTGCACAAGGTGGCACGTGGGCAGGAGGACAGTTTGGAGGCAAGGAGGGGCAGTTTTGGGTGGGCGAGGACAGGATGGGGGAGGATTGGACTCAGGAAGGAGGCAGGATCAGCAGTGGCAGATTAGTGCACTGAATTCTAACCCCCTTCCTGGCTGTCCTAGCATTACACTGGTCTTTTCAGATTTGCATCAGCCAATCACACAGCCACTTCCCAGGTCCCCATCCCAGTGGTGTCATCTACTCACCAGTAGACGGTACGCTGGGCGGGACTTAGCGTGATTGACAGCCCGTCCACTCACTTCCGCTTTCTTCGTGCTCCCCGCGCGGCTTTCCCTTGCCTCGGAGGGGGCGCCTGCTCGCCGGGGTGGGGGTGGGGGTGGGCGCGCTGTATGCCTGGGCGAGCAGGCGCCCCCTCCGAGGTGAGGGAAAGCCACGTGGGGAGCGCGAAGAAAGCGGAAGTGAGTGGATGGGCTGTTGATCACACTAAGTCCCGCCCAGCGTACCGTCTACTGGGGAGTAGATGACACCACTGCCCCATCCCCTAAAGCAAGGTGTTTATCTTTGGGAGTGGGAAAGATGGCTGAAAATCTGGGAAGCAAAGGGGGACTAATAGATTTTGGAGAGGCTCTCCAAGTATATATTTATAGCTGACCTGATTCTTGAAGCAACACAGTCTGTGTGATGGGTTAGGGGAAGCAGCTGACAATAGTTAACATAATTATTTCAGAGCTCTACAAAACGTGCCTTTCGTGTGTTCACAATTAACATTTTTTCCCTTTCATTTTCAAGGCACAAAAGACAACATGCAACAAAAAAAAAAGGAGTTCACGGTTTGCTATTGACAGGAATGTTTTTTCTAGAATGGTTGGGATTGTGAAAAGCTTGGCTAAACTATTAACCTCCATCAAGGTAGAATGAATTTAATTACTTCTGAACTCTCTTCAACAAAAATATGTTCATGCTCAGCCGTCAGTAACTCTGATGATGACAGCTACACAATCCCCCTTGACAGATTGTTCCATTGGCCATGAATTGGAATTAAGTAAGTGTATGAAGCAGGAAAAAAAATAGACTCCTGCATTTAAATAACATTAAGACTTTAACTCACACTGATACAAGTTATGCTGTTAAGCCTGTCGTTCCCAATTACCATAATTGATTGCATTGTGTGACTCTTTTTGTTTTACTCAAGGCCAAGTTTGCGGAAGCAAAAGTGTCTCACTGAATTTCTTAGTTATGTCCAAATGTATTGGAAAAGGAGGAGGATACCCCAAGGAGATAGGGAATGATATCAGCAGTGGCCCCTTGTACTAGATTAGCCAGGAAGTACAGGGTTAATCCCAGAGTTTCTGCAAGCCTCAGGAGCACAGCTGCAGGTTGATGAGGGCCCTGGCTAGGAAGGGATTAGCACAGGTACAGATGGGTGTGGCTGATGAGCTAGAGCCTGCCCAGCAACAGACACCGATTGGCCTGCCTCAGTATAAAGTTGGAGGCAGGAGCTACAGTAAGGGACCTGGGTAGGTGCTGGAGGAGGGCACCAGGTAGGTGCTGGATGGATTGTTAAAGGAAGGGTGATTAGCACCAGGTAGGTGCTGGACAGAAGCACCAGGAGGTGCTGGAGGAGAGGCACCGGGCAGGTGCTGGACGGATGGACTGACTGTTAAAGGTCTGGATAAGGTAAGGTTATTGTGTGGAACTCTTGTATGGCTGCCACACCCCTGGAGCCACCAAGTGGAGGAGGCAGTTGTGGCTTAGGCAAGCTGACTGCCTATTGTTTGGTGATGGGGTTTGTTGGTGCTAAATTAGGGTATTTTGAACTAAGCCGGTGATGAGAGCAGTCTGGAGGAGGTTGTCCAGCTGGTGATTCCAAGCAAAGCTGTTGGAAGAGAGGAGGCCCAGTGGGTGAAGGGACCCCCTCCCTCTTGCCTATCTCTGAGGCTGCTCTGGAGGGGAAACTAGTTAGCCTAGTGTGGGCATTGGGGCCCTTGGGGAGGCCTGGCAGGGAATTTGTCAGAACACCAAGTTGCATGTACATCTTCACCAAATTTAAAACTGCAATTCACAGCAATGCAGTAGGATGAGTGAGCGAGCGAGCGAGCGAGCGAGCGAGCGAGCGAGCGAGCGAGCGAGAGAGAGAGAGAGAGAGAGAGAGAGAGAGATGGCTGCTGCCAGTAACTGAATTCACCACCTCTGTTCCCCAGAAACATGCAGTAAGGAGAGTGTGTGATCAGTAGCTAAGTAGCTACTTTATGTCCTTTACGGAGTTTGCCCCATCTAGGTGTGCTATGTGTTACTTTGACAGAACCCATCCTTTAAATCCTGACAACTTTATACCCTGTCATCTGTATCCAAGTGCTCCGGAAGAAGGAAATAATTAAAATCCAATTAAGTTTTCACATTTAAAATCTGCAGTAAAAGCATTAACTGATTAATTGCACTGATTAATCAATTTCTGCTTTTTTGTTTTGTTTTTGGTCCTCCTCATCCCAAAGAAAATGATTTCCTGAGCAGTATTCCTAATGATACGATAGTTTAAGCTGCGTGCCTCACTGGTGGGGTAAGTGCACTGTACAAGAAGCCAGCTTCTCATGCATCCTGAAATGAGATTATATTATTTGTGACTGAATGAACGAACAGGGCAAAAGACATCTCATGATGGCAAGATGTATTTTTATCGAGGACTTGAATTTTGATTCAGGCTCAGCATTGCAGAATCAAATGCAGGTTTCTCCTAATGCTTTCTGAATTAACTTGAAGTGACTCATTCTATTTCCAGGTGGCTTCAGGCTGCGTTCCCGGATCCTAATACCGTATTTCGGGAGTAAGAAATAGAATGTTTCCAAAGCGGGCATTATGATGGCAAATCAGTTACCGTGCTCCTCATTTGCACTTCGCCTGTTCTGCGCTCGCAAAATGAGTTCACGCCATCAAGAACCGGCAGAATTAACAAGATATGTTTTCAAACTTTAATAGCTTGGTCACTACCAACCTAAATGGATTCTCCTCTTCTTTATCGGCTGGAGGCCAGACTGATGCTCGACTCCACAAGTGAGACCAGGTGAATCAAGGCTCCATTACTGGAAGAAACTAAATTGGAGGAAGCCAAGGGTTAGACAGGTGTATTTATAGTTAAGGGTGATGGATGTCAATCCTCTTAGAACGGAATCCATTGCTTGAGCAGAAAGTGAACATTGATTTCTTGTTCCGTAGACTTGGACTATGAACTCTTCTCTTGTTTTTTTTTTTTTCCTTATTATTGACTTACCACATCGTCCAGTGCTCTGAAGAGTAAAAAAGAGGCCCTTCCATTCGCTGTAATAGGCTTGATCAGATCTGTGATGAGCCATGAGAGCAATACATTCTGTTCTTATGCTATCCGTCGTGGCAGAGCTCATTAAATCTTCATTGTGACTTTCCTGTCTCTCTATTCTCTCTCTCTCTTTTTTTTGTAGTATCCAACCAGTAGGATAGAAACCAATAACTTCTTTCCCCTTTACGGAACTGGGTTTGAGTTCAAAATAATTGAGCTTGCCGCTAAATGAAGTGCATTGATATATAGCGCCTTAGTGAAATGCATTTCTCCTTTTCACTCCTGTGGCCTGGAATTCATCAGCCGGTTATGGATTACTTGTTCATTACACCATGAAGCCGCAATTATTGAATAACAATCTTTCCCTTAAAAGATTATCAACACTCAGGTCACATTTACTTAGGTCACAATGTGCCAGTTTACACGCTGCTCTTTGATTGCCGGGCTAAGGATGAGTGCTTAAGTGGCAATATAATATGGATCAACCTCGGTTAATACCTTGAACGTTTTCCAATGCTGAAGTGAAAGCTTCGTTCCCATATCAGCTTCCAGCTTGAAAGATGTGACTATTATTGCTTACCTAGATTTCTGCCATTTGGGGGGCATCCTAATTTCATTCACCACCCATGTCAAACTTCCAGGCATGTTTGCCCCAACGGGAAAAAGAAAAATGGGAGCATCAACTTCCAAAGCAAAGAGCTGAGCAATGTGAAGCTGCCCTGAACTCTTGGATAAGGTTTGAAATATGCAAAGCTGGACCATTGGGGATTGTCACTCTGAACTGTCAAACGTTCACCACAAATAGGTTGTGTTGTGTCTTGGCCCCCAGACTCTGACCTCCGACCTTGGACCAGCAGGCTGCCCAGGAGATCTCACAACCACCCAAGGCAATTCAATTTCCAAGGTGCTGAAGCTGAGAAAGTAGGGGGCACAATCAGTGGTGTCATCTAAATGATTTAAGAACAGGTACTCACTTTTGATTGGCACGTGTCAGGACCTGCCCACCAGAAGTGACGTCATAAGCCGGAAGTGAGGTCATGGCAGGAAGTGACATGAAAAAAGCCCTTTTTGAGGCCTCAAGACAATTTTAAACTGACCCAACAGTTGCAACAGTATTCCATAGCACCCCCAGAACATGTTAAGGAGGCCTGGCATCATGTTAAAGTGACCCAACAGTTCCAAAACCCCAGAGCAGCTCATTTTTCAGTGGCAAGGCAAGGCAAGGCTCTGCTCGCTGCCAGCCTGCCTGCCTGGCTCTGAGAACGTGCAGGCAACTCAAACATGCAGGAAATTCAAACGTTGCAGGGGGCGGAGTCGACCAGTGAGGGGGTGAATGGGCGGGGCCAGCCATAATCCTAGAAACCGGTACTCGCGTACCCCCGCGTACCCCCTGCATGACATCACTGGGCACAATCCAAGGCGTTCTTGGATTGGTAGATGTCTCCCAGAGCATTACTCAGCTCGCAGTGCGCCTGGGGCGGGGCGACGTCAACACCCCCCCAGCGTGGCCACCCTGCTCCCATGCGTCGTCTGGCCACAACTCAAGGAGGGGGGAAAGCTCATGGGTTTTTCCACGCTGCTGTGCCCAACTGCAGCCAGGGGCCGTCATGCTCGCCTCCCCCTGTGGCACCCTCCTTATGCCGCTGATGTCATCCCTTGGGATGACCACTAGGAAGCTCCTTAGATGTGTTTGAGCACCTATGAGCTTCTCCCTTGGCATTTCAGAAGGGGAAGATTTTCATTGGGAAATGGATGCAAGGAAACTGACTGCTTCATCCACACACCTGTGTGAGGGGGGCTAACTTGCAATGCTCCCCCCATACATGGATTTACTCAACCTGGATTAGTTGTGCACAAACAGGCAGGCATACCTTATGGGGCCTACCTTGTGCCCAGCACCACTGTTACTGTGAATGGGGTTAGAAATGTCACTTAGAGTGCAATCCTAACCTGGAGTTAGGCTGGCACAGTTAGGCCAGCAAAGTTTGGCCGGCACAAGGGCCATCTTAAAGCACACTTGGAACACTCTCTGGGTCAGGGAGGATGGCGCACATTTGTGTGATGGTCTCTCCAACTCCGAGAGTGGTCCAAACTTACTTTACAGAATCCTATGTTCCAGCCAATCTTTGCTGGCCTAACTGTGCCAGCCTAACTCCAGGTTAGGATTGCGCCCTTAATTTTTATTTTGCTAAAATTGGCAACAGGGCACGTTTGCAGATCCTCCCCGTCCTTCAGTGAATCGGATTTTATAATGTAAAACATATCTAGAAATTCTGTGTATTCTGTTGATTGACTATAGCTTATGTTTGATTGCAGCTGACATTGGATGGTCTCAGTTGGTCTTCAGGGGCAATTTGTTCCTTTGATTCCTAACGAGTCATAACTTTATCAGGCAGGAAGAAAAATGACATCCAAAATCTGAAAACTGACAAAAAAAGCCAAACAAAACAGAGACAAGTAAAACATAAATTATGAACCATCATGCAAGCACTTCAGAAGCTCCACAATATTTTGAGAACCAAAGAGAAATATTTTGGCATTTGAAAAGAACGAGATTTGCAGAGACCAGAATTTCAAAAAATGCTTCAAAGGTGTTTCTCTCAGGGCACGTTCAGTTTGTCAGTCAGGAGCCTGTAGCTTCCGAGGGGACTGCATGACACACTTACAATGCAATCCTGTGCATGCTTACTTAGAAGTGAGTTCAGTTTGACTCTGTGGATGTTCTGCTGGGTAAAGTATAGGATTTCAGCCTTAAACTGATTTATTTCCTAGGGAAATTTCTTAGGGAGCCCTGTTCTGTAAGGGCCCAATCCTGAAGGCCAGTGTAACACCAGTGGTACAAGCGTACCTGTGGCAGCTCGCTCCGGGGGGGGCCGCCCTCCCTGAGGGGCGCCAAGCGGGATTGCCGCGCCAAGTTGGTCAAGCGTGCAACAGAAAGGTGGGAGGCCTGCAAATAGCCTTTGGGCAAGCGATTTAATTTGCAGTCTGAGGTTGCAGAGGCTTTATGCTTCCCCTCAGCATGGCTACAGCCGGCGGCGCCCCGCTGCCCCACGCTGCAGCGGGCGCCTCCCCAGCTGCCGCGGACCCCCGGATGCTCCAGGGAGTCCCGTCTCCGACCTCCAAGAGCCCCTCGCCAGCCGCCCGGTAAGTGCCCTTAGCGCCAATGGCGGCACCCGGGCGGGGTCGGGGGTGACAGTACCGCTGGCTAAAAGTGTTGCGAACGTGCCGTAAAGCACATTTGCGACATCGCACAGGCAACTAACGTTGATGGACCAGCGCCACTCAGTCCTGGGCCTCAGTCCTGGGCAGGAGGCTGGCTGGTGCCTTAGCAGTGTCGGCCAGCGGTCGGTGATTTTTGGGTGGGGGAGGGGAGGATTGAGGCTGGATGAGGCATGGGGCCGGCGGTGGCCTCCATAGCCAGATCTTATGAACAGCGCCCATCTCAGGACGGGTAGCCTGACATGGGACTGCTCCAATTTAGCTCCAAATAGCCCATGGGCAGAGGCGTCATCCTACCAGAACAGGGCGGTACCCCGTTCCGGTAGTTCCGGGGAGAGCGGGAATGGAAAAGCAGCGTGCGGCAGACTCCGCGTGCTGTTTTTGCCCTCCCTCCCGCCCCTGCACCTCGATCGCTCTGCAAAAGAGCTCTTCCGGGCGCAGGGAGGCATTGCCGGGCGCTGCAAGGGGCTCCCCGCTACAGCTCACCCGTCCGTCCCTGCGGCGTTCCGGATCCTGGCGCCAGCAGCGTTCCGGTTGCTGGCGCCAGTGAATGACATCACTGTCAGTGGGGGCTTGAGTAGCCCCATTGTGGGGGTTGGGGGAATAGGGCAACTTAAGTCTCCACTTGACTTGTGGGGGGCTTGGGGAAAGGGGAGGGATGTTCACTTCTCCCGAGGAGACCCTGGCAGCTGCTGCAGCACCAACAGGATGCAGCAGCAGCCATTTTAGTAAGCAAAAGTGTGTGTGTGTGTGTGTGTGTGTGTGTGTGCGTGCGCACGCATGCGTCAGGAATGAAACTTTGTACAAAACACATCTGTGCATGAATCACACCTTTTGTGAACAGTGCCCTGTTCCTGTCTCATTTTTCACTTGTGAACATCTTGATGAGAAAACGCACCATTTCTGTGCCTGAGACATGAGAAGCTGGCACAATATGCTTGTCTTTTATAGGCATGCGTCTGTCCCCAAGCTCAATATGCCTGGAGAGAATCGGCCTTTGACAGCGTGATCCTGTGCAGAGTTAGGTGTGCCAAAGCGTGTTGAAATAAGTGGACTTCAGCATGCCTAACTCTGCATGGAATTGGGCTCCACACGTGATTAACTTTGGCCCACTTTGCACAAAGCAAACAGTCACATGCTTGTGACAGCTGCTTGAAAGCGAAAGCACATGGATCCATGCTGGGAACAGCTATGCGCAAATGCTGCACTATGGAACAGGCTTTCACTGGTAGGCTTTCAAGCAGCTGTCTCACCCAGCAGGGGAAAAAAATAATTATGCCACCCTTCATTATACACTGTGGAACAATTAAGATATGAAGCATGCGAAGTCGGAGACTATTCCAAAGGCTAAAGAGGTGGGGGCTTTTAAACTCAACAGTAAACAAGGGTTAAGGACCAACTGCATGCTATGTTTAATATTTCATTGGCCATAACCAGGGGTGGCTCTAGGAGTGGTAGGGCCCAGTGCGAGACACTCCCCCAGACCCCCCACCCTCCCTGAGGGCCCCCGACTCACCAAGTGCCCCCACTTACCCAGAAAAGCACTTGTGGTGCCACGCACAGCAGCTGGAAATAGTTGGTGGTGACATGATGACGCCACTGCCAACTGCTTCCAGGAGGCCCATTTTGGGCAGTTTGGAGGTAGGGGCAGGTGGGAGCGCCCAAGGTGAAGTTGCTCTGCTCGCCCCACTAAAGTACAGCCCTTAGAGGTCCCTGCTGCAGCAGCAAGCAATGTGCTCAGTGGTCTGGTGCAGGGGCCCGCAAAATGCGGGGCTCATTGTGACAACATTGGTCACATTGGCCAGCCCTGGCCGTGACACACTATTGCTTGCTAAATGGCAGCTTTTGGGTGGCCTGATCACAGCATGGGGTGATCACCCTTGCCCCAAATCCATGCGGCTGCTATTACCAAATTGCCCTTTCCCCGCTCCTGTGGTCCTGATCTGGATCAGTGTGGTGCCCACTCACCCTCCCGCACAGTCGCTATGGAGTAAACAACCATTATCTGCAACCATATCTTGGACTGCAGCCAGTCGTTGATTCCTCTGTCCTACATCTCAGTTTTGCCTAGGCCAGTAGCCTGTAGGACCTGCCCCAGCCTTTCCCTGCAATTCCAGTTCCGGTCGCCCTTGGTAGGTGTGTGAGAATTCTTCCACAAATAAAAAAAATCTGGGACCTCTGTTGAAGTATATGATCCTTTGCCATTGCGCAAATGTGTGACAATTCATGCAGTGGGGTAACTACTGGGGCGGTGCCATGGTAAGTATTGTAGTTGCCACAATGCGCTTTGTAAGCGGCCCCTCCCACTCACCAATGGAGCCAGTCTAGGCAGCAACAAGAACACTGCACTGCCGTCATCCCCTATAGTTACACTACTGAATTCAGGCCTGCTCAGTAATAATGATAATGATAATGATAATGATAATATTTATATACTGCCTTTCTTAGGTCATCAGATTACTCTAATGACTGTAACTCAAGGCAGTTTACATGGGCAGACTTTATTCATAAACCCAAAGGTTTTTACAATTTTACAGAACGTTCTATCTTACAAGAACAACACAAACAGATGGATCTTTCTGGATTTAGTCTTCTTTCTAGCTGCACGTTTGTCTTCTGCTGGCTGATAAGCGGCTTCTCTACTCCCACCAGAGAAGCAGCTGACCCAGCACACTCCCCCTCTCACAAGGCAGCCGGAGACAGCTCAGCTTTTTTAATCAGCCACAGTTTACAAGGTCTGCCACTCACAGAGACTTCCGGTAGTCCCGAACTGGCGACCTTCAGATCTTCAGATCTTCAGCTGTTTATCTTCAGGCAAATGGCATTAACCCTCTTGACTAAATCTTCTGCCCAAGTACAGTACTAATTTGAGAAATGACTGTTACAGGGAGGGTCACACTATCACAGCTCCTCTCTCTCACTCTGAAATGGCCAAAGGTATGCCACTGTTGTTGAGATTGTCCTTCCTGTGGAACTGGAGCCCCTACCATCTTTATAGGGAACAATGGACCTGGTTCTACTCTTGATTTGCAGCTCAGCAGTCGAGAATTTCCACAGTGTGGAGATAAACATTCTCACCAGCTGATGGATCGATTTTAGTCCCGTTGTTTATTTCTCTGCCCGCAGGCTTTTCCACATGTTCCCAAAGCCAGATCAAAATACAAGTATGCGTATGAACACCAACCATCTTTATTAAAAGCTTGACCAACACCAAGGCAGGAAACTCAATGTCTTGAGGTGGCCACCTGAAGTGACACATTATCTGGAGTGGGGCGATGGTGGCTGCCATCCTGTTACCAGACTCACCACTCTCTTCTTCACCTGGCAACAGGGCACAGGAAGCCACAAAGCCTTTCCACCTTGGCCAGGTCTTTGGAAAGCAAAAAGCTGGAATGTAGGAGTGATGAGGAGAGTGATAGCCTAGAGCAGTGTTTCTCAAACTCTGGGTCAGGATTCACTTGGTGGGTCACGACCTGACATCAGGTGGGTCGCTGAAAGCTTGGAGCGGCCATCTTGGAAGCTGCAGAGCTGACTTCTGCCATATTCCTTTTGAGAGAGTTAACAGTTTAAATTTTCAAGGGAGTTTTTCAAAAAAAAATGTTTCAGTTCAGGGCTTTTACAAGCCATTTTGTCCTCATCTTGCTTTCTGTCAGGGATGTTTCACGGATATGCCATTGCTGCAGTCCAAGAATGCCAGTTTGTATTCCAGGAATGCCATCTGATTGCATCACAAGGGCATACAATTTCATTACATCGCAATGGCACTTCCTGTTGATGATGTCACTTCCTGCCTTGGCATCCCTTCCAGGCTAACGCCATCACTTTCACTGTGTTCCGACACAAGTGACATTTAAAAAAGTGGGTCCCAGTGCTAAAATGTTTGAGAACCACTGGCCTAGAGTACAGGCTTCCATATTCCCTGGTCAGGCAGGTTCTTGATGGATTGTTGGCATCTCCCCTGGTGCACATTTTGCTCATTACCTGGCTGTCCTGCAGCCGAATCCGATCCCTTTCCCCTGCCTAAGTACCTAGCGTTGCACCAGTGGAGGCTGCTTTGTGGTTCATGCTACAGCAGAAGTGGATGCTGAGTCCCAGGCATGAGCCACCTGTATAGAGCTATGCGGACTTGCACCTATGATTGAACTGGCACAGGTCCACGTTGCCCCAGAGCAGTTTGTTGGGGCTTACTGGGGGAAAAGGTGACAAATGTCCCCTTATCCCAAGGAGACTTCCAGCAGCCAAAAATCCCTTGTGCGATACAGTGGAAACCGCCAGAGGCGGAGGCAGGGTGTAGCCTGGGGTGGCGCAAGCCATGGGCGCTGGGCAGTGGTGGGGCGCCACTGCGTCGAGTCTGGGCGCAGGGAGGTGTGGCTGGATGATGCATGGGGGCGGGGCGACATGCTGGGGCCGCAGTTTCATCGCCCTACCATGGGTGCACTCGGGCCTCTGTTCGTCCCTGGAAACCACTCTGGGGAACTCACAAAAAGAGATGGAATCTAGATGTATCTAGAGATGGAAGGAATCATGCGTAGATGGGATTCTGGCTAATAGTTTAGAATGAAACAAGTCCATTTGGCCCCCCCTTGTTATAGGACAGGGGTCTCCAAACTATGGCCCATGGGCCAAACCTGGCATACAAGGAACACCTTCCTGTTGTGAGCAGCACAAATTGTTCAGTCACGCAGCTGTTTCATTTTCCAGTCGATCGGCTGGCAGGGACGCTCTGCTTATGCCTGGGCATCCCAGAAGGCTGTGCAGCAGGATGTTGGGCACAGGCACAAATGCCCAGAGCGTCCCTGCCAGCATCAGATGGAAAATGGCGCGGCTGCATGACGGAACAATCTGAGCAGCTTGGGATAGGGAAGGCCTTCACTGCACACAAGAGCCCACAGTGTGAAGACCGTGGTTCTAGGCAATAGGAGAAGTCACCGCTATGATTCTTAAGGGAGCTTTTACATCTTGCATGCGCCCATGGAGAAGCCGTGACAATGCAACCATCTGGAGATAGAACTCTTGATTTTGGAGCAGCCGCTTTCCCCCTTATCGTTGCAGTTTCCGTACACTAGATCCTCAGACTGTGATGAATTGGCCAGGGTAGCCATGCATACTTACTGAAACCAGGTTAATTACTGCTGTGGGAGCACTTCTTCTTCTTTTCTTGCTTTGCTTTCGATTCACACCGGTGCGGCACAGCACAGGGCATTCGTTCACAAAAGTGTGTCCGTGCTCGCTTCACCCTCAGCATCTGGAAGAGATCCTGGAGAATCTGTAGGGAGTGGCAGCATTGGGAGGCCAAGAGGAAGCAAGAGAAGGCCCAATCCTAAGGGCTCTTGCACCAGTGGTATGCCACTAGTGCCAGCCCCAGCTGTTACGAAAGTGCTGTAAGGTGGGAGCAGCTGGTGCTGAGGCCACATGGTGCTGTGCCTCAGTGCTGGGAGGTCAAGCCAGAGGTGAAGGCAGCAGTAAATGTCACCATCAGTTGACCCTATAGGTTTTCGGGGCAGGCGGGCAGGTGTATGGCAGGGAGTGGGTGGAACTGGACAGAGGTAGAGCTGGCCAAAGAGCTGCCAGGCCCAGAATGGGGGTGGAGATGGCAGCATACTGCCATATCCTATGCTCCCTCCCAAGCTGGGAGGCCTGAGGCATGGGTCTCCTCAATTTGGTGCCTGCTCAAGATAGGTTCAGTTCTGAGTAGACCCATTGGGGATGCCATTGATCAACATGGGATAGACCTGCAGCAGACCTCGGTGGACCTGTGGTCGACCTGATGACCCCGAGGAGATCTGGGGCATCTATCCTGGCCTCATATGATACAGTTGTAGCCATTTCAGTGCCGCTGCAACCCTGGGCGCTAGAGAAGCATAGAATTGGGCTGCATACTCTTGCATGATCTCTCTCTCTCTCTCTCTCTCTCTCTCTCTCTCTCTCTGTCTGTCTGTCTGTCTGTCTGTCTGTCTGTCTGCTAAAGAAGCACAGGTGGAAACAGTGGCGTTTCTACAGGGAGGGCAAAGCTCTAAGTGTTGCAAGAAGCCTTACCCTGTCATGTAAATCCCTCCTCTCCCTTGCTGCTGTAGCCAGTAAGCAACGCCAAGATGTTGCTTTTCCCTGTGAGGATTGGCTAAAACGGTGCAGGAGAGGAGTGATTTCCACTGCAAGGTAAGGCTTCTTGCAAAACTTAGAGCTTTGCCCTCCCTGTAGAAACGCCTCTGGGTGGAAAACGTGTGTGTGTGTGTGTGTGTGTGTGTGTGTGTGTGTGTGTGTGTGTGGAAGAGAGAGAAGGAGTTTGTGCGGACCACATGCTTGGAAGAAAACACACACCCTATATTGAGTCTTCCCCCCCACCCGATCTGCAGCTATCTCTTTTATTCAGTACTTGGCCTCAGTACAAGCCTCCTTCTCTGCAGCCCTCAGCCCACAACAACTTTGTCTTGGATGCAGGCCAGAGTAAACACTCAGCATCTGGTGAAGTTTCGGATTGTGACTTTCCAGTTTGCTCCTGCCGCAGACAAATGTGTGCTGGGTGAAGGGACAAGAGGGGGTTGCTGCTTGTCATGCCGAAGGAACGCCCCTCTAGATCAACCCTCAAAAGGAGTTATTTTATGCCTCCTTCCTCCCAATTATATGCAGCAATTCAAGTAGCCGATGCCAAACTCTGGGATAGGGAGAGTGGAGCTCGGCCTGCCCTGTGCCAAATGCCTTGGCCTGGGGACTCTGTGGGCCAAGGGCTGGAGCCCCTCCAAGGAAATATTGACAGTGACTTTTTAATGGGAGATAAAAGGTTGCTGCAGCTGGCCAGAGTGTGACATTCCTTCTCAACCCCATTAGCTGAACTGTCCAGTCCAATATGCCAGGCATACGCAATGCACAATTGGGTACAGAAAGATGCCAGCATTCACTACCCCAGAACTCTGTCTCCTTCTCTTCCTGTCACTTGAGGTAAGAAAACACACTCCCCCTCACCACCCCCATAATAGAAGTTTGACTGCTTGCTCAAGGAAGCTTGATCCAGCCCCTTCTTTCAGTCTTAGGGGCCAGGCCTACCCAACTTTCCAGCACCAATGCAGCCGCAATTCAAAGGAAAGCAGAGAACAACATTCTCTTTTGTTCTCAATGACTCCCCCTCCCCCCCACAAGATGCAGTGTGCACCCTGTTGGCACAGCTATACCAGCACTGTAAATGTGGACGGATTTGGCCGTTAATCTTTCATTTTAGTTACTTGAGGACAGGGGCGGATCTAGTCAAAATGGCGCCTGGGGCACCCAATAGAAGTACGCCCCCATGGGAGCCCAGGTCTACCCACCAGAAGCAGCCACGGGTAGACCTGGGCTCCACGGAACCCAGGTCTACCCATTGGGACCAGCCACAGGTAGACCTGGGCTCCCTAGAGCCCAGGTCTACCCATTGGGACCAGCTGCGGGTAGATCTGGGCCCTAGGGAGCCCAGGTCTACCTGTGGCTGGTCCCAATGGGTAGACCTGGGTTCCGTGGAGCCCAGGTCTACCCGTGCAATGTTGCAGGGGCCACTGGCGCCCCCCTAGATGGCCCCAAGATGGGGCCCAGGGCTCGTGCCCCCCTGGCCCCCCTAGATCCACGACTGCTTGAGAACTAGATGTGACTGTTTATTGGTAAAATTAGGGGTGCAGTCCCAATCAACTTTCCAGCACAAAATGGGCACCCTCACATTTACATTATTTAGCTGGATTTTTGGAATTCAAACTTTTGGATTTTACTCCAACTTGTGTGTGTGTGTGTGTGTGTGTGTGTGTGTGTGTGTGTGTATGTGTGTGTGTGTGTGTGTGTGTGTGTTGTATATGCATGCATGCATGCAAATATATGCATCAACAATTAAGAATACCATTCCTTATCTGATGAGTTTGAGTGCAATGCACTGCAGGGGTTTCAGGGCAGGAGAGACAAGCTTCCTAAATCAGAGAAGCTTCTGAAATATAGCAAGGTTTTAAAGTCAGAAACAGCTTGGTGAAGCTCAGGACCCAATTCTAACTAAATTTCCAGCACCAGGGTAAGGGCAATGCAACTCCGAGGTAAGGGAGCAAACATTCCCTTACCTTAAGGAAGCCTCCCTGACTCTTATACCATTGCAGGATGCAGCACATGCCCCATTGGCACAGCTATGTAAGTGCTAGAAAGTTGGTTAGGGTTGTCTCCTAAAGCACTCAGCTCATGCTCTGGGAAAGCTTAGTTCCTAGGACTTCTGAAGGCAAAATCTTTTAGAATATTTTTAATTAGGAAAACAAAGATGTTGATCTCAGACAGTTTCTGTCTGAAAGTCATTTTCTCTTCTCCGAAAAGTCTTGCCTCAAGTCTGTGTTTGGCTGCTTGCAATTTCCTGGGGTGGTTATGTGTAGGAATAACCACATAAGTCTTTTTCACATGGCCCAGTAGCATACTTAGAGGGGGGTCATAGCATAAGGTTTTGAATGTCTCAATATGCCATGCAAGCAGCTAGAGGCGGATCTACAGGGAGGGCAAAGCTCTAAGTGCTGCAAGAAGCCTTACCCTGTCATGTAAGTCCCTGCTCTCCCTTGCTGCTGTAGCCAGTAAGCAACGCCAAGATGTTGCTGTTCCCTGTGAGGATTGGCTAAAACGGTGCAGGAGAGGAGTGATTTCCACTGCAAGGTAAGGCTTCTTGCAAAACTTAGAGCTTTGCCCTCCCTTCGATCTGCCCCTGCAAGCAGCCCCTCCCTTTTGGAGCTGTTCTGGTTGGCTAGAGCACAACAGAGGCACAACAGAATGGCCCTGAGGGGGAGCTGGCAGGGGCTGCTTGCATGGCACTTTGAGATAATGCAAAACCTAGTGCTGTGACCCCCCTAAAGCTATACCACTGACATGGCCAAAGGCAAACTTTATTATTATTATTATTATTATTATTATTATTATTATTATTATTATTGCTTAATAAGAATGAGCTTTGAGCCTTTGTTTTATGTTCAAGGGGACATGGCCCAGAGTGCAACCTTCGTTTGTGCCCTTGCACGTGGGGAGGTGCCGGCCTCCTCTATGGGTTCCTCGTATCTGCAGGTTCAAATCTGAGGAGACTGTGCAGCACGTATTGGTGCTGCGCGACCTGGGGGACGGGCCTAGAATTCAGCCTTATGGACGAATCCCAGACCTGCCCCCCCCGCGGCTGGCATGCCTGCCGGCCCGCCCACTGCTCACCCAGGAACGCCCTCCCCCTGCCCACCATTCCCTCCCACCCGCCTTGCCCTGCCTCTGCACCAGCCTGCTTCAGCTGGCGCACAGGTTGCGCGGCACATGAGCTCCAAGGCTGGCACTGCCGGAGCATTAGTGCTGGTGCGGGGGTGCCACTTGGCACCCCCTGCATTGGCGCAAAGGGTGTAGCATCGACGCAACAATGATGCGTCGGCGCTGCACCATCTACAGGATGACGCTGCCCAATGAAGATGTGCATTCTTAGAATCTGGGTACTTAGGGATCCTTAGGGTACTTAGAATCTGATTTGCTAACCAGCGAGCAATTTGCATAATATGCAAATTACACCACCCAGCTTTGGAGAACTGGTATATGGCAACTGTACTCGAGCAACTGTACTGATGCTCGAGTACACCATCCTCTTCAGTACAGACGCAACTCTAGGTCACCATCCTCTTCATTTCTCCTAGTTTCTTTAGTAGTTTCTGCACCACAGTTAAGAGCAAGCTACAAAAGGTCAGTACCGGTACATACAATATCAAGCTTCAGTAAATGGCAGTAGAACAGTGGCTGATTGACACATTTGCTTGAGACCTTTACATTAGTGGTGAGGAATGAGCCTTATGTCTTTATCTTGACTCACTAAAATAAGATGTATTGGGGGTAAATGAAGAGGAAGTTGTGCAACTTAGTGAGCATCAGAAAACGTAAAATGATCGAACAGATATTACCTAGGCAGGTATTCATTAAAAGTTGAGCAACATAAGCTAAAACACCAGGGAAGAAATATTTCTAGACACAGATATTGATCTTTGGAAGAAACCCAAAAATCAATAAACCTATTAAAATATTTTTATGCGAAAATGAACAGTAAGCTAGGCACAGTTTTTGTAGCTGAACACTAATGCACAGGATTCAGACCCCAAATCTATTCATACTAGATTTCAGTTGTTTGGGCTTACCTTAACTGAGAACTGTGCTGTCATTTGTGAAACTTGCAGGAGAGATTCTGTGGCCATCATCTTTGTAAAATCAGTTGCAGATTTAATTGAGGACGCAAGTGCTTCTGAGCGTGAAAGGCTTGGCCCAGTGGTCATTTTATAAAGCCGTTGGAAGAGTGTTCCAAAAAGACTGTCGTTGCTTGCTTATGTTCTTGGTTGGTTGGACAGCTGGGAAATAGGGCTGGGAACATTGTGCTGAATCAGAGTGGATACAACAAAGAGCTCATCGGATGGTTTATGGAGTGGCGGTGGTGAAGCTGGAGAAGAGAACTGTCTTCTCCACCATAGGCCATCTGAAACATGGACGAGGAATTGTTACCACACTAGGGACACATGTAGGAGCATTCAGATGTGCCCTCAAAACATGCAAGGGATCTTTGGAAGTTGGTCAGGGTGCATAACAGTTGCATCCCTGACCCATGTGTAGTTTGGGTCTTATTTCATCATAAATCCTTTCATAAGATGACCACTGGGCCAAGTCTTTCAAGTTCAGTAGCACTTGTGTCCTCAATTAAGTACTCTTGGAGGCTGAAGAAAGCCTCCTGACTCATGTGCAGCCTGCCTGACCCTTGGGAGGGCTTAGGAGGGTGGACAGCAGCCGCAGTGGTGCCACAGGACTGCTGCCCAGGGCATGTGACCCCCCCCCCAGGTGAATGGTAGGTATGCCATTGGTGCATAAACCCCTGGATTGGACCAGAAGAAGGCAATAGTAAAAGACTCCAAGCCCCAAATAATGAAGAAAGAATTTATTGGTGATAGCAGGAAAGATACTGGGATACTGGGAAAATAGCAGGAAAGAGAATATAAAGCCAATGATATGAACTTGAGCAATTGGTGCAACATGTGTACAGGCATGGGAGAAAGAAAAGGACATCCACTCAGATAACTGGGAAGGAAGGAAGGAAGGAAGGAAGGAAGGAAGGAAGGAAGGAAGGA
>JAJKFI010000024.1:2788011-2806332 GCA_029204185.1 Lerista edwardsae
AGGAAGGAAGGAAGGAAGGAAGGATTGATTGATTCTTGGAACCTGGCTACAGAGGACTTTTGTGTAATGGACATGAGAAGGCATGGTGAAGAGAGACAAACTGTATGAACCCAGAGAAATATGCTAACTTTCTTAGAGCCTCAACCATCTTCCCAGAAGGAAAGCCATAGGGAAGGGGACAACCATTGGAGGGAGGTGACCAGCGATGGTATCTGGTAATGAAGATCCGGAATGCTGGGCGGGACGTACGCGCGATTGGCAGCCCGTCCGTTCTGTTCCGCTGCCTGCCCGCCCGCCGCGCATTCTTTTTAGAGACCCGTAATAAGAATGAAAGAAGATAAGGGGGGGCATGATCCATGGATAATTGAAACCGTGGATACAGAATCCACGGATATGGGGACCCACCTATATGGTTTAAAGGCCTTTGGAGGTCGTGAGGACATCGTGTGAGGCTCCAGAGGCTGTAGGTGAGTCGGGAGCAGCAGGCTGCTGCAGTCCTGGCCCCGGGCAGCAATTTACCAGGGACTGATGCTATTTACCTGGGCACGGTGCTGGTGCCCTAAATCCCCATCCTACGCAGCTGCAGCTGGCCATCTCCTTCCTTTGTAACACTGGCTGCGAGCAGCTTCTTTGCTGCCTTCTGAAATAACTGGAGCTGCACGTTCGCTCCCACAGCAGGGCCACCGGCGTTAATTGCTGCCGCTGTGACTGTAGTCTCTGAGCACATTTCTCTCTCTTTCTCCCTCTCCCTCTCTGCCTCTTTTTAAGCAGCAACAACAAAACAGCCCTTCCTGTAACGAAGGTAAAGCCTTTGTTATTAGGGAAGCCAGATGTTAATTGAGCATGAACAAAAATTCTCCCCAATCCTTTGGCCGCGTGACTGTTGCCAAACGTGACAAAGCCAGCTGCGTTTCCTTGTGCTGCGGCATTCCACTCGGTGGCAAATCATTTCTGAAAATGGAATATGACATTTGGGGGTTTCTGAAAAAAAAAATCCTTATTTCTTTTCTTACCGTGACATCTCACCTCTCTTCCCTGGTGCAACCAAAGGTGGGGAATGTGAGCTTGGCAGGTGCTCACCCATCACACCTTGACATGTGTCGCATATCGCCAGACTGTGCTAAAGTAGAGGACTTTTTAAAAGGAACACACACAATTGCATCTTGCCTTTCCATCACAGTACAAACAAACTATGGGCACAATCTTAAACTGGAGTTAGGCCGGCGCAGTTAGGCCAGCAAGGTTTGGCCAGTATAAGGGACACCGTAAAGTATGTTTGGACCGCTCTTGGAGTCAGAGAGGCCAGCACTCGGACGTGCAGCATCCTCCCTGACTCCGAGAATGGACCAAACACGCTTTATGGTGGCCCTTGTGCTGGCCAAATTTTGCTGGCTTTTCTTATGCCGGCCTAACTCCAATTTAGGATTGCACTCTCAGAGTCAGGGAGGATGGCGCACGTCTGTGGTCCAAGAGTGGTCCAACTTGCTTTACAGTGGCCTTTGTACCAACCAAATTTTGCTGTACCAACCAAACTGTGCTGGCCTAACTCCAGATTAGGATTACGCTCTGAAGGCACGATCCTAAACAACTTGCCGGCACCGGGGTAAGGGCAATGAAGCTCTGAGGTAAGAGAACAAACATTCCCTTTACTTACCTTGAGGAGGCCTCCACGACTACTACTCCACCGCAGAATGCAGAACGTGCCCCATTGACACAGCTATGCCAGTGCAGGAAAGTTGGTTAGGATTGCACCCTGAGTGTCATAAAGAATGAGGAACTAAAATGATAACCTAAAGGACATTGGTAGATGCTTTGTTAACTGGGATCCATGGGGGTTGACCAAATAGGCCAATTGACCCAATTTATACAAAACTGACTCCCAGCCCCCACCAATTACAGGACTCCTTCTGCTCCCTCCTTACTGGACTGGGCTCTTTTTGTGGTGCCACTCTAGGAATCAAGACTCTACTTCCTAAGCAGGACCCTCGTGATGAAAGGAGGAGGGCAGGACAGCACTGCAAGGGGGATCCTTGTCCAATAAGGGTGGGAAGGGGCTGGCAAGTGGTGGTGGGCTGATTAACTGACAGGAAAGCAGGAAACTCAGTTAACCAGCATCTCTGCCCACCATCTCAGCCTTAAAAAACCACCCCTAAGCAGAAGATTAGAAAAAAAACAGCAGGAAGATCTAATTATCATTTAAGAAGCAACATCCAAACAGGCCCTGGGAAACGAAAGAACTCTCTGCAGCCTGTGATGGGGCCAAGTGAGCATCCCTTGGGAAGGTGTTCCAGATGCTGAACGCCTCCACAGAAAAGGCCCTCTTGTGCTCTACAATGGATGCTGGAGGGACGAGGCTTCAGAGGTGAATTTTAGGGCTCTCAGGTTTATTTGGCAAACGGCCACAACTAGAGATGTTATTTGCTTTGCTCAGAAGTAAGCCCATTGTGTTCAGTAAGACCAAGGCCCCAATCCTGAAGGCCCGTATCACCGACGGCACATATGGACCGCTAATGAAAATGTTGCGAATGTGCCATCAAGGATGTCCGCAACTCATGTATGTCCGCGCTGGGGCAGCACTCATTCGGCGCCAGGCCTCAACACAAGTGGGCAGCTGGACAGCAATGCAGGAGCGCCGGCAGCTGGTAAACCCGTTTGGGGCAGGTGGGAGGCGGGAAGGGGATAGGAACCAAACAGGGAGGAGGAAGCCGGCCGTGAGGGGGTGCGGTCTTATCCCTGGATCTTATCCCCAGGGGTGGCGCAGGCACTCTAGCACGGGGCTGCTCGCCACTGGCAACAGAGCCGGCGGCGGGACAAGGAGCCCCATTGCAAGCCACGGATGTCCCCTTCTCCCGGGGAGACTCCAGCAGCTGCCTCACTGCCACTGGAAGCAGCGGTAGCCTTTTGACTACTGCTGTGCCTGTAGCAATTCAGAATTGGGCTGCCTGGCTGTAATCCTGTCCTAATCACAGGGAAACCAACACCTCTAGCCGTCACTCCATGCTAGAGAATCTGCTCTGCGCGTTGAAACACCCCAGTTTCAGTCCCGGCCATTTACGTTTCAGGCTGGGAAAGACCCTCACCGGAAACCTCAGAGAGCCCCCCCCCCCCAGCCAAATGACACAATACAGGAGCAGGCCATTCTGGAGCGACTCCAGTTCCTGAGCCGCATCTCAAAAAGGACATAGTGGAGCTGGAAAAGGTGCAGAAGAGAGCGACAAACATGATTACGGGGCTGGGGCACCTCCCTTATGAAGAAGGACTGCAGCGTTTGGGGCTCTTCAGTCTAGAAAAAAGGCGCCTGAGGGGGGACATGATTGAGACAAAATTATGCATGGAAGGGACAGAGTCGATAAAGGGATGTTCTTTTCCCTCTCTCAAAACACCAGAACCAGGGGGCATCCGCTAAAACTGAGGGTTGGGAGAGTTAAAACAGTTAAAAGGAAGTACTTTTTTACGCAGCGGGTAGTTAATCTGTGGAACTCTTTGCCACAGGAGGTGGTGATGGCATCTGGTCTGGATGCCTTTAAGAGGGGATTGGACGGATTTCTGGAGGAACGGTCCATCGTGGGCTATAGGCAATGATGGAGTGTGCAACCTCCTTACAAAGGTGGAGGGCTACTGGTACCGGGTGCAAGGGAGTGGCAACGGGATGCAAGCATCTTGTTGTCTCATGCCTCCCTGGGGCACCTGGTGGGCTGCTGTGAGATACAGGAAGCTGGACTAGATGGGCCTTTGGCCTGATCCAGCAGGGCTCTTCTTATGTTCTTATGTTCTTAAGCTTCCCAAGGTCACTTGGGGAAAACGCCAGGTGCCCGGCTGTTGTCAAGCATTCAGTGCTGCGGCCGCTGGAACCCAGACAAGCATGTGGCGCTGTCTTGGCAAAGCCGCTCAGGGCCAGGACCCATTGCTTGTCCAGGCAGACTCATTTACATTGGATGGCAGGATGTTCCAGTGCTGAAGCCAAGCCCTTCGGGTCCAGACATGGCATCGGCCAAAGCTGCAGTCACCTTTGGAAAATTCCATCCTCCGTGTGGTTTTTCTGGAGGAGGAAAAGAAAGAAAACAGAATGTGAAAAATGACTGTTGGAGCTGTGGCATTAACCCTGGGCTAAAATACGGATCTGGTGCCACTGTGAGAATAGCGGAGTCCAGCAAGAATGATGGAAACTGTACGTTTGTGCGTATGCAAAGCAACCTCTGAATTGGGGGAACGTTCAACTGACAGCAGCCAAGTACGATAGGAGTCATAACTGACAGTTCTCCTAACAAATAGTGCGCACCCTTTAGGGGTTTTCTACCCGTACAAATTAGACAATCGCATACCAGCCGCCTCAAGATACCCCAGGGGAGCCGGAAGCGTTTCCGATTAATCTTCCACTTTTAATGCAAACAACCGGAGATTCTGTAAACGGCGAGGAGTAGGGGTGGATTAGAGGGCACAGATCAATCTTTGCCAAGAAATGTTGGGAAACGGCTTTTGCGAGATTGAAAGACCAAAAATAAAAAAAAAATAAAAAAGAGGGACAACTTTTCAAGGAGAATAAATCGGTTTTGTGCTCACATTTCCAATGGCGACAAAAATGCAAGAGGCCAGGCCAAAAGTTACCCAGAAATAAGAAAAGTTTCCTTTTGCCTTTGCAGTGACATTTATAACTTATATTAAAAAGAACAAAGCAAAACAGGGGGAAAAATATCCACAAAAACTCACATCCAAGATAATTTCACTGGAAAGTTTCTCTTCGCTCTACTAGCCTCCTACTGGATTACTCCACAACGGACAGTGACATATCAGTGCGGAAGACCAGAGGATCTTAAAAATGAGCAGAAATTATTTAAATACAAAACCATGTTATATCACACCACCTTGAGAAACTCTAAAATACAGTTCCCATTCAGAAAAAAAAAATCTGATTGTCCGTGATCTCATTAGTTACACCTTGTTCAGGGATAACTTATCATTCAGTTCCAAATTACTAATGTGTAATGATTTCAAAGCTTTTCAGGGACTGTTCTGAAGATTAAATCTGGCTTTGTATTTCAACTCCTGAGATATCCTCGTTTTTCCTATAAAACTGATTTATCTGAAATGTCAGATTGGATGTTTCTGTGCTACTAGAGGCACTGCCGTGGGACATGTGCTCAGAAGGCCATCCCAGGGCACAATCTGAACTGGGGCTGGAATAGGCAGGCCGACTAGCCTGAGCCTTCTCCAGCCCTGGAAGAGCGGCAGCTGTGGCTCAACTCGGAGTAAGGGGACATGTCTGGGCAGCTAGAGGAGGAGACACCTCTGCTGAGTAGGTGACATGTCTCCTTACTCTAAAGCCCCAAACACCACTATGGGGCTACTCAGAACTGAACTAGGGAAATTGCTGATGCAACATCAAGAGGTTTGGGCAGAAGATTTAGTCGAGAGGGTTGATGCCTCCATTTGCCTGAAGGTAAGAGCTGAAGATCTGAAGGTCGCCAGTTCGGGACAGCCGGAAGTCTCTGTGAGCGGCAGACCTCGTTAATTGCGACTGATTAACAGCTGAGCTGTCTCCGGCTGCCTTGTGTGAGGGGGAGTTGTGCCGAAGTTCAGCCGCTTCTCTGGTGGGAGCAGGGAAGCCACTTATCAGCCAGCAAGAAGACAAACAGGTGGCCAGAAAGAAGGACTAAATCCAGAAAGATCCATCTGTATGTGTGTAGTTCCTGGAAGATAGAACGTTTCTGTAAAAATTGTAAAAACCTTCGGGTTTCTGAATAAAGTCTGCCCATGTAAACCGCCTTGAGTTATAGTCATTCGAGAAATCTGGTGACCTAAGAAAGGCGGTATATAAATCCAAGTATTATTATTATTATTATTATTATTATTATTATTATTATTATTATTATTATTATTATTATTATTATTATTATTATTATTATTTGCATAGGACTGTCCAGGCCAGGGATGGGGTCAGGATTTGGCCTACATGCCGGAGGCCTGTCCCACCCCCTCCCTGGACAGGTCCACCCACAGGGTTGTCCTCCCCTTGCTTTCCCCAGCTCTGATCCGCCTTTCCTACACCCTCCCCCTGCCCTTCCCAAGCCACCATGCTGCCCAAACTTGTCTGACGCTAACTTACCTATTCTGGGCAGCACACAGCCTGGAACTGGCTCTGCTGAGCCAGCACCCGTCCGTGGGCCGGCTCAGCCTCCTCCCGAGTTGTCACAAATATTTGCTACACCACTGGGTCAGCACAGGAGATTTGTGCCAGCCCAAGTGCACGCTAGGATCCAGAATTGCCAGCTAAGTATTGCAGGTGCTGCAATGTTCTGTTTATAATAGCAGCGCCTCCCACTCTCCGTTGGAACTATTCGGGGCAGTGTGTTGCCACTGCTGCCCAGAGTGGCTCCAACAGTGAGTGCGAGGGGTCCAACTGCACGGAGCATTGCAGCACCTGCAATACTTAGCGCACCCCCCACCTGCAGCGATGCTATTGGGCCATCCTTTGACCATGGAAGAAAGAAAACGATGTCCAGCCTCAGGAACAATTAATAGAATACTGCATCTTCTGTTCTTTGAAGCTTCCCCACAGTAGCGTGTCTAGAAGGGGGTCACAGCACTAAGTTGTGCACAGCACCTCAATGCGCTTTGCAAGCGGCCCCTCCCCTTTGGAACCATTCTGGGTGGTTCATACAAAACAGAGGTGTCTCCTCTGTTCTCCTCTAGCTGCCCAGAATGACTCCAAGGGGAAGGGGAGGGGCCACTTGCAGGGCGCATTGAAATGCTGAGCAAAGCTTTGTGTGGCGCCCCCCCCAGCAGGCTATGCTACTGCTTTCCCATATCCTGGTCTCTCTCTTCCTACTCTGCCCAGACTGTGGACCTTTGTTTCTCCCCAGGACTTTTTTTCTATACCTCCAGAAGTCCTCACAGAAAGATCTTCCTCCTCCTTTAAGCCTCCTGATTATAACTCCAGGTTAGGATTGCGCCTTAATCAGGAACAGCTGCCTAGACTCACTTCGAGTGCGCAATCCTAACCTGGAGTTAGGCCGGCATAAGCTAAGTCAGCCAAAGTTGGCCAGCACAAGGGCCACCACAAAGTACGTTTGGACCACTCTTGGAGTCAGAGAGGCCAGGACACAGGCATGGGCCACCCTCCCTGACTCCGAGAGTGGTCCAAACACGCTTTATGGCGGCCCTTGTGCTGGCCAAACTTTGCTGGCTTAGTTTATGCCAGCCTAACTCCAGTGTAGGATTGCGCACTCAAAGTGAGTCTAGGCAGCTGTTTCATTCATCAGTAGCCATGCAATGAGGATCCCATCCTTTGCCTTCTGCAGAGAGTGCTTCCTGAGAGCAGTTCTCTTGCCACAGGAGGACCCTTAATGGTGACATGCGGCTCCGGTGGCTGCTTTTGAGAAACATTGCCTACGGCAGGCAAATAATGAGGTTGCCTTTCAAAGCGTTTGTCCGCAACCATGACAGCTCAGAGCAGACTCTTTCTTCCTAGAATGAAAACGGGGATTTTCTCGGGTGCAGACGGTGCCAGTGTAGCGTTCAACCAGGCAACACTCTATTCAGCCCAAACGGAGGAATTTATTTTATGCGCTAGTGCTCAGGCTGGTGCTGGCAATTGCACCAAGGGATAAGCCTGCAGTGCAAACGTAGACGCTGTTAGAGTTCCCATTCCTTTACGGCACATTTATCCTGCCTTTGGTAAGCACAATTGAGCCTGGCGACGTCATAATAAAACCGCAATCATAAAAATCCAGCAGGAATAGAGAAGCACCCAATTTCCACTCCGACACAATGTTCTGTCTTAACCTTATCATTAGTTTCACAACACTTCTCTAAGTGAAGAGATTAAAAAAACTCAACGACCTGGGCAATCAGCATCCTATGCTTGGCTGCAGTGCCAAGTTCCTATGATAAGAAGCTCAAGGCCCACAGTGAGGACGCAATCCTAGCCAATTTTCCAGCACTGACATAGCATTGCCAACAGGGCATGTGCTGCAGTTGGGGGAGAGGCAGTGGTGTCATTCAAATGATTTAGGAACAGGAACTCACTTTTGATTGGTACTTGTCGGGAACCTGGAACCAGCCACGGAGCCCGTTAGGATCCGGAACGCCCGTTCTGGTCCATTCCCCCTGAATGACATCACTGGGCATGGAGTCCTCCTCAAGAACATTTGTTCCCTAACCTTAGAGCTGCATTGCCCTTACCCCGGTGCTGGAAGGTAAGTTACAATTGCACCCCGATTCTTGAAATCCAGTTATAGCAACCCAAATCTAGAGAACAATGAAGTCCTACTCTCATGACATAGCCATGGTGGGTGGGATGGAGTGAGATCGTACTCAGCTGAATGCCTGCATGGCCTACTCATGTACAACTGGATGTGTGTGCAAATGGGAACCCTATTTTAAAGGATTATCAATTGAACATCAGCCGTTTGGTGTGCACACAGATTTTTTTAATGCAGATATTTAGCTGATACTCACCATGTTATACTCACCTTGCACAGATACTCACCGTATTATGTTGTGTGAATAGCAGAGGCAGATCTAAAGGAGGGCAAAGCTCTAAGTCTTGCAAGAAGCCTTACCTTGCAATGGAAAACACTCCTCTCCTGCACCGTTTTAGCCAATCCTCACAGGGAAAAGCAACATCTTGGAGTTGCTATGGCAGCAAGGGAAAGGAGGGATTTACATGACAGGGTAAGGCTTCTTGCAACACTTAGAGCTTTACCCTCCCTGTAGATCCGCCTCTGGTGAATAGAGCTCAATCGTGAAAGGAAATTGGATTGGTGCTAAGCAAGGTGCTCCCACCTAAAAGATCATCTTGATGACCCAGGCTACAATTCTATCCACACTTACCTGGGAGTAAGCCCTATTGACTATAATGCAACTTATTGTCTGAGTAGACACACATAGGATTGGGCTCCCAGTGGGCCACAACGGAGGCATCAGGATAGATAAAAAGTTTCCCCATGACCGAATGGTCTAGTCGTGACTGACTGTAAGGGGTGGTGCTCATCTCCGTTTCTAAGCTGACGATCCGGTGTTTGTCTTAGGAAAAGCTTCTGTGGTCATGTGGCTGGTATGACTATATGCCATAGCGCAGGGAACACCATTACCTTCCCTCCAAAGTGGTACCTATTTATCTACTCGCATTTTTTACGTGCTTTTGAACTGCTAGGTTGACAGGAGCTGGGACAAGCAACAAAAGCTCACTCAGTTGCGTGGTCTTGAACTCCCAACCTTCTGGTCAGAAAGCTCAGCAGAACAGCGGTTTAACCCGCAGCGCCACAAAGTCTCTAAGGATAGGGATAGATAGATCACAGATATTTGGTATCAGGATAGATACCAACTGCAAATTGCTGTTCGTATGACAACCGTGCCCTCCAAAAAAGATCTTCCTCTTCTTTTTCTTGCAGTGTTCCTTTCTCAGGCTATTTGGTGAATCATTATTGAGAATATGGGTCAAAGAACAATTGAAGACATGATGGCATTCTCCTCAAAGACTGTCATTTATGATCAGGAGGATATTTTTTTTTCCTCTTCCCAAGTCAGGAATGCAATGGTTTTTATACCAGTAGGTGCCAGTCTTGCTCCATAAAACTGTGTCAGCAATGTCAGTGGAAAGGGAAACTAAAAGCACAGAGTTGCGGTGTCAAGGAAGGAAAAAAAAAAAGACAATTAATGAACTCTGAAAGCAGAACACAAAACAAAGCTCCAGAACAAGCAGAAGACCAGAGTAAAAACTGGATATATGATTAATCACTTCTAGCTGATTTTTGCATTGACGATATCAGGAAAAACATATCCTGGGAAATGAATGGAACAAGAATGTGTTTGCAAGCAGAAAGAAATGGCAGATGGCACTCGCTACGGCCACCCCTCATCTTGCCTGATCTTCAGCACTGACATAGTTGTGCCAATGGGGCATGTGCTGCATCCTGATTGATTGGGGGGCAATCAAAGAGGCCTCCTGAAGGTAAGATCATTTTGGTCCCTTACCTCGGAGCTGCATTGCCCTTACCCAGGTGTTAGACAGTTGGTTAGGATTGTGCCCTTACAGTAGTTTCATTTAAGCCTTAGTTTAGTCCTCTACTGGCAATGCCAAAACATTTCAAGTCTTCAGCATTCACAAGCTGGAAGAATGAAATGAGTCAGGTTCACATTCCTAGTTTTCCTTTTCATTCTAAATGTAACCAGCTGCAACCCTTTCTCGGCAATAAATGTGTCTGGCATCACCTGGAAAAGATAAGCTAAGGGACAGAGGGATAAGACACAGCAATTTCCATGGTCACAATGATAGAAGGGAATGCTATTGAGACCAGGTAAATGAGGACCAGGTAAATTTTTGAATTATGGTGTTGGAGAAGACTCTTGAGAGTCCCCTGGACTGCAAGGAGATCCAATCGGTCAATCCTACAGGAAGTCAAGCTAAGCCTGATTGCTCCCTGGAAGGACAAATGCTGAAGCTGAAGCTCAACTACTTTGGCCACCTCATGAGAAGAGAGGACTCTTTAGAAAAGACCCTCATGCTGGGAAAGATGGAAGGCCAAAGGAGAAGGGGGCGGCAGAGGATAAGATGGTTAGACAGTGTCACCGAAGCGATGAACATGAAATTAGGCGAACTCAGGAAGCTAGTGGAGGACAGGGAGGCCTGGCGTGCTGTGGTCCATGGGGTCGCAAAGAGTTGGACACGACTTAGCGACTAAACAACAACAACAAATGTGGACCATGACTGCCTGTTCATGCTTAGGTGAAACTGATTTTGGAAATCACCTTTTAAAATGGATGAATCTGGCCTGAAGTTCTGTCTAACCTGCATTTCAGATCAAGAAGAAATCAATGGTTTAGCACTTTGCAGACTCTGACGGCCAAACTAGACTTGATGTTAAACATGCTGTATTCTAAGAAGGGCACCATCCTAACCTGAGTTAGGCCAGCAAAAAAGGACTTGTTGCAAATACGCAGGCATGTGCATTTGGACCACCCTCGGAGTCAGGGCGGATGGCACATGTCCACTGTGCTAGGCCTAACTCCAGGTTAGGATTGCACCCTTTGGGATTTATTTTCAGTCCAAAGTTGCAGCCATATAATGGCCTGATCCAGATTGTGACCACAGCGCAGAGATGGGGTGTGTGTGCTTAAGTCCATGACCTCTGTGCCATTTTCCTGCTGAAAAAAAAAATGATGTAGTTCTTGTTTAAAAGATTTGTACCTCATCCTTCAGCTAACAAGAAAGAACTCCAACAATGAGCAAAGTGGCCAACGACAATGTGTGCTCTGCCTCTGAGCAGCGTGCGAAGTTCCTGCCCCTCCCCTCCCACGGCATGCTGCTGGTGGGGGAACCAGGCAAAGCTCCCTCTCATCTGCATGCGCGGCTGGAGGGCTAAAGTCATTACAACAGACAAGGTCCTCTGTTCTTCCTGCTCATCCGCGGGCAGTTACTTATCTGGTTATTTTTCACATTTGTATACCATCCTTCCTCAAAAGTGCTCAAGGTGGGGTACATAGTTCCTCCCCTCCTTCTATCTTCACATCAGTGCTGTGAAGTAGGTGAGCCTGTCACCCAGGAAGATTCATGGTGAATCGAGGATTTGAACCCGGATCGTCCAGGTCGTAGTCCGACTCCTAAATTACTGCACCACTGTGGCTTCTCTGATCACTATAAGGAGGGAGCCACACAGATCAGCTTGCAAAAATCCTCCCCAAAGCTGCCGTGATGCCCCTTACATAGAAAAGGGAAGGGAACCATGCTGTGTAATTGATCATAACCTGTTCTGCCATCATGCGTGAAGCAGCCCTTTATCTCATCTGGGGGTGCAATCCTAACCTGGAGTTAGGCCGGCACAGTTAGGCCAGCAAAGTTTGGCTGGCACAAGAGCCACCGTAAAGTGCATTTGGACCACTCTCGGAGTAAGGGGGGATGGCGCACGACTGTGTGCTGGCCTCCCTGACTCCAAGAGTGGTCCAAACATACTTTACGGTGGCCCTTGTGCCAGCCAAATTTTGCTGGCCTAACTGTGCCGGCCTAACTCCTGGTTAGGATTGTGCTCTGGGTCAAGGAGTTATCAACTGGCCTCACCAGTCTCAGAATGAAAGGAGCCTCTGAACCAGCCCATATGTGCTTGGAAGCTTCTGCTTGACTGCCGCAGCTATTGGCTCTGACAGTTGCTACCACTAGCCAAATTGCTGTGTCCCAATCCTTTCAAGCTGTATCATCTTAGATGGTGCTACCACTGACAGCACCACCATTATCGCTAGGCAGGGTGAGAAATGCAAAGGGACTGTGAAAAGTCAGGCGGTTGTCAATAGCTGAGGTTATTATGATCTCTTTAAACCAATACGAGAGGTGGCATTTTGGATTTTTAGGGCGCAATCCAAAGATGCGCCCTGGGCTGATGCAACATGCATGTGCCAGCCCAACATCACTAGCGCCGACGCAGGAGTGCCGACTGGCACCCATCCATTGGCACTGGTGCCGCTGGACTGACGCTACCTGCAGCATCAGCCCAAGGGTGCTGAGCAGAGTCACCACATGTTGCTGCTGCACCAGCCAAACTGGTTCTGGGTGTGGGGAGGGCGGGTGGTCGGAACTGGGTGGGGGTGGATGGGCTGTTAGGCCTGGGGAGGAGGCAGAGATGGGATGCATCCAGTGATGTCATGCAGGGGGAACGCGGGGGAACTCAGTTCCACTAGTTAAAATTAGGGCTGACTCCGCCCACTTCACTCTCCCTCCTCCCCCCTCCCAATTCCTCTGCAAAGAGCTTTTCTTCTTAGCTGGCCAGGACTCAGAGGGTTAAAGGGAGCGACTCCGGATTCCTAGGGGGGTGAAGGCAGTGATGTCATTCAGGGGGAATGGACCAGAATGGGCATTCCGGATCCTAACGGGCTCCGTGGCTGGTTCCAGGTTCCCGACAAGTGCCAATCAAAAGTGAGTTCCTGTTCCTAAATCATTTGAATGACACCACTGGATGCATCCAAGACTTCGTAGCCAGGCCACGTGGCCCCAATTCTGGCCAAGCAGCCTCCTCAGCTCTACGTCTGCTATTTCGCAGGTGCAGATCTGAGGAACCCATAGGGGAGGCTGAAGCCTCCCCTGGGGCAAGGGTGCGATCGTGCACTTGCCCTGGGGAAGCTCCGCAGCACATCACAGCTGAGCTGCATATAGCACAGGCCCCCACGCCTTGCTATTCCAGCGCAACTTAGAATTGCGCTCTTAATCCCAGGCACAAAAATATCTGTGGCCATCTCTGGCCAACGCTTGCCCATTCACCTTGCTCTACAATTTCTGGTCTGCCGCAGAGCTGGAGAATGAGGAAGTTGCTGTGGAAAAAAGCTGTTCATCTTCTCTGCCCAAAGGAGACAGGAAGATCAGTAGGTGAGCTGCAGTAGTGGCCCTGCTGGGAATTTTGGAATAAGTTCTAACAACCGCCCAATCCCGCATCTGCTACAGGGTGCCGGAGGCTTCTGTGCATGCAGGGCTTGGCTGAACGGCTCCTGTGTGAACCATTTTTCCCTTCAATGAGTTCTGTAAGTCCCACTTCACGCTTTACAGCCGAAAGGAGAAAAAGAACAAGGAACGTAACTTTCTTTCTTTTCCTCACTTCTGTGTAACATGAAGAACTGCTCAGAGAGACCTATGGAGAAGAAAAGGGCAGATAATTACGGAGCAAAAGTGAGCATGAGCAAGGGGAAGTCAGGGCTTTGATAGGAAAAATTCAAGAGCAAGACGTCGAACGTGACTCTCAGTGTCAGTCTTGAACTGGTGTCCTTGGCAGCTCTCCGTGAATGTGGCAGTGCTCGAAACTCTGACTTCCAAATGAGATGTAAAGCCAAGCTCTTCGGCACTCTGAGTTATGACATTATCTCCCACTAGTTCATCCTAGGACTGTAGCTAAACTTCAACTTAGATTTTTTGGCTATCAGCTTTCCCCGGAAGTCTCAATGGAAAAAGACCTCATTCTCTGTTCCCTTTCCCAACCTTTGAGCCGGGTTTTAATCAAAGGTTTGGAATTAGTTTTTCCCCCTTCTGAAAAGTACCTTTCACAGATTAAAAGTTACTTAGGTTACTTTTTATCATTTATCATTATGTCACTGCAGGGAATAAGAAGCTACCCATGACTGCATGGAAGAAATTAACTGTGACAGTATTATATTCAGGCACTTTGGTTTAATTTTTCATTGATAGTCATGCCGCGTACCCATGTTTCATGTGCCATCAATTTGTAAAACAGAACAAACTTTGACATACATTGAAAGGACCACTGAAAATCTGATATACCGGTTATTGCAATGGGATTAGCCAGGGATGGTCTTCTAACTTCCTGGGCTTGTGTACCAGATAAAAAGTGAGGTTCCTCTTATATTACAAGAGACAAGGCTGGGGTTTATTGAGGCATGCACAAGGAGAACAGATTGTTCAACCTTTTAGAACAGTAGTTCCCAAACAGTTGGGTCACGACCCACCAGGGGAAGCAGAAGAGGGCCATTCCCCTTTAAGGGGAGTGGCCTGGAAATAAGTGCCCTGATGGCGCTGCAGTGATCACAGAAGTTCTGGGACCAAGGGGCTTCTAACCCTATTTGGGGGGGGTCATAACCCCTTACATTAATAGTAGGCTACTTCAGAATGCCAGATGCAAGGGAGTGGCAACAGGTGCAAGCATTTTGTTGTCTCATGTGCTCCCTGAGGCACCTGGTGGGCCGCTGTGAGATACAGGAAGCTGGACTAGATGGGCCTTTGGCCTGATCCAGCAGGGCTCTTCTTATGTTCTTATGTCGCACTGACCTCCAGAAGGATCCGGGAGACTCGCACTCCCTTCTACCCACCCCTCTCCCCACTGCTGCAAATAACTCTGATCGGCAATCAGATCTCACTTCCAGTTTTCAATCAAGGGTGGGCAAAAAGGTATAGGGAAGGGAAGGACTGGGGAAGAGATGGGGCTCTATTAACACTAGGAAGAGGGCAGAACTGACAGCAGCAGCAGCACTGATATACTATTCCTCTTCCTGGCCTTGATTCCCTAACCTGGGTCCACTCAGACTTATACCAGCTATATAGCTGGCACAGGTTTGAGTAGACCCAGTGGGATGGCAAGGTCTTACCCCAAGGCAAGGGAATAAAATTTTTCCTTTGAGGAGAATGATGGGGTCTGAAATTCCCTCAGGGGATAGAGCACTCACCCTGTTGGCAAGGTTGCATTGCCTTTCAGGCTGCCTGATAGAATTGAGTCATTGTTTGAATGGGAGGAATGCTGGTATATCAGCTGAGTCTATGGGTGTATCCAGTAGTGGGATCTGCAAATGAAGAAGTGGAACGCTGGGCGGGACTTACGTGGGACTTATGCGCAATTGGCTGCCTGTCCGCTCTGTTCCAACGCCCCCCTGCTCGGTGTGCCGGCTGCCCTGGCCTCGGAGGGGCCACCCTTCCCCCCCCGGGGGATCAGGCACCCCCTCCGAGGCCGGGGCAGCCCGCACGGCGAGTGGGGGGCGTCGGAACGGAGCGGATGGGCTGCCAATCAAATGGTAGTCCCGCCTAAGTCCCACCCAGCGTTCCACATCTTCATTTGCAGATCCCACTACTGGGTGTATCTGTAAAGCTCAAATGAACATCACAAACATCATCATTTTTTTAACTGAATCACATGGTTTAGGGCAGTGGTTCTCAAACTTTTTAGCACCAGGACCCACTTTTTAATATGACAGTCTGTCCAGGACCCACCCTAAGTGGTGTCATGGCTGGAAGTGCCGTCATTGTGATGCCAGAGCCTGCTGCTTTCCTGAGAATGCCGCAATCAGTTGGGTTATTTCTCCATCATTTTCCAAGAGCAAAGTGAATCAGAAAGAGGGGGAAAAGCCTACATACAACCTTGACACAAGCAAAACAACCACACAGTTGTTTCAGCATCCCCCTTTCCATCATCCCATCTTCCCGTATTTTCAATATGGCTGCTCTAGGTGCTTCACAACCCCCCTGAAATTGGCTTGCGACTCACTGGTGGGTCCCAACCCACAGTTTGGGAACCACTGGTTTAGGGCATAATGGCACCCTCAGATTTACATTATTTAGCTGGAGTTTTGGAATTCATACTTTTGGATTGTACTCTCACTTTATTGATCAACTCCGTTTTCCTTTGATATGTAACCGTGTGTGTGTGTTGTGTTGTGTATGCATGCTTGCACCAATATGCACCAATAATGAAGAATACCGTTCCTGATCAGATGAGTTTGAGTGCAATACATTGCAGAGGCTGCAGGAGAGACAAGATCAAACAAGCTTCCTAAATATAGCAAGGTTTTAAAGTCAGAAACAGAGATGAAGCTCAGGGCCCAGTCCTAACCTAACTTCCAGCAGCAGGGTAAGGTCAATGCAACTCCAAGGTAAGGTAGCAAACATTCCTTTACCTTGAGGAGGCCTCTATGATGACTAGTCCACTGCAGGATGCAGCACATGCCCCACTGCAGAGTGCAGAACATGCTCCACCAGCACAGTTTAGGGCACAATCAGTGGTGTCATCTAAATGATTTAAGAACAGGTACTCACTTTTGATTGGCACGTGTCAGGACCCGCCCACCGGAAGTGACGTCATAAACCAGAAGTGATGTCGTGGCAGGAAGTGACATGAAAAAAGCCCTTTTTGAGGCCTCAGATGATTTTAAACTGACCCAACAGTTGCAACAGTATTCCACAGCACCCCCAGAACATGTGAAGGAGGCCTGGCATCATGTTAAAACCCCAGAGCAACTCGTTTTTTCAGTGGCAAGGAAAGGAAAGGCTCCGCTCGCTGCCTGCCTGCCTGCCTGGCTCTGAGAACATGCAGGCAACTCAAACATGCAGGAAATTCAAACATTGCAGAGGGCGGAGTCGACGAGTGGGCGGGCGAATGGGCGGGGCCAGCTGTAATCCTAGAAACCGGTACTCGCGTACCCCCGCGTACCCCCTGCATGACATCACTGGGCACAATCCTAAACTGGAGTTGGGCTAGCAAAGATTGGGCAGCACCAGAGCCACTGTAAAGTAGGTTTGGACCACTCTCAGAATCAGAAAGAACTGTCTTCCCTGATACTGAGAGTGGTCCAAATGTGCTTTATGGTGGCCCTCGGGCCGGCCAAACTTTGCCGGCCTAACTGTGCCAGCCTAACTTCAGGTTAGGGTTGTACTCTGTCACTTAAGTGGGAACATGAAATTGTTCCAAAGACACATTTGGAAATTAATGTTTCCCTTTCTGGAGGTCCCCTGAACATGTTTCAAAAACACAATATTGGAAGTGTTGCGGGAATGCCTCTTCAGTATAATGGTACTGAAAATGGTAGGGAAATGGTAGGGAAATGAAATTAGATGCATCTCTTCAACAGTCTCTTCAAATTTCTTCAAAAAATAGTTACAGGTGCTTATTTGTTCCTGAAAGCTTTAAATTTGACTCAGGGTGCAATCCTAGCCAACCTTGCTGCACCGGGGTAAGAGCAGTGCAACTCCGAGGTAAGCGAACAAACATTCCCTTACCTTGAGGAGGCCTCTGTGACTCCTACTGCAGAAAGCAGAACATGCCCTATTGGCACAGCTATGACAGTGCTGGAAAGTTGGTTAGGATTGCGCTCTCAGTGGGAAAGGTTAGCCCCAGGCCTAACATAAGAAGGCAAAATTGCAACTTTCATTTCAGTTAGGAGGGCTATGAATGAGTAAAGCTACAGTCCCAGAAATCCCCCCAAATACAATTTCTGCCCCTTCTTCTCACATGATGACATAGATGAACAGTCAAGACAACTGTAACTCTGAAAAGGTCTAGCCTTACCCTGTTCTCAGGGAAAAATTCAGGTCTTTATTTAACACTGATGTAAAAAACATGCCCAGTAGGAAATGGGTAGTGCAATTCTATACACGTTTACTTAGAAGTAAGCTCCACTATATCCAATGGGACTAATTCCCAAGGAAGTGTAAAAAGGATTACAGCTTTAGCCATGACTAATTTTCTTGAGAAACATGATTGTGTTTTATTTTATCCATAAGCAGCTTTGAATGCTTTTGTGTAGCAAAGTTGGTCAGAAATACTAAAACGAAACATAACAGTTTGACTTCTGACACGGAAGAGTCCCTAGGTGAATGCTTGCCTGCTGCAACTACCTCCTTGTTCCTCATTACCTTGTGGTGTACCTATTTAATGAGCAATGTGCTACTTTTACCTGTTGCATGTTGTGCCCTTCCTGCTAATGGGACTCATTATTCTACCATTCAAAGCAATGATAACACAATCAGGTTGATATTTTTAAAGCTAATGAGCCACTTATTAGCATCTGACTACTGCAGTTAACCCCTTTCATGGATCACTGCCTTGTCGTGGCGAAGGGGCTTGA
>JAJKFI010000024.1:2811332-2833781 GCA_029204185.1 Lerista edwardsae
TCGCAAAGAGTCGGACACGACTTAGCGACTGAACAACAACAACAAAACTGCAGTTAACAAGATAGTTTTCTTTCTGTCTGTCTTTTTAGTGATTTATTATGCTAAATTAACTGATATAATCTATATGACTCCCATTTGAATAGGGCACCTTCCATGCTCCACCCTTCCACCCTTCATGAGCAATTTAGAACAAACATCTGGGTGGTCTCAAAATGAAACTTTTACCTTGTTCACCTGAAGTATTGCAACTGTTCCACTGTGACTGTACCACATTGGTTTAAGGCAGGGTTTTCCAAAGTGTGTATCACAAAGTCTTAGGGCATCATAGTGCATTCACAGCAGTGCTGTGGGATGTGCCTGGTGGCCTCTTCTACCTGGTTTCCTGGGTGCCATCATCTTGCATCTCATGAGCTCTTGCAAGATTTTGTCACCACCATCTTGGACCTCATGGGGTTTCCTGAGATCCAAGATGGCAGCCCCCAACTGAGCCAGGAAGGAGACAAAGGCATTGTATTCCAGGTTGGGAACCACTGGTTTAAGGAACAGGTAAGGAACAGGACTTTTGTCCCTGGGAAGCAAGTGGACTTTCTTTTTTCTCTCCCCGCCCCACTTACTTTGGAGCCAAGAAACCACTTTATGGTTGCAGATCAAGACTTGTGTGCAAATGTTGTGAACTTTCAAGCTGTATGTGAGGATCTGGTTCATAGGCCTGCTAAAGAAATAGTTGGTGACTTGGTTTTCATAGCAGCTTATGATAGGGTGACCTAGAACCTGCTCAGCTATAATGAACAGACGGTGGAAAAAGAGAAAAAAAAGTCTTAATAATCAGACAGCACAGCACATACAGAAGTTCCTTATGATAACTGTAGATTTGCAAAAGGTGAGTGGTGATAGTTTCCTTCTCTATGAAGCACGTAATACAAGTTAGTTGGTCTATCTAACTCAGAGCACATTCCTAACCTGGAATTAGGCCGGCACGGTAAAGCCAGCAAAGTTTGGCTGGCAAAAGGGCCATCATAAAGGGCATTTGGACCACTCTTGGAGTCAAGGAGGATGGCACATATCTGTGTGCTGGCCTTTCTGACTCCGAGAGTGGTCCATGCATACTTTATGGTGTCCCTTGTGCCAGACAAACTTTGGTGGCCTAACTGTGCCGGCCTAACTCCAGGTTAGGATTGTGCCCCCATATAATTTATCCCAACTGACAGAACCTTTCCAATGTTTCAGACAAGAATCTTTCCCACCCCTATCTGGAGATGCTGAAATAATAAATAAAATAAAATATGTGCTTTTCTATTGAGCTAAGGCCTGGTTTCAGCCACCAGCTTCTGACAGCCAATGAACATAAAACATTTAACTTTTTTTCTCTTTTTGGCAATCCAGTCTCGTTTCATTCTTTTCCCCTCACCTTCTAAAACAATGTATTTGGATACTTCTTCCTTGTAAAATGTGCACTTCAAATTGGATTGTGTTAATTAAGTGTACAAGGCACAAAACAGACATTAATAAAGCTGCCAGAAAGCCCACAATAACATTTTTAGTTTTGATGTTTGTTGTCCTCCCAATTCAGTGTTTTTAATTTTTCCTCCCTAATAGGTTCTCGTCTGAATTGTTTCCAAGAACTTTGCCAATTTGCTTGCGAGACAAAAATGGGAAAACAAGCCCTTGCGCTTTTACCAAATGCCTGATCATTAAAGTATCTAATTAAATTGAGCTTAATATTTTAGTGTTCAAATGCATCCCCTGAAGCTTTTCAAGATTTTACAATTCAGAAGAACAAGCAGAAAACATCAGACAAAGGTCAGATATCTGGATGCAATCCATAAATAATATAGCTATGAGACTGATAAAAAGTACTGGGGAAAAAACTCTGAAGAAAACAGCTCATGTTTGGGAGTCTGCCATCTACTGTGTTTGCCACGGGTTGCTTTTTGTATTATTGGTGTAATTGTTTTGAATTATATCTTCAATCTGTACATTTGTGATTTTATTGATTTGTACAGTTGTGTCTCTGTATTCCTGGAGGTTCCACTGTCAGAACCTTCGTGGATACACAACCATCAGATAATCAAATTTGTGGTTTGAACACATTAGATTAGTGGTATTCAAACTTTTTAGACCGGGACCCACTTTTTAGAATGACACTTGTGACGGGACCCACCAAAAGTGATTTCCTACAAATGGACCTTGAGCTTGTTTGGAAGTCTTGGCAGGGGAGTGCAGATATCGTATACTTTTTACCGAAGAACGGTACACTCAGTGATGTCATTCAGGGGGAACAGACCAGAACGGGCGTTCCGGATCCTAACGGGCTCCGTGGCTGCTTCCGGGTTGTTGTTTTTTTCAACATTTGAATTTGAACTCAAAAGTGAGTTCCTGTTCCTAAATCATTTGAATGACACCACTGAGTACACTCCTTCTATCTGGGATCTTCCACCAAGCACGCAGCTTCAGGAGGGACACACATGGAGTGGTTAGGGAGGAAGGGGACACCCACCTAGCCAGCCAGATCAGCCAAATCAACCCTGGCGATCAATGGGGTGACAGATGTCGCAGCCAGATCGCCCTCACATCCAGGAAGTAATTTCATTAACCATCAAGCAGGAAGTGCTGTCATTGTAACATAATCAAATGATACTCCTGAAATGTCAATTGGCATTCTTGGACTGCAGCAATTGTACAGCCATGAAACATCCCTGAGAGAAAGCACAAAATATGGAGGACAAAATATGATGTAAAAGGACTGAACTAAAAGCAAAATTAAAAAAAAACAAAACCCTCACTTGAAAATTCCAACTGTTAACACTCACAAAAGGAGTATAACAATGAAGGTCTTCAGTTTCCAAGATGGCTGCTCCCAGCTTTCCACGATCCAGCTGACATCAGGGATCCACCAAGTGGGTCCTGACCCACAGTCTGAATAACACTGAATTAGACCCTCAGAGGGCAACAGGAACACAGCACTGGCCACCTTCCAAAAGGCCAAAGCCCAGCCAAGTATGCAGGTCCCAAATCCAATAATAGAGCTGGACCTGTATTATTTATTATGAATTCTTTTAGCTGTCTTGAGCTTTATGGAAAGGCAGGGTATACATCTTTTAAATCAATAAATATTAAGCAAAGTCTACAAGTGCAAATCTTTGGATTCAACTCTTTCTGGGCTTCAGTTTTCTGTACAGGAGTCATGGACCTCCAAACAATTCAAGCACACACAACGCTATTAATTATTGCAGTCTTGTCGCCATGTTAGATCAGCAATCACAAAAGTGCAGGCTGGAACTCATTATTAAAATAGGAAGCTGGTTTCAATTGAGGGCGCAATCCTGGCATTAGGCCGGCACAGTTTGACCGGCACAAGGGACACTATAAAGTATGTTTGAACCACTCTCGGAGTCTCGGAGCTGAGAGGCCACCGCACGAACATGTGTCATCCACCCTGACTCCAAGAGTGGTCCAAATGTGCTTTATGGTGTCCCTTGTCCCAGCCAAACTTTGCTGGCCTAACTGTGCCGGCCTAACACCAGGTTAGGATTGTGCTCTCAATCAGGCTGTTGGCTTAACTACGCAAGTATTGTCTGCTGACGTACTAGTCAGGATTTCAGCCATAGATCGTTTCCAGTCTTGTTGCCCGACGTGTTTGTTTAACCGTGCATTTGAGGCTGAATGCAAGAAAGGCGAGTGTGACCCTGATGAGTCTTTTGCTTGTGCTTTGCTTGTGCTGTTGGCAAGGAAAAATAAGGTCCCACGGAACTTCAGTGAAAAGGCCAAACTTTGGTTCACTAGAGCATGACCCATGGGCAGGGTGCAGGGGCTAAAAAGGTGTCCTGAGAGACAGAAATTTCCTGGGATCTAAGAAAATGTTTGCGTATATTGGGTGAAGACTAGTGTTCGCATTTTATGAAAGCCTGCATAATTCTGTATATCATAATTTGCAAAGTTATTATCTATAATGTATAGTGTTGGGAAATGTAGGTGTATAATGAATGATATTATTTACTCTCATCATAGCATCATTGCATTGGTGTGTTTCAACCCTTAAATGGATAAGCAGGGTCATATTTCCCCCCCCCCTTTTCCATTTTTCTATATCACCATGGCAACCGTTTCAGTACTGTTTTATGACCGAGTCTAACACAGCACTGTCACATTTGGTACTAATGTATCTCGTGGTTTTTTTTTAAGTAAATAGTAAGTTTATCTACCTTTTTCAAACTAATACTTATGTCTACCCACGATCTGATCTGCATAGCAATACAAAAGGATGTTTTAATGTGATTTTTTTTCTCCTTATCTGCACTGGAGCGTAAGCAATGATGTTCACATCAAATGTACATTCTTATCTCTGATCCTCTTTTATTTACATTTCTCATGGAGGGAGCATACAGTTAAAGAATAAGGCTGTAAATGCGGACAATTAACAGGCAATACCACTTCACCCCTCTCTCATCTTCCATATTATTATTATTTTTTTACTTATAGGCAACAGCTCATGGCACAAAACTGTTAAGCTCCACCCTGGCCAGGTCAACATTTGCCACCCATGCTTACTTTCTCTTTGGCCCCATGCTTAGTCTCCTCTTGCAGAGCACACCTGCCTCGGGGGCAGAGGCAGATCTAAGGGAGGGCAAAGCTGTACGTTTTGCAAGAACGTACAAGATTTCCTTGCAGTGGAAATTACTCCTCTCCGTTTTAGCCAGTCCTCACAGGGAAAAGCAACATCTTGGCGTTGCTTACTGGCTACAGCAGCAAGGGAGAGGAGGGATTTACATGACAGGGTAAGGCTTCTTGCAACACTTAGAGCTTTGCCCTCCCTGTAGATCCGCCTCTGCTCGGGTGGGGGGGGAGGAGGAATAAAAGGCATTCGACAGGAAATGGACCATCAAAAGCCACAAAGAAATTAAGTGTTATAAGTTGTTGGCATCTACGACTCCTTGATCTCATTCTTTTTTTATTCCTTCTTGGTTATTGTGCCATTAACCCCACAGTAAAGATGAAGCATTGTCCAATCAATTGCCTCCCTCCTCATTTCATTGAGCTGTGCCATGAGCCACTGCATATGCAGCAGATTTCCCACCTGTGCTCATGTCACAGGTGTCTCTGAGCACAGCCAGCAACGGTCTGACCTGGAGAGACCAGAGACTGAACCTAGGCCCTTCCGTATGCAAAGCATGTGCTCCGCCACTGCGCTATGGTCCCTCTCCATTGTGAGCTGTGCTGTGTGAAAGCTGCCAGGGTGCTGCAGGAAAGCAATTAATTACGTAAAGGGAAAGCCATTGTGAGCCCAAAGCATCCCTGCACAGAGGAAGCTGTTCATAGAGGGTTAGTTAATTAATTGCATTAGCCTTAGGGTTGCAAGGAGCATTCAGTGCAGGGAAGCCTAACTGTACAAGCCACCCTGTTCAAACCATAGTGATCAGAATTAGCCTTAGGGATGCAGGGAGTATTCAGTGCAGGCATCCCTCTTAAAACATTATGCAAGCATGTATGTTCAAACAGCAGGGTGTCGAAACGAGGTGCACAGAGCCAATTTCAAAGTGGGTCCTTCCTTCATGCATTATGACCCTGCTAGCTGGGCAAGAGGCACTTTTTCAAGTGGTCTTCCTCTTATATTTAGCAGGGGGAGAGTAGCTGTCCCTCTTCTCCCCTGCACAGTGCCTTTTCTAGTGGCTGTTGCTGGTGGTGTTCTGCATTTTTTTTTTTTAAAGATTGTGAGCCCTTTGAGGACAGGGAGCCATTTAACTTGAGTATTATTTGCTTGTAAACCACTTTGTGAACTTGGTGTTCAAAAGCGGTATATAAATACTGTTGATGGATTGAATGACTGATTGATTGATGTGGCTGCATCGGGGCTGGAAAGTTGGTTAGGACTCGGCTGATAATAAAGGCTATCAGGCTTTTCGCAGCAATTCTTAATGGTCTGTATCCCACCAGTGGAATGGACCATAGAGAAATGTGAAGCTTGGACAAGCTGTACCAGCTTCAGGGCACAATCCTAAGCAGCGCCAGACTGGCGAGGCCAATGGGCCAGCGCCATATGCAAAGCTGTTTAGGAGAGGCTGGAGCCTCCCCGTGGCAAGGGAGCATGCACTCCCTTAACATAGGGGAGGCTCCAGCCTCCCCTATGTGCTCCTCGGATCTGCGCCAGCTAAAGAGCGGGCGCAGATCCGAGGAGACCGTGCAGCCCGAATCGGGGCTACGCAGCCTCGCTGACTGGCTTAGGATGTCGCCATACGGCCACTTTCCAAGCCCGCCCAGGTCCTGCCTCCCGCCTCCCCCCCCACCAATCCCGTCCCAATATGGGACAGATAATCCCTTGCACTGGCCGGCTTCGACCAATGTGAGGGAAGTGCTGCGTGGGCGATGCCGGGGTGCTGCTAGGCACTCCCACGTTGGCGCTAATGGTGGAGCGCCGACGCAACAATGTTGCGTTGGTGCTCCGCCCCCTAGGATTGCACTGTCAGTTGCACTCAGCCTTCTGCAGCAATTGATGGACCTGGATGGAAGATGCACGTCATCATAAAGATCCAAAGACTCATCCAGAAAGTTCAGTGATTTTCACCTTTTTCATCTCCTACTAACAAGGCACTAAAATTGTGAAGGGACACCATGTGCTTTTGACAAAGCACACCCCACTGCCGGTGGGATCCACTGCCACCCACTGCCACCCCACTGGCCCTACCCATAAATGGCCCTTCCCCATACTTACTTTGGCACACCTGCGAACCATTCATGGCAGACCGATGTGCCAAGGCACCCTGGTTGAAAAATCACTGACAGCCCAATCCTAAACTCTGCAGTGCCCAGGGCTCCAGCCGTGCCAAACTGGCAACCACTGGGATCCTGTGGGTGCCTGGATATCACCAAAGATCTCCTCAGCTGAAGGGATCATTTGTTCCCTTAACCCAGGAAGACTGCAGCCAGCTACATTATGTCCCCTCGGCTCTGTGGCTGCATTTGGATGGGCACCGAGGCGAGGAGGCCCATGTCAGGCTGCCCGGTCAGGAAGGGCATTCAGGATTCAGGGGCAGAGGCTGTTTTCATCTCCATCACTCTCCCAGGTCCAATCCTCCCCTTCCTCCAACCAGTTCCATCCCTTCCTCACTCCTCCCCTGCCCCAAAAAGTGGCACTGTGGAGCGGCGGCTAGACTGAGGGCACAATCCTAACCTGGAGTTAGGCCGGCACAGTTAGGCCAGCAAGGTTTGGCTGGGACAAGGGCCACAGTAAAGTGCTTTGGACCACTCTTGGAGTCAGGAGGGATAGCACACATCTATGTGTTGGCTTCTCTGAGTGTAGGCCAAACATACTGTGTTCTTTGTGCTGGCCAAATGTTGCTGGCTTAACTGTGTCTGCCTAACTCCAGGTTAGGATTGTGCTCTTAGTCTCCATTGCTCCACATGGCCTCTGAACAGCACTGAGGCCCAACACTGACCCAGTGCAGGTGCTCCCTACTCCCTGGTTGCCATAAAGGTGCTTTATGAGTGTATGGTTTCAAATTGGGAAAGGAGTACGACAAGGCTGTATACTGTCACCCTGCTTATTTAACTTATATGCAGAGTACATCATGAGGAAGGCAGGGCTGGATGATTCACAAGCTGGAATCAAGATTGCTGGGAAAAATATCAACAACCTCAGATATGCAGACGACACCACTCTAATGGCAGAAAGTGAGGAAGACCTCAAGAACCTTCTGATGAGGGTGAAAGAGGAAAGTGCCAAAATTGGTTTGAAGCTCAACATTAAAAAGACTAAGATCATGGCCACCACTCCCATCACTTCCTGGCAAATAGAAGGGGAAGAAATGGAAGCAGTGACAGACTTTATTTTCCTGGGCTCCAAGATCACCGCAGATGGTGACTGCAGCCATGAAATTAAAAGACGTTTACTTCTTGGGAGGAAAGGTATGGCGAACCTAGACAACTTAATCAAAAGCCGAGACATGTGGTCCATGGGGTCGCGAAGAGTCGGACACGACTTAGCGACTGAACAACAACAATGAGTGTACCACCAGAGATATTGGGCTCCGGATTGAGCTCTTAGTTCAATAGGATCAGGATGAGCATGGTTGTGCAAGTCGAGATCCTTACTCAGATGTTCAACTGCATCCGTATCAGCTGCAGGAGTGGCAGCTGTCTTCCCTGAGTGGCTCCCCTTTGCCAGTTTCAGGTGATAATATTTGGTTTCCCTTGCACTTGCCTTTTGATAGCATTTGTATAGACTTTCTCCATTTCTGGTTGCCATATCTCACCTCCCTTATGAAGGTACCTCCCTTATGAAGAAAGACTGCACTGTTTGGGGCTCTTCAGTCTAGAAAAAAGGCACCTGAGGGGGGACATGAATGAGACGTACAATATTATGCATGGGATGGATAGGGGGATGTTCTTTTCTCTCTCATACGTACACAACACTAGAATCAGGAAACATCCACTAAAATTGAGTGTTGAGAGAGTGAGAACAGGTAAAAGGAAGTAAAAATTTTACCAAGCAAGTAATTGGTCTGTGGAACTCCTTGCCATAGGAGGTGGGGATGGCATCTGGCCTAGGTGAATTTAAAACGGGATTGGACAGATTTCTGGAGGAAAAGTCCACCATGAGCTATAGGCCATGATGGGTTGGTGTAACCTCCTTACATTTGAGGTAGGCTACTTCAGAATGCCAGATGCAGGGGAGTGGCAGCGAGATACAAGTATCTGATTGCCTTGAGTGCTCCCTGAGGCATCCAGAGGGCCATTGTGAGATACAGGAAGTTGGACCAGATGGGCCTTGGATGCTTTGTGAGCCCCTTCATTTCTCATTTCTTTCTCTATGTAAACCCCTGAGGGCACAATCCTAACCAACTTTCCAGAGGCATTTGCTGGGCCACTGTGAGATGCAGGAAGCTGGCCAAGATGGGCCTTTGGCCTGATCCAGTGTGACTGTACCTATGTTTCTATGAGTACATGTCTCAAGACGAGCATCTGGTTCTGGTGGCTGTCAAAGGGAAATGCAATGGGGAATCTTGACTGGCCACACCACCAGTGTATTTATCTCATAATTTACCTCAGAATGCCAGATGCAGAGCAGTGGCAACAGAATGCAGGCAGCCTGTTGTCTTGAGTGTTCCCTGAGGCAAGATACAGGAGGCCAGACTAGATGGGCCTTTGGCCTGATCCAGCAGAGCTCTTCTTATGTTCTTATGTTTTTATGGCTACATGAAAACTCAGCCAAGAAACCAAAGGTTTTTTTCCTCACTTTCAGACCTTTGCCTTGAATGTGCTTGAATATGTCCGCACTTAATCTCAAGCCTACAAAAGTGAACCTCTGGGCTGTTCGCCACACTTGAAGCTACATGTCACAGCTGGGGTTTGACAGGAGCAGAAGAGGATTCAATAGTATGTAGGCACCACATGTCCTTTGTAATTGCAGCAGGATGGCCGATGGCTGGCAAGGAAAAAAAAAATAAGAATACCGCCTCTTTTTTTCCAGCCAAAAGGACAGAAGGACTGTACTGAAGAGGCTTGCCAATTTATCACACTGCCCTTTTAAAAGCATATTTAATGCAAACAAACTGCAGTGGCTTATGAAACTATCTTGCTGATATCAGTTTCCGCAATACTTTACAACAATACAATTATGAGACCCAATCAAAATGCCAGAAGCTTACACAACAGCTTATACCGGCAGTGAATCTGCCTGCCAAAAGCTGGGGCGGCTAGGGAAATAGAGTTATCGGCTTTTTTCACTAGGCATCTGCTAGATTGTCAGTAGAGCCAAATGGCCCCTGCTACTAGAAGATGCAATATTGTTCCGGAAGATGTATGCATCCTATCTGCCTTCACTGCCAGGAGTGGGTGTAAGAAGTGCCACCATATTCAGCCTAAAGTGAATTTCACAGCAGCTTGTGAATTCCTGCTTGGGAAAGTCAAGGGAAGGCAAAATAATGTTGAGAAGATTTTTGAGGTTTGGATTTGTAATATGGCTAGATGTTACAAAGAAGACCTTGGAACCATTTTTGAACGATGCCATGGGAAGACGAACGCTGCAGGCAACTTGGAAAGCATGCCAAAATGAACATAAGAACGTAAGAAGAGCCTTGCTAGATCAGGCCAAAGGCCCATCTGGTCTGGCCCCCTGTATCTCACAGTGGACCACCAGGTGCCTCAGGGAGCACTTAAGACAACAAGCTGCCTGCATTCTGTTGCCACTCCCTTGCACCTGGCATTCTGAAGTAAATTCTGAGGTAAACACACTGGTGGCCGGTCAAGATTCTCCACAGTATTTCTCTTTGACAGCCACCAGAACCAGATGCTCCTCTTGAGACATGTACTCATAGAAACATAGGAACAGTCACACCGGATCAGGCCAAAGGCCCATCTTGGCCAGCTTCCTGCATCTCACAGTGGCCCAGCAAATGCCTCTGGAAAGTTGGTTAGGATTGTGCCCTCAGTGGTTTACGTAGAGAAAGAAATGAGAAATGAGGGGGCTCACAAAGCAGCTAACAATCACATTGAACGCATATATATATATATATTTTAAAAATATATATATTTTAAAAGCTACAACTGGCTTTTTGCATTGATGTAATGCAATGTGAACAGAATGCACATAAGTAATGCACATATGTAATGCACCGTTCAACTAACTACTAATAAATTGAATTCCACAGAAGTAAGCAAAGAAGAAACCAGACAGAAAATGGAATAAAACCTCAGCTCAGCAGCCAAAGAAGAAAATCCCTTGAGAACTCAGAAATCCAGAAAATCTCCCTGAAAGGTACTAGCCTGAAATGTGCATCTGAACTTGAAAAAACAAAGGTGGGGAATGGCTGGGACAGAATTTCAAAGGTTTGGTGCCATTTCTGAAAAGACCCAATCACCCAGCTAACCTTCCCCAAACATACTTCAAATTCCAGTGATGGTCCTACCGTTGGAGGGAGGGCAAATGCCCTGGGCGACACCACCACCTAGCCTTTTAAGGGTGGCACAGCCGGAATCGCTCCACACTTCAGAAGAACCGGAGAAATGGGGTAAATGCTGTCCGAAGGCATTACAATGCTTTCGGACAGCAGCAGAGCATTACATGAGACTCTGCAATGTTCTAGAAGGTGGGGCGGCAGCCTAGGGGCGCAGCTACAGGGCCAGAGACACCAACTGTCAAAAACAAAGCAACCCATAGCAGCACCTGTGATGAAGATGTTAAGTGGGTAAGTTCTTGCATGGCTTTCCAAGTTTATCCTTTCCCAGAGATGGCAAATGATAATGGGTTTTGGGGTAGTTTGGTACTCCCATTTGATGGAATTTATCAGGAGGAAGGGCGATTACAACTAGAGAAGGCTAGTCCTCTTCCTTCATCTCATCTAGAGGGAGAGATGGTGGGTGCAATCCTAACCTGATGTTAGGCTGGCACAGTTAGGCCAGCAAAGTTTGGCCAGCACAAGGGTCACCGTAAAGTGCATTTGGACCACTCTCGGAGTCAGGGAGGATGGTGCACGTCTGTGTGCTGGCTTCTCTGACTCTGAGAGTGGTCCAAACATACTTTATGGTGTCTCTTGTGCTAGCCAAACTTTGCTGGTCTAACTGTGCCAGCCTTACTCCAGGTTAGGATTGCACTCTCTAAACATATTGCCTTCATTGGTAACATCAGCATTTCCATGATGGTGCTCTTCCTGGCGGCCTCTGCTGGCCAACACTTTCTCCTCTGGAGTACACTATGGAATGATGCTACGTATGCAAAGTGTATGCATACAATACACAGTGTGATTCCACGGTACTTTCTGGCAGGGACATGTGGCAAGGCAGAGACGTGTGGCAGAGCCTCCCCCATCCTGTCCTGTTTCAGTGAAAATAGCCTCCCAATGCAGTCCTGTGCATGTCTACTCTAAATTATGTCACACTGCGTCCAATGGTGCTTACTCCAAGGAAAATTGCAGAGCCTCACCTGCTTCCAAGGAAAAAGGAGAGACTACTAGAGCATGCAGCAATGACGGATCAGCTTGCCCTGTGATTTAATTGTGCATGTGCTCCACTCAGTTGCTGAGTGGTTGCGCAATCAGAGGGGAGGCTGAGCTGTTGCTGCCAAGGCAGTGGTTCTTAACCTGGGTTCGATCGAACCCCAGGGGTTCGGTGAGTCAGTCTCAGGAGTTTGGCGGAGGTGTGTGTGTGTCCATTCTGTTCGCTGCATGTGTGTGTCATATCTGTGCTGCAGGGAACTTGGTGCACTCAGTAGTTGTTGGGATATTAAAGTAAGGCCTGGGAATTTGCAGGCCTGAATGGTAAGGCTTATCACTGAGACCCAGCAGACCAGCAGAGGGTGCAGGGTAGTTCTGACTTAGGTTCTGCCCAGTAACAAGACCATGTGATCTCTGGTGGAATGTTGCAAGTGATTTAGCCAATCCCAGGAACACTGGTTGCTTGTCTGTTCAGCTCAGTGAGTGCGTGTGTGTTCAGTCCTGTCCTGATCAGAGAGCTCTTCTGTTCTACTTTCTGTTTCTCTCTTTGCGAGCAATCCTTTTCGAGGATGGTAGACATAAAAACGAAGAAAAGGAACAGGACTTCGTTACAAAAATGATATGAGAGTGGCACTTGCCAAGGTGAAGCCGCGCTTTTCTGAGCTTGTCTCTAAAAGGCAACAGCAAAAGTCACATTGATTTGCAGTAAATATTCATTGAGTTATGTTCTTGTTTTTGGGTGACATTCGTGTTTTGTTGGTTTTGTTCTTTGAACATGGTGATTTTATGCACAACTGATGCATGGTTCATTTTGTGCACTAATAAAATATATCTCTCTATGTTTTGAATTTGAAAAAAAATATTATTTTTCCAACTATGAAGGGTTCGGTGAATGCACGTATGAAACTTGCGGGGTTCGGTACCTCCAAAAAGGTTAAGAACCACTGCCTTAAGGTGTGTGCATAGCGGATTTGGTTGCAGAGCTGGTGCAAGCAGCAGCACTGCCACATGTGTGCTGCCACGCCCATCAGCTGTGTCGGTCGAGTGCTGGTTTAGCTCTTCTGGTGCAGAGGGCATGTCAAGCAGGCGGGAGGCATAATGGAATGGCACCATGGGCAGAGAGGGGGATGGAGGTGGGACACGGCCGTTGGGCCATATCCAACCCCCCATCCCCGGGTTGGGTGGGCCAATTCAGGCCACTCCTGGCCATGTGGATTTTGCTATCTTGCTGGCACAAATCTGAGCAGTCCCATAGGGCTCGCTAGGGCTTACCCTAAGGCAAGAGGAAAATACCCCAAGGCAAGGGCAGAAGGTCTGGACTGATGGTTGAGCTGCTGGTACTGCCTGAAGCTAAGCAGGAGAATCTGTGGTCTATTTTGGGATGGGAGACAGAATGACAGGCTGTGACAAGCTGCAGTACCTGTTGTGGCAGAACAGGGTCACTGTGGAGCTGATTGGGAATGTTGTGAGAAGGCCAGCCGGCAAAAGAACGGAGTCCAACCTTGAGGACCTGTCCAGGCTGGACTGACTATCACCTGCTGAAGCTCCATGTCACACGGCCAGAAGAGAGAACCACACTGTGAAGGCTATATCTGGGACTGAGGATTCGGAGAATCGCAGAATACTGTATATTTGTAAAAAAACCCATTGAAAAATAGTAGTTTAGACTAGCCTGCCCATGTAAGCCGCCTTGGGCATTTGCTTCAGGATGGGAAAGGTGGGGTATAAATTCCTCAAAACAAAATTATCCCTTTGTCCTGAGCTGAGCTGCTGCTGCCTACTAATGCCATTAGGATGTAGCACAGGTGAGCCAGCCTGACTATTCCAGCACAGGTTAGGATTATGCCTTGAGGCTCTTCAGGACTAAGACTAGAGCTGAGGGAGACAAGAGATCAGCCTCCACTGTGATTGTACAGGTACTGAGGTAGCCCCCAGAATGCCTTGTGGCATAATATCATCACTTAACCATCGTTTACTTCCTCCCCAGTCTTGCACCTTACCCAGAAAGTCATTGCATTCTGGGTGGGGGACGACGAAAAGTGGCAACATGAGTAGATTCGGGTGAGAGAAGTCAAGCCTTTCATAACATTCCCCATCTCTACCTTGAAACTCTAACCTGAAAGATCAGAGCGTGAGATGGCCTATTGGAGTTTACCCAGCCTCTGTTTACAAAGCACGTACTTCAGTTTGAATACCATCAATATCCTATTAACTTATGTCCTAAAGCAAAATGAACTAAAATGTAGATTCAAATAACAATCATTAATCTGCCATGTATCCTGTCATTGTAAAGAGAGTTTTAAAAAATGTCTCGCATGTTTACAGCAATGTGAAGACGATGTGACGTGTTTTGCATTTTGTAATTGTTGTCGAGAGCTGGCCTACAATTAAGAGGGCTAAAGTCAAGCAGTTTGCTCTGTGCAACCTTGGAGTTGACCAGAGGAAGCAAACTTCCGATAACATAATGAAAGAAATTGCATCCTTCGTCACCTCCTTAAGTTAATTGTTTCATTCCTCCAACAGAGCAATGATAAAAACAAAAATGGAATGAATGGATAGATAGGGAGTAATCTTCGAGTTCAATCCTAACCTGGCATTGCGCTGGTGCAGCGCTCTTGCACTGGATCAGTGTTGTCGCAGATGTGCCGTCAGGCCATGGAATCTGTTGCTGGGCCAGTCCTGATGCACAGGTGCTGCCAAGCCTGTGAGCTGCTCCGGTTGAGCACCAGCATAGCTCTGCCTGTGCACAGAGGCGGAGGCAGCCTATGGCAGCAGGGGGCACGAGCCTTGGGGCGCCATAAGGTGGGGGCGCCATTCACATGGCGCGCCCTGCCCCCCAAATGGCGCCCGCCCCACCCCCGCAACTGCCCAGGCCCACCTTACCTCTGCTGCGTGCCCCGCGAGCTGGAGGAGAGATGGGAGCTTGCCTGCGGGCGACGGAGGCTCAGCAGTGGTGCGCATGCCCAGGCAGCCGCTTTGCCATCACTGCTCCTGTAGGAACCCGTCGGATTAGGCTCTAATAGGTTCTGCCTATTTCTGGAGGCCATGTTGATGAATTCCGTTTTTAAAAGCCACCCTCAGTCTGCCAAGCATTGCCAATACTGTTGGAGTGTCACAAAGCCAAATGTGCCTTTGTGGCCTGCTCTCTGTGGCAACATGCTGGCCCCATATCTGTCTCCCATTTGTATCGTGGCGCAGCGGGTTAAACTGCTGCTGCTGGGCTTTCCGACCGGAAGGTTGGGAGTTCAAGACTGCGCGACGGAGTGAGCTCCCGTCGCTTGTCCCAGCTCCTGCCAACCTAGCAGTTTGAAAGCACCTAATAATGCAAGTAGATAAATAGGGACCACTTTGGTGGGAAGGGAACGGCATTCCGTGCGCTACGGCGTATAGTCATGCCGGCCACATGACCACAGAAGCTTGTCCTCGGACAAAACGCCGGCTCTACAGGCTTTGAAACGGAGATGAGCACCGCCCCCTACACCTGGTCACGACTAGACCATTTGGTCGTGGGGAAACCTTTACCTTTTTTTTATTTATTACCTGCTCTATCCTGCAGCTTGGTTGCGAGGAGCAACTTAAGTATAGATAGTGCCTATCTAAAGGGAAAGCACTAAGAGACAACCATGAACGCAAGACACAGGGACAGGGAATCAAGTAGGACACTCCTGGGATTAAGAGCGCGGGAGGTGAAAAGGTAAATTACAGGGTTTACCTAATGGAACGGCAGTCAATTTATCTCTGGCCTCCACTTAGGACTGCTTGCCCTGGAAGACTCTTCTAAATCCACACTGCGCGCAAAGGCTGCCAAGGGCCTGGGGACACAGCCAAGTCTTCTGTGGCACCCCAGGGTGAGTAGCCTTGCTGTGTCGCTGCACAAAGCCCAGGGTGCAGACACCTTTCCACTGGCATTGCAGGCATCACCCCAGGAATTGGCCTTTTGACTCTGACCGGAGTTCATCCTGGGTGCACTTTAATGCAGGCTGACACTTGGCAATATGTCGGCAGTCCAAATGTGACACTTTCCGTTAGCGTCTCGGTATAAATAATTGCTTGCCAGGAATGAACATTGCTCTTTTTGCTGTTGTTCACAAGCAGTTTTACACCATTTGAAGTAATTGTTCACCCGTCAAGGTCAGTCAAGCAATGCTGAAGAATGAAAAAAAAAAAAAGGCTTCTTAGGAAAAAAAAATACTGTGTATGGTGGAGCTTGGATACCAATTCCAGTCCAAACTGTAAATGTGCTTACAGTCCAATCCTAACCAACTTTCCAGCGTCGATGCAGCCGTTCCAATGGTGGGCTGCATTCTGTGATGGTGGGCAGTCATGGAGACCTTCTCCAGGTAAGAGAACATTTGTTCCCTTATCTGCATCATTGCTGCTTCAGCACTGGGGAGTTCATTAGGGTTGGGCTGTTACTTACTTCTGAGTTGAAATGGATGTAATGGGATTATATTACTGGATTCAGTTTATTTCAATATAGCAAAAGCCCAGTGTTGATATTTGCCTATATCTTGTGCTTGCATCAGGGACCCCAGGGACGGGCAGCGCAATCCTACGCTGCCCGTCGCATCAATGCTACATCATAGCGTCAATGCGACGGACGTAGCGCTGATGCAGGGGTGTTGAACGGCATCGCTGCGTTGGCGCTACAGCTCTCAAGCCATTGGCTAGAGAGCGCTGATGGGGAGCCTCCCTTGTACTGACCGAAGCCGGCCAGTGTGAGGGAGGCTCTGTCCCGTTTCAGGTCAGGGCTTGGGAGGGGGGAGGGAGGTTGGGGGCGGAACAGGGGCGGGTCCTGGATTCAGCCATACGGCCGAATCCTACACCTGCTCGGGAGGCCGCATGGCCCTGATTCGGGCCATGAGGTCTCCTTGGATCCCGATCCGAGGAGCGCATAGGGGAGGCTGGAGCCTCCCCAACGGTAAGGGAGCAAACGTTCCCTTGCCGCAGGGAAGCTCCAGCCTCTCTTAAGCAGCGTTGGATGTGGCACTGGTCGGCCGGCTTTGCCAATCCAGCGCTGCTTCGGATTGCACTCTGGGGTTGGCCGTGGTGTAGCTAAGGAGGGCAGGGGTACCTAGCCTTGAGTACCATGCCTTGAGGGGGTGCCTCAGACTTGGTTTTCAGAAGATACCACACCACCTCAAGGCATGTGATCTTTCAAAACCTCTAAGATGTCATATAAGGGTGTTAACAATGTTGGGGTTTTTTGGGGTGGGTACGGGGTATTAAAATTTTTTGTGTGCCCCTGGGTGCCAGATGCCTTAGCTATGCCACTGAAGGTTGGGGCCTAGCCAAGTCAGAGTGCAGTCCTAACCTGGAGTTAGGTCAGCACACTTAGGCCAGCAAAATTTGGCCAGCGCATTCGGCGCCCTCACATCGGCGCTGGTGCTGTTGGGCCAATGCCAGCTGCTAGCACCAGCCCAAGGGGGCTTTCAGGATTGCGCCCTTAATTATATGCAGGTTTCAGTATGCATATACTGGGGGTCCAGGAATGGATCCAACTGCGGATACGAAGGTCAGACCTGTATCTCACAAAACTACTGCAGGAGGTTTGAGTAGAGATGTGCAATATGATCCCTCATGATTGGCAGGCAGTATGAAGCGATATCCCTTTCATGGATCACTGCCTTGTCGGGGCGAAGGGGCTTGAGTAGCTCAATGAAGCTGTGAGCTATGCCATGTAGGGTTGCCCAAGATGGACAGGTCACAGCAGAGAGTTCTGACTAAACGTGGTCCGCTGGAGAAGGAAGTGGCAACCCACTCCAGTACTCTTGCCAAGAAAACCCCATGGATTACAGTACAAAAAGGCTAAACGATATGGCACTGGAAGATGAGCCCCCCAGGTTGGAAGGTGTCCATTATGCTACTGGGGAAGAGCAGAAGACGAGTGTTAGTAGCTCCAGAAAGAGTGAAGTAGCTGGGCCAAAACCGGAAGGAAGCTCAGCTGTGGATGTGTCTGGAGGTAGTGTCACCGAAGCGATGAACATGAAATTGGGTGAACTCCGGAAGCTAGTGGAGGACAGGGAGGCCTGGCGTGCTGTGGTCCATGTGGTCGCGAAGAGTCGGACATGACTTAGTGACTGAACAACAACAAATGAAGCAATAGGATCCCTCTGGATTGGGCAGGCATAAACAGGAGCCTGCCTTTGCGTGATCTACAGAACAGGACTTCCTGTGTGATACTTCGGTCTCAAGCAACAGCTTCCTCTGATTATTCTACTAAGGCCACCACAGTAGAGGGCTAGATGAGCGCAGGAGATGACAGGCATGCCCCAGTATCTGCTGGGGTTCTGTTCCAGAACCCCCATTGCCGTGGATACCTGAAACAGTGGATACTGGGAACGCCTTTTTAAAGATAGGGGGATATCAGTGGTTTTGCTGCAACAAGATAAAAAAAAGAGAGATTTGTTTAATTTTCCTCTTCCTTTTTAATCGGTGTCCCAGTATTCATGGCATCCGTGGATAACTGAAACTGTGGATACCGCATCTGTGGATGCCAGGGCATGCCTGTACTGCCATTAATATTATTATTTATTATTACAAATATTTAGATACTGCTTTTCAACCAAAAATGTTCGCAGATACAATCAAATAATTGCATGGCTCCAAAAACACCTAACACAAACTGTAAGGTTTGTGGGTTTTATTTCCCCTGAGGTTTCTATGAAAACCTCAGATGGAACTTAGATACAAATTCTGCTGCTGCTCAGTGATTAGTGACACGGCCACCCATCAACAAGTTCTAAAAGTTCCTGTGATGACAGATGTTGCCTCTGGAAGTGGCTGCAGTATCCAGATAAAAACCCTGGTTCCTTGGAGACTTTCCCTGTCCAATTGCACTCAGGGACACCTTTCTCACAGGAAGACGAACTTGGCTGTTGAGCACGGCCCATCATTACGGCAAAAGTGCATTAAAGTAGCTCAATCAGTGGTGTCATCTACTCTCGTGGAGATGGAACGCTGGGTGGGACGTATGTTTGATTGGCAGCCCAGTCCGTGTGGTTCCGCCGCCTTCCCCCCGCCATGTTGCTCGCCACCGCTGCTCGCCCAGCTCCATGATGGATGCGGGGGGGGATGGACGGGGGCGCGCTGGGTGCCTGGGCAAGCAGGAAGGATGGCAAAAGCGAACGGGCAGGCAGCCAATCAAATGTAAGTCCCGCCCAGCGTTCCATCTCCACGAGAGTAGATGACACTACTGAGCTCCATCCATGTGCTGCCTTGGGCCAACAAAAGCCACTTGTGTTGGCCCAACGCTGTTGGACCTGCACAGCTGCTGTGCACCACTCCTGTGCCAGCCAAGTTCGGATGGCGCAGGGACGTTTCTGGGTGGGGGAAGGCAGGAGGGAGGACGTTCCTGGGTGGGTGGTGGGTGGGCTGAGAGGCGTGCCAGCTGGAGAGTGGGGAGGAGGTTGGATGTAGCCGCATCCAGGCTTCGCCTCCAGGCCTGGATGATGCCCCAATTCAGGCTCAGTGGCTTGCTTGGACCTGCACCTGCTATATAGTGGGTACAGATCCGAGCAAGCCCACTGGGGCAGCTGGCCCCGTGGAGGCTCCAGGCAGCTCCAAACCTGCGGTGCAGATGGTGCAGGCATGCCAGCCCGCCCGCTTCAGCACAAGTTAGGACTGCAGCCTGAATCAAACTGCAAAAAGATCTAGGGAGATATGAAGCGAACGACCTCATGCCTCAAGTAAGGGACGCCTAAAGGTTAAGGAAATGCTGTGCCCTGGTTTTGTTTTCACTGGCTGCAGATGTCCGCATACAATCCTGGTAATGGTTTTGTCAATTATGGGCTCATAAAACTCAAGCCAGATGCCAAGATGGGCATGGACCTTCTGGTGGCCAGTTAACAGGTTCACTTGTCATTTGAATAATCCAAGGAAATAAACTTGTCTTGGCAAGAGAGCCATACAGTTATCTTGTGAGGGTTTTTTTTTTTTTTTAAGTTAAATAATAAATGTTGTGAAGTGGAGGAATAAACCAGAAATATGTGCTTTCTGATATACCATATGGTCCCCGTCCTCTTTATGTCACTACTGCAATGCTCTCATTTATCTCTCTTTATGACACAACAAAGGGTATCTGTCAGACAGGACTCCACAGACTTCATATCTCACTGGACAGCTGCTGAATGGAGGATAATCAGATCTACTCAAGGAAAATTCTAATTAATACAACATAAGAGGCAAAAAAAATTTGTTTTATGAGTGCCAGCATTGGCTTCATTAGGAGTTCAGGCTGCAATCCTAATCTGGAGTTAGGCCAGCACAGTTAGGCCAGCAAAGTTTGGCCAGCATAAGGGCCACCGTAAAGTATGTTTGGACCACTCTCGGAGTCGGGGAGGATGGTGCACATCTGTGTGCTGGCCTCTCTGACTCCGAGAGTGGTCCAAACACTCTTTCAAGTGGCCCTTGTGCCAGTCAAACTTTGCTGGCCTAACTGTGCCGGCCTAACTCCAGGTTAGGATTGCATTCTTAAGGTGAACACAATTCCTTTCAGGATCAGGCCCAATTTATTTTGGAAAGGTAAGTCAAGAGCCAGCTTATTAAGCAGTAGTATCAAGCTAATTAAAAGCAAGCATCACAAGGTCTTTAACAAGTTGCCCAATCAATGAGTGAGTGGTGAAGGTGTATAATAGGCAACACTCTCACAAAGAGTTAAGCATGCTTCAGCACAGATTTTCATGAGTACATTGAACTGCATGTGGGACTGTGGCCAAAATGGATAATGAGACATAACTAGCAATGTCAAGGTTGGATGACGTAAACAGTTGCAACCACACTGCTGTTGAGGTAGGGTTTCTGTATTTTCATGTCCTTGCATGAGTACTGCTACTTAGAGCTAGGCTTCCTGATTAGCTAGCCCTTTGCAAACAATGTACCCATTTGCACATGGATAACTTAAGAAGTGTTATGAAAGCTTGAAGAGCACTCAGTACTTGTTTAATGGAATGTGCCAATCCTCCCTTTTCAGTACTTCTGCTTCCCCAAAATGTGCATCACAGACAATGCATGACATGGAAAATTAAAATTCCAAATTTCTCAGTCATCAACAAGAGTGTTTGAAGTTCATGCACAATAAAAGAACCAACATTAACTGATCTCTCCTTGAAAGCCAGGCTGGTACAGCTAGAAGAGAGCATGGAATGAACCTTCTGAATACATTCATTGTTTTGACTGTATTTTAGTATCCTAGTAAAGCTTGATGTTTGAGAAGCCATGCTTCAGGTATGGAACTACAATCAATTTTTCATCTCCTCTCCACACAAAGAAAGAAGTTGCAGCTAGTCAAACAAGTGTTTGTTCTTCAAAAGGAGAACTACGTCATAACTGTAGTTTCATGTCAATACTTCAGTTGTCAAGGACAGCATCCAACTTTCCATCCTTCCTGCTTCTCTTGAGCACATAAACTGCATCTTTTAGTTAAGGTTCTCCAACTTTTTAGCACCAGGACCCACTTTTTAGAAGGACCTACCAGAGGTGATGTCATGGCCAGAAGAACTGTCATTGTTACTCCAGAGCCTGCTGCTTCTCCTGAGAATGCAGCAATAATTTTTTCTTTATTATTATAAAGTTAATATTATAAAGAAATAATTATTTCTCAGCCATTTTTCAATAGCAAAGTGAATCAGAAAGAAAGAAAAAAGCCTATTTACCACCTTGATACAAGCAAAACAACCACACAGCCCTCTTATCTCTCTTTCCAGCATTCCCATCTTCCCATGTGATGGGTGGGTCCTGACCCACAGTTTGGGAACTATTGTTTTAGTTAGTTAGTTAGTTAGTTACAACCCAATCCTATGTAACCTGGGTGCCCAAAGAAGCTGCAATAGCCAAATGGCTACCACTGCATCCTATGGGCACCATGGCAGCCATAGGATGCTCCTTGGAGGAAGGGGAGAAGCTATTTAAGAGTTTTTGAAATAGTCCTGAAGGTCATGTAGACAATTCCCTACAGAGAGATTTTTTTACACCCATGTCAGAAATTAGCCCATATTATTTATAATTAGCCCATGTACAGGGGTGGAGAAAAAGGCACTCCAAAGAGTGATAAAGAGGGCACAAAAGATCATTGGATGTCCTCTTCCCTCACTGGAGGATTTGTATAATATGGGATGTAGTAGGAAGATACAAAAAATCTTGAGAGATTCTTCACATCCGGGTCACTCGATGTTTGAGATCTTACCGTCAGGAAAAAGATATAGAGTGTTGAAAGCTAGGACAAGTAGATTTAAATATAGTTTTTACCCAAGTGCGGTGATCAGGCTAAATGCAGAGTTTTGAATCTGGTGGTCTTAACAAATGTATACCTCATGGTTGTATGGTACCTATATCCATATTTTTTAAGTGTTTTAATTGTTATTTGTATATGTTATTTGGTGTTGTCCAGTTGTATGATGTGAAGAGCACCTCATTTCGTTGTTCTCATACCTTGAGTACAATGACAAATAAATTTCTATCTATCTATCTATCTATCTATCTATCTATCTATCTATCTATCTATCTATCTATCTATCTATCTATCTAT
>JAJKFI010000024.1:2838354-2856768 GCA_029204185.1 Lerista edwardsae
TCTCTCTCTCTCTCTCTCTCTCTCTCTCTCTCTCTCTCTCTCTCTCTGGGCGCAATCCTAACCTGGAGTTAGGCTGGCATAGTTAGGCCAGCAAAGTTTGGCCAGCACAAGGGACACCATAAGGTATGTTTGGACCACTCTCAGAGTCAGAGAGGCCAACACACAGACGTGAGCCATCCTCCCTGACTCTGAGAGTAGTCCAAATATGCTTTATGGTGGCCCATGTGCTGGCCAAACTTTGCTGGCTTAGTTTACGCCAGCCTAACTCCAGGTTAGGATTGCACTCTCTCTCCCCTCTCCTCCTTCTCCTGGTCCCTGCCCCAAGAATTAAGATCAGCCAGCCAGCTCATTCATCTACTATTGCTGCAACCCTATGCTTACTCACCTGCTGGGAGCACGTCCCACTGAATTCCAGTGGACCTACTTTTGACAAAACCAAGCTCAGATTGGGCTGCAGCAGTGTAATGGCCCTCAATTCTGCTGCACATACACTCACACAGTCGCAGATGCTCTCTGCTACAAGGGGCACTTGATAAACTCAAGTAGGAGAACAATGAGCTACAATACGTCCTTGATAAACAAGGGTTCTTCTATCCAGTAAAGTGTTTCCATTTAGTTCAATGCAGAAGGAAAAAAAAAAGATCATGGTCTGGGGGACATGATTGAGACATACAGAATTATGCATGACATAGAGTGGATAAAGGGATGTCCACTTGGGCAGAAGATTTAGCCGAGAGAGTTAATGCCTCCATTTGCCCGAAGATAACAACTAAAGATCTCAAGGTCGTGAGCTCGAGACTCCCGGAAGTCTGTGTGAGCGGCAGACCTTGCAAACTGCGGCTGATTAAAAGCTGAGTTTCAGCTGCCTCGTGGGAGGAGGAGTGTGCTGAACGCAGCTGCTTCTCTGGTGAGAGCAGGGAAGCCTCATCAGCCAGCAGACGACAGACGGGTGGCTAAAGAAAGAAGGCTAAATCCAGAAAGAAAGATCTGTTTGAATGTGGTTCTTGAAAGATAGAACATTTTGTAAATTGTAAAAACCTTCGGGTTTGTGAAAAAGTCTGCCTATGTAAACCGCCTTGAGTTGTAATCATTAGAGAAATCTAGTGACTTTAAGAAAGGCGGTATATAAATACATGTATTATTATTATTATTATTATTATTATTATTATTCCCTCTCTCACAACACCAGCACCAGGGGACATCCAATAAAATTAGAGTTACCAGATACAAACTGGGACAGAGTGCCTATACCTTTAGCTATTGTATAGAGAGGGAATTTGGGCAGGTGCAGCTTTTGAAACCCTTCCATGATGACCTGCACCTGCCCAAATTTTCTCTTGTATTCATTGGTTAAAGGTATAGGCACTCTGTCCCAGTTCTTATCAGGTAACCTTAACTAAAATTGGGAGAGTGAGAACCGAGAAAAGGAAATACTTTTTTTTAATCCAGGGGATAATTAATCTGTGGAACTCCTTGCCAGAGGAGGTGGTGATGGCATCTGGCCTAAGCGCCTTTAAAAGGGAAATGGACAGATTTCTGGAGGAAAAGTCCATTGTGGGCTATTGGCCATGATGGGTGGTGTAACCTCCTTACCTTAGAAGCAGGCTACTTCAGAATGCCAGGCGCAAGGGAGTGGCAACAGGATGCAAGCATCATGATCTCAGTACCTGCACTTATAGCAGGTGAAACATCAGGTGCTTTCAAAGCTGGACCTAGATAAATGCAGAGAGGCTTGCATGTGCCTCCATTTTCTACCTGTATTAACCAGGTTTCACTTGTAAGATGATGATATGAGAGTGGGGTGGGGTCACCTGGATTCCTGGACTTCCTGCTCTGGAAAGTCAGATGGACTTTGCAAACCAATCCTGGCTCCAAGTAAAGTACTTTGTTTATTGGTTGGGGAAGAAAAAGTAGTTCAACAATAAAACGCACTGAGAACAATGGTTGCTACGTCTGGATGACTCAGCAGTTTTCAGGATGCTTCAATCATCGCAGTAAACTCTGGGTTGCTTGAAAGGTCCAAAATAGGAGAAACCCCAATTTTTTTTATCATAAGTCTCCCCAACCTTTATCCCCAACCTTTATCTACCTTTATGGAAAAACTCCCATCTTTCCCTGTAAATACCAGGTGCAACCCCTGACATCGTTTGATGGAAGAAGCATGGAGTAATGTCCAATATTCCCTCTCTTTTATACAGCCGATGGCCTATCGGGGTGGTGGTTAATCAATTGCGGAAGGAAATGATACATGCTGCACTCGTGCAGTGCAGTTTCTGCTCTATCAGCATCTGCTTTAACTTACTGCCCTGTAAAATTCTTTGAGATAAATAGAATGGCTAGACGGAGATAAATTTAAACCGACTATCTTCTAGCCTAATTCTCTCTTTAAAGATCAATGGGAAAGCAGTAACAGATTTTTATTTCACCTTTAATTTAAAACTTAAAAAAAAACTTTTGGATTTTAGTTTTACTTTTAAGTTTTGGGAGATCATTTGCGGGGAGGGTGAATATTCAAGTCCCAATGGGGGCAATCTATCATAGACCAAGTACTCTCTCTGTTTAATGCTTCTGCTGACTCCCCTGGAGTTCAACTGGGCAAAACGGGGGAGTGAGTGGAATGGGATGGGGATGGGAAGGAGGGCGGAAGAGTGCCAGGAGGGGACAAATCCTGCTTGGGCCATGTTGATCTGCCTTCCCAGCTTAACATGGACTTGCTTTCATGATCGAGCTGCATTGGCTACTGGGGCTGACCCGGGCAGGTGTGGATCTAGGGGGTGCTAGGGGGGCATGAGCCATGGGTGCCATCTTGGGAGTGGGCGCCATAACCATGGTGCGCCACACCCCCAAAATTGCGCCCGCGGCCCATCCCGCCCAGGCCCTGCACCGTGTTCTCTGCGCTCCGGCTGGCCTTAAAGAGCCAGCCGGAGCATATAGAAAGCACTGCCGCCCAGCGCCCCCTCCAGCCTCTTGGAGCGGGGGACAGGGCACCGCGTTCTCTGCGCTCCAGCTGGCTCTTTAAGGCCAGCCGGAGCGCGGAGAACATGGTGCCGCACGACGCCCCACCCCTGCCTTTTAGGGCGGGGGCGAGGCACCGCGCGGCGTCACGTCACGATGTCATGATATTACGTGCCCTCATGGGGCGCACTTTCATTGGGTGCCATGGGTGCCCTTTCAACTAGAACTGCCCCTGGACCCGGGGGCAAGGGGACAAAGGTTCTCTTACACCAAGAAGACCTCCAGCAGCCCAACGTTCTCCTGGTGCCACACAGCATGACCACCAATTGGCCTGCCTCAGTATAAAGTTGGAGGCAGGAGCTGCAGTAAGTTAGCACCGGGTAGGGCTGAATGGATGGATTGTTGAAGCACTAGGCAGGTGTAGGAAGGAAGGACCGTGACTGACTGATGGATTGCTGGATGGACTGACTGAAGGACTGTTGGATGGATGGACTGGATTCTTGGTTATTGGAACTGTGAGTGGGGTCCTGTGGTGCCTTGGTTGAGGAATTTGTCAGGGATAGGTGTGAAGCTATCTAGGCAGAGTGGCAGAATTTGCAGCCAAGGATGCCGAGCAAAAGGAACACACTGAAGCAAAGGATTTCTCCACCAACTCACTCTTTACTTGACGATATTTACAGCAGTACAACACAGCCGTCAGAGCACAACACTCCAACCACAGCCCACACCTTAGTGTTGGGAGCGTTCTGGTTAAATACAGCTCTTGCTCCAACCAGATCGCTCTGATTTGCCTAACGAGGCAAGTGCTTTCACCCGTGCTGTGATGCAGCACTTTTACAATCACAGCTGTCTGTGATTGCCTCTGTTGGGCCTTGTATCCTTCAGGCCTACAAATTGTCTAGGTTTGGGTGCTTCGCAGACCTTGACAGAATTGTTGTGTGGCTGCCACACCCCCTGGAGCCACCCACTGGAGGAGGCAGGTGTGGCTTAGGTCAGCGCTGGTGGGGTGGTTTTGTGGTGGGGTTTTGTGGTGCCAAGTTGGACCGAGGGTGTTGTCTTGAGTGTTTGAAGATAGAAGGGAAGCTGATTAGCCTAGTGTGGACACTTAAGGTTTCAGGAAGGGAATTTGGCACAGCCTGGCTGGGAGGAAGAGGTGGACCAAGAGGGTATTTTTTTTTTATAACAATTTTTATTTGAATTTTCTGATCTCAAAAGAAAATAACTATAAACAAACAATAGTCACACATTTCAATTTCGACTTCCCACAGCTTTCCCCCTTTAATCTCTAGACCTTGATTCCTCAGTCATCAAATAGCCATATTAACTTTGTTTCACCTTCTCTTCTTCCTAAATAAATTTTAAATTTTTGCCAATCCTGCTGGAATTTCTCTATCATTTCGTCCTTTAAACTTCTTGTAAGTCTGTCCATTTCCATAATATAGAGCATCTTTTGAGTCCATTCTTCTTTTCCAGGCATCTTCTCTTGTCTCCAGTATCTTGCATAGACCATCCTTGCTGCTATTACCATGACCAAGAGGGTATTAAGCCAGTGATGAGGACAGTCTGGAGGAGGCTGGCCAGCTGGTGAATCAAAGCAAGGCTACTGGAAGAAAGGAGGAAGATGGGTAAATGAACCCCCTCCCTCTTGCCTACCTCTGAGGCTGCTTAAAGGGGAAACCAATTAGCCTAGGGTAGGCATTAGGGCCCTCAGGGAGGCCCAGCAGGCAGTTTTTGGCAGAACAGTTGGGATTGCTCAGGAGCCTCCCCAGGGCAAGGACATGTTCATGCCCTTGCCCCAGAGTAGGCTTCAGCTTCCCCTATGCGCTCCTTGGATTTGTGCAGAACCAAGGATGCTGCACTGCTCAAATCAGGGCTGCGTGGCCTGATATGGACAGAGGCTTGGATATGGCCTAAAGGCTGCATCCCGTCTCGGCCCTCATTCCCAGAATGGCATGCCTCCCAGCCCAGCCACCCAGCCCAGTTCCTCCCTCCCTCCCACCATCCCAAACTGGTCTTGCACCAGCCGCGTTTGGCTGATTCACGAGTGGCGCAGGCAGACTTGGGCCGGCACGTTGGGCTGACGCTGCTACTCGCATTGACCCAGCGGCACCAGCGCCGATGCGAAGGTGCCGGTCGGTGCCCTTGCGTCGGCGCTGGTGCCGTTGGGCCAACATAAGCGGCTAGCGTCGGCCCAAGGATGCCTTCAGGATTGCGCCCTGAGGTCTAACTGGACACCAACAATCCCTACAGCATCTGTCATCAGCTCCTGCTCTTCCCTTTTGACCTCTGCAGTGCATCTGCAGAGTAGATCTGCAGAGTGCATCTGCAGTGCATCTGCACCTGCAGTGCAGGGCAGAAGATTTAGTCGAGAGGGTTAATGCCTCCGTTTGCCTGAAGATAAGAGCTGAAGATCTGAAGGTCGCCAGTTCGGGACAGCCGGAAGTCTCTGTGAGCGGCAGACCTCGTTAATTGCGGCTGATTAACAGCTGAGCTGTCTCTGGCTGCCTTGTGTGAGGGGGAGTTGTGCCAAAGTTCAGCCGCTTCTCTGGTGGGAGCAGGGAAGCCGTTTATCAGCCAGCAAGAAGACAAACGGGTGGCCAGAAAGAAGGACTAAATCCAGAAATATCCATCTGTATGTGTGTAGTTCTTGAAAGATAGAACATTTCTGTATAAATTGTAAAAACCTTCGGGTTTCTGAATAAAGTCTGCCCATGTAAACCGCCTTGAGTTATAGTCATTAGAGAAATCTGGTGACCTAAGAAAGGCGGTATATAAATCCTATTATTATTATTATTATTATTATTATTATTATTATTATTATTATTATTATTATTATTATTATTATCTGGGTATTCAGCAGTAGCACCATCAGCATCAGCACAACAGTTCTCCTTGGTTTTATTGCCCCAGCTTCTACAACCCAATTGGTGTTTCAGTAAGAGCCGAAGGAGGTCCCGTGCAAATGGACCTTACATCCATGAAGGGCAGATCTCAGAATAAATCCAAATTCCCCAGGAGGGCCATGTACTGTGGATCAGAGAGCACACACCTTTTTTGATACCTCAAAGCACATGACTGCCCCGTGTCTATCACAGGATAACAAGGGCTCCATCTGCATAGAGCAAAGCTGGACAGAAGGGAACGTGGTACATTTTTCAATGTAAAAGTAAACACAGCTGCCCAGTACGTGTCACAGAATACCGATGTGTGCAAATGGTCGGGAGCATGAAGCAGCAGCAGAAATTAAGATAATTATGCTTAAAATTAATTCCTCCGCTGATGTGCCTTGTTTGGGTCCTGCCTGAATTTCTCCATGCACTTGTTTTGTCAGTTCCGTTGAGCTACTTTCATTTGGGAGGAGAAAAAAAAAATGACTTGTGATTGACAGAACTCGACTGTTTTTCAAATGCAAATCTCACTTCACCGAGTGAAGTGGATTCAAGACACTTCATTTCTCCTTCACGCTCATCTTCTGCAAAGTGTGCCAGAAATGTTCTCGGTTGGTATCTGATAGGGCATGTGGTGCCTTTTGTCTGCCTCCAAAGGGTTCTCTGTAGTGGAATGTTTTGCATTTCCCCTGAAAAAAATGGTGCCTGAAACGAGTGTTATCCAAATAATAATTGTAGGTCTTTCCCTATTCAGTCTATCACCTGTGCATGCTTTCATCAAAGCAAATGCCACTGAGTTCAAAGGTACCTGCTTCCAAACAAATGTTCATTGGATTACAGCCTAAATTCTGAAATATTGTGGGGGTCTGAAATATCTTAGGGCAACCGACATGACTCCTATTATAACATGACTTCAGACTAGATGACTGGCATGCACCGAGGGAGTAATCCTAACCTGGAGTTAGGCCGGCACAGTTAGGCCAGCAAAGTTTGGCCAGCACACGGAACACTGTAAAGTATGTTTGGACTACTCTCGGAGTCAGAGAGGCCAGAACACAGATGTGCGCCATCTCCCTGACTCCAAAAGTGGTCCGAACATGCTATATGGTGGCCTTTGTGCCAGCCAAACTTTGCTGGCCTAACTGTGCTGGTCTAAATCCAGGTTAGGATTGTGCTCTGAATCTGTTCATGTGGGTATCAGACATGCGTATCTGCCAAAATGGAATGTATGATTCAATTTTTTTTTAAGTTATCAGGTAGCCCAATCTTATTCAGGGCTTATGGTGGTGGATCCGGTTATCTGCTGTCATACGTTCCCTCATGATGGTATCATAAATGGTGTGTTCCTGTCATGCACTGCAGGGCTGCCATGACCAATGGGCAGAGGCCCCTCATTTATGCCAAGAACTCCTGAATGCTGTGGTAGTGAAGGTAAGGTGGCAGAAAGGGTGGTTTGGGGCAGGGAGAAGGCTGGGCAGGGGAGTGGATCTTAGTGGATCTTAGCTGCACACACCAGGATCCTATTTCCTGGCACAACACACACGCGCACACGCACCTTTCCTTGAATGTACACTAGTAATATGGTTGGTGTACATCTGAGGAGACCTGTTGCTGGCCAGGTGATGTATGTACAGGTAAGCAAAAAATATTTTTACTTACTCTCCCAGGCTGTTTGCTCCCTTTCTTCCATACCTTTGGATGTTGCATGCAAGTCTTAATTCCTTGCGCAAGAAAACTAGCATTCTGGTCCTCTTTTTTGCTGTTTTGCAAATGTTAATATCTCTGGAGTAAGCATGCAGTTTTAGGCAGTGGTGATGCCACTCATCCGGATAAATGACTGGGAATGTTGAGACTTTATTTTAAATATCTGCAAACACTATTAATATATATGAGACCTATGTTGTGTCGCTAACATATTAACTTTATTTTAATCATGAACATTATCCAGAATACTTTACTGACTCAGGGCTCAATCCTTTAGGGCTTAATATGGGCAGTATGAGTGCACCACCTGCCTCACTGTCACGCAAGGCTCTGTAAAGCATCTCCAGCACTAGCGGAGATGTGCTGCCAGAGATGTGCTGCCGGAGATGTGGAGATGTGTCCGTTACTGCCGGTGCTGGTCTGACGCCATGGCAACATCAGCCCCGCATGCCCCAGAAGAAGCACCACAACCTGGCAAGTGATGAGTACACCAGTAGCCGGCATTGTGGCCTTTCTGGGTGAGGCGGGATGGCATTCTGGGCAGCGGCGGCATTCAGCCGGTACGCTGGGCGGGACTTACCTTTGACCGGCAGTCCGTCCATTGCGTAATGGTGTGTTCCGCCGCTTTCCCGCCCACCCCGGCAGGTGGGAAAGCGGCGGAACGCGTCATGCAACGGGCGGACTGCCGGTCAAAGGTAAGTCCCGCCCAGCGTACCAGCTGAATGTCGCCGCTGATTCTGGGGCGAGGGGAGGCGTAGACCAGCAATGACTCTTGCCACAGGGTTCCAAACTCCATGTCGGGCCCATGGCCTTATGAAGAGGGCCTCAACTCTGCACCGGCTAAATAACTGGTGCAAAGGTGAGTAGACTATTTGGCCACCCTGAGCCCTTACTGCAGGGAAGGGGGACAAATTTCTCCTTCTCCTATGGAGCCTACCATGGCTGCCTGGCTGCCGTGAGATGTAGCTGTTGCTTCCTGGTTACCACTGCGCTCCCAAAAACAGATTTGCAGGGATTGGAGATGGAAGGAGGAATAGTTGAAAACCACGTCTCCCCGCCCCCCATCTTGTGTGAGCGGAGCTTTACAGTTAGATAAAAAGGTTTTACAATGATTTGACATTCGAGGGATGCAATTTGACCTCAAAGGCCCAAAAATGAGTGCCTTTGAGGGTGCAGTCCTAAACTGAGTTAGGTCGGCATAAACTAAGCCAGCAAAGTTTGGCCGGCCATATAAGGAACACCGTAAAGTATGTTTGGACCTCTCTCGGAGTCAGAGAGGCCAGCACACAGACGTGAGCCATCCTCCCTGACTCCGAGAGTAGACTAAAATTGCTTCATGGTGGCGCTTGTGCAGGCCAAACTGTGCTGGCTTAGTTTATGCCGGCCTAACTCCAGTTTAGGATTGTGCTCTGAGTGTGGGGGAAAGGTGGGAAATAAATTCTTCAAATAAAGACTTAAAACATAGCCCAGTGGTTCTCAAATCTTTCAGTGCCAGGACCCACTTGTTACAATGACAATCTGTCCTGGACCCACCAAAAGTGATGTCATGGCCAGAAGTGCCATCAGACCTTGCTGCTTTAATTGGGACACTCTTACGGGCGACATTGCACTGGGAGCTGGTTTCAATTTACAAAGATATCCAGTAGATCCCCCTAGTCTGTCCACACCTGGACCCATCAAAAAGAGTTGGGTTTCTAGCCCTGGACTTATTCAAAACCACTGAACCAGCTATGTTGTCTACTTCTTGACCCAGAAGCCTGTGGCCACAGCCCCCACCCAGAATGTTGAATCCAGTGATGTCATCCGGGTGTGCCAGGAACCGGAATGCCCGGATGATTGACAGCCCTCTGCCCCTATGATGGGGGGCTGCCATGCCCCCCTGCGCCTCACAGCGCCCGAATCGCTCCATTTCAGAGCGGTTTGGGATGCCAGGGAGGGCGGGCAGGCCCAGAAGCAGCTCGCCCGTCCTCCGGAGAGGCGGCGCGGCCCGGGCCCATCCGCCGAACTGGCGGAACGGCGTACCGGGCCGTTCTGCTAGAATGACACCACTGGTTGTATCCAAAGAAATGGTAACCCTGATTGTTCCTGGATGGTGGTGGTTTGATTCCATATGTTTAAATAAAGATTTCTCAGTGTCAAAAAGAAACTGTTACAATTGTACTAATCTGAAAAGACTTTGCCGTAGTTGACATAAGCAATGTGATCACTCGGATGAGATGTAATCGCTCGGATGAGATGTAGACACACCACTTCACAACATGTACTGTGTTTAAATAACACACATTTTTGTTTACTATGGGAAAGAGAAATGGAAGGAAAACAGCCCTTCGTGTTACAGTACATGCTGTTTTGCAGAGCTCACGTCTATAACAAAGCTAAGTCTTTAATACTCAAACATATTGGCTCCTGTTTCTATGGAAACCATAACTCGTAAGTGCTAACCTTTTCGAGAAAAGCTAAACCATTCCATTCAAAGTGTGACTGAAGTGGCCAGTGTGGTTTTTTTTTCCTTTGTCTGAAATGCATATTCACATACACACACACCTCCCTTATGAAAAAAGACTGCAGCATTTGGGGCTCTTCAGTCTGGAAAAAAGGCGCCTGAGGGGGGACACGATTGAGACATACAAAATTATGCATGGAAGGGATAGAGTCGATAGAGGGATGCTCTTTTCTCTCTCTCACAATACCAGAACCAGGGGACATCCGCTAAAATGTAGTGTTGGGAGAGTTAAAACAGATAAAAGGAAATTCTTTTTGACCCAGCGGGTAATTAATCTGTGGAACTCTTTGCCGCAGGATGTGGTGATGGCATCTGGCGTAGGTGCCTTTAAAAGAGGATTGAACAGATTTTTGTAGGAAAAGTCCATCCTGGGCTATAGGCCATGATGGATTGTGCAACCTCCTTACATTAGTAGTAGGCTACTTCAGAGTGCCAGGTGCAAAGGAGTGGCAACAGGATACAGGGAACTTGTTGTCTCATGCACTCCCTGGGGCACCTGGTGGGCTGCTGTAAGACACAGGAAGCTGGAGTAGATGGCCCTTTGGCCTGATCCAGCAGGGCTCTTCTTATGTTCTTACACACACACACACACACACACACACACACACACACAGACTGACATCTATGTATTTGTCTCTATTTATGGATAGAAATGAGTTTTGAAGACCTTGTTAGGCATAGCTCACAAATAGGATTGCTAATATACCAATTCTCCTAATCCAGGTGGCATAATTTGCAAATTATGCTATTTGTTTGCTTGTTATGCAAATCAAGCAGAATAATCATTGAAGGGCCTATGAATTGTTCTGTGTTGCTCCTAGCATATACTTCTCCTGAATGGGGGTCAAGCCACAATTTGCTTATGGTCACAGAAAGCAATGGAGAAATCTAGGATTTGGGGGATAATTGGGAAGCCCCCCAAAAGGATATGCAGGAGTCCCTATTCCTGGTAACTCAAATCTTTTCATGAGAAAAATGTTTGAGCTTTGAAACATCTAAAGCACAACATATCTGCAGGCAAGTCAACAGAACTTCACAGGAATGTCCTGATATCATGGATACCTGAAATTGCGGATATTGGGGCTGCCTTTTTAAAGCAAAGGAAACATCAGTGGTTCTACTGCAACAAGGTAAATAAAAGAGATTTGTTTACTGTTCCCCTATTTTTTAATAAAAGAGATTTGTTTAATGTTCCCCTATTTTTTAAGATAGGGTGGTGCAGCAGGTTAAACTGCTGAGTTGCAAGCTTGCTGATCAGAAGGTTGGCAGTTCGAGACCACGCAATGGAGTGAGCTCCCGTTGCTTGTTCCAGGTCCTGCCAACCTAGCAGTTTGAAAGCATGTAAAAATGTGAGTAGATAAATAGGAACCTGGTATTCACTGATACCATGGATACTGGGTCATGCATTAAAAAACAAAAAGTAAAGGTTTCCCCATGACTGAATGGTCTAGGCGTGACCGACTGTAGGGGGTGGTGCTCATCTCCGTCTCTAAGCTGAAGAGCCGGAGTTTGTCTAAGGACAGCATGACTATACACCAAGGTGCACGGAACGCCATTACCTTCCCTCCCAAGTGGTTCCTATTTATCTACTCACATTTTTACATGCTTTCAAACTGCTGGTGCAACTCTAGTTATGCCAGCAGGGAAGAGGGTTACAATTGGGCAAAAGACAGTCGAGGTTTGGGATTGGTGGAATAACCAGGGAACTCTGTGACTGTGCTGAGATAAGATTTGATCATAAGGGTGCAATCCTAACCTGGAGTTAGGCCAGCACAGTTAGGCCAGCAAAATTTGACTGGTACAAGGGCCACCGTAAAGTATGTTTGGACCACTCTCAGGATTGGAGAGGCCAGCACATAGACCTGTGCCATCCTCCCCGACTCCGAGAGTGGTCCGAACGTGCATTACGGTGGCCCTTGTGCTGGCCAAACTTTGCTGGCCTATCTCTTCCGTCCTCACTCCAGGTTAGGATTGCCCCCTAAATGACTGTAAAGAAGATGACCGAGATGTTCTGGGAGGTGCCAGCTGACTCGGGCATATTATACCAAAAACATATATCTGTTTTCTGCCAGCTATGCCTTGCCCCAAAGGGTCTTGAGGACTGCTGCTTGGTGAGAATGCTGAGCAGCAGTCGCATAGCCAAAGAGGGCAGCGGAGCAGTAAGTACTGCAGGCACTGCCATGTGCCATGTGAGTAGCCCCTCCCACTTGCCTTCAGAGCCATTCCACACAGCAATGGCAACACGTACTGCATGTTGCCATCATTTCCCAGAATGGCTCCAGCAGTGAGTGGGTTGCAGAACCTGCAGATCATACCGCACTACCCACTGACTGTCATAAATGCTGCTGTGGTGCTGCAAATGGCAGTAAAAGCAGCTGGCTGCTCCTTTGGGCCCAGTACTAGAGAATACAGGTGAGTCCTGGGCCTTGACTAAAGTAGGTAAGGTGGTGGTGGTGGGTGATTTGCAGGAGGTTAGTGGAGGCATGGAAGAGAGAGGCAAAAGGGGACGATCTCAGCAGCAGTCACACTGGATCTAGCCCTTCCTGTCCTGGGACTTGCATTAGCAAAATAGGTGATATGGTAAGAGGCAATCCGATGGCCAGCAAGAGGTAAGTGAAAAGAAGTTTTACTTACGTCCCTGCCAGGCTATGCTACTGCTGAGAAGTGTCTGTTTAAGACAGGACTGCCGACTTGAGTTCAACATTGGGGGGGACCCTTGACACGGCCACTCCCCTGGATGCAGCCATGCCCACACAGCACTAAAATAGCTCCTTCAACTTAAAGTATATAAATCATATGCATATGTTTGGGGTGGGTGGGTGGGTGGCTCATCCACACCTAAAAAATATTGGGGGGGGGGGTGCTCACGACCAACAAGCCACTATAAAGTCAGTGCCTATGGTTTAAGATTCTCTTGCAAAGCAAGTTCACTGTGTTCCTATGGAGAAGCAACAGCTATTAAAACAGCCTCAACTTTCAAGCCTGTAGCAAAGCGCTGTGTTGTCCTGTGTCCCAGGTGTAAGGTCACACTGAAGCTTCAGTAGAGCAGGTTACTGCTTGCATAAGACCAGTTGAAATCAAACTGTGCCGGTAGCTCCTTTAATTTTACCCTTGACACAAAAAGACCCACCAGCTGTGGTAGCTTTTGCCAATGGAATCCTTTGTCTACTTTATACTTTTATACTTTAAAAGCTGTTTTTCTCTTTTGGCTAATGTATATCATATCATATCATCCATTTGATTGATGATTTATCACAAGCAGTTTTTTTAACCTTGGTGTTAGATTCGCAAGTGTGTATATGAGATTATCTACACATACAGTTCTGAAAGGAAGGTGTCTGAATATGCCCTTTTACCACTACGTCTCTTTTGCCAATTTCTGTTTTCTTGAATGTTACTTTCAGCCCTTCTCAAACACTGGAAGCTAAAGAGCCAAACTCATATATCTATAACTGCTCTGTGTACTACTGCTGCTGCTGCTGTACTTTGCATCTACTACTACTACTACTACTACTACTACTACTACTACTACTACTACTTTGTGTGTACTACTACTATTGTTACTACAACTACCTTTATGTACTACTTCTTTGCATCTTCTACTACTATTACTACTACTTTGCATGTACTATTAGTAGTAGTATTTCTATGTACTACTACTAGTAGTAGTGGTACTTTTGTGTGTAAGGCTTCCTTTGAGTATTTGCTGCTTTAGTGAAACCATTACAGGCATGCCCCGGTATCCACTGGGGTTCCATTCCAGCTCCCACTGTGGATACCTGGAACTGTGGATACTCGGGAGACCTTTTTAAAGATAGGGGAACATCAGTGATTTTGCTGCAACAAGGTTAAAAAAAAGAGATTTGCTTAATGTTCCCCTGTCTTTTTAATGAGAGTCCTAGTACCCATGGTACTAGGGTAGTAGGTACCCATGAAACTGTGGATACTGAATCAGTGGATACTGGGGCACACTTTGTACCTTCTTTCTCCACTCTCCACCTTCTTTGGAAGATGTCCCAACAGTGTTTAGATTGCTGAACCAGCACAGAAGATTTGGGGAGGTTAGAAGTGTCCCCAAATAAGGAAATGTATGCAAAAATGGAGTAGAAAAGAGGGCATTTCGCACACTCACACCATCACATTCGGCTACCAGTTTTCCAACTTAAAACGAGCAAAGGATGCCTCAGCCATGTCAAAGTCATTTAAAGATCTCTTTAAGGAGAGACTGAAAGGTTGGACAAGAAATCATTCCAATTATTCCCACACAATTCCAAGATAGCAAAGAATGGAGAATAATTCCGCCCTTGTATAAGTCTGCCGGTGTGATTACATGGGAACGTATCAGCTCGGTACTTCTGATTTGCTTGTCAAATGCTGCTGGAATTGCAGAGAGGCTGGTAGCCCATAACCCACCTGCTGGGAGTGTCTTCTGCCTGATTGCTTCCTGTGGCAAGTCCAAAGCATGGGAGGAGCCACCTCTCATTTCCACTCTGCTAACAACTGCAGGAACTTTGGAGATGTCAATTTTTTCCCCTTCACATCCTTCTTTGCATGACATCCATGGGTTTTTCAAGAGCGCTCGGCTGGATACGGCCAAGAATAGCTAAAAGCAAACTTGCGGCAACACCGAGGGCTGTTGTCCTGCTGTGTGACTTCTGTTGGCCATTGACAGGGTGAGGCGGCCTCACTCTTCTTGAAAAGTGACAAAGCGTAACCTCAGCTCTTAAGCATCTCCGGCGCGGCCGTTTCGTTAATGATTTTGCTCTGTTCGGAACTGTATGAAAAAAAAAAAAAAAGAGTCGCCCTCTCAACTGTGGCTTCCTTTTGGTCCCAGAAGGAGGAAAGATAATAAAATCATAGAGTTGGAAGGGATCTACTGGACAAGGTCATCTAGTCTAACCCCCTGGCTGTTTCAGGAAATCTCCTTAGAACATCTCTAAGGCCACCATACAAACATACTTGGGGGGGGGGGAGGTTTGTGCCAGCCTAACTGTGCTGGCCTAACTCCGGGTTAGGATTGCGCTCTTAGAGCCCAATCCTATGCATGTCTACTCAGAAGTAAGTACTATTATGGTCAATGGGTCTTACTCCCAGGTAGGGTGTAAGGTAGGAGTAAGTAAGTAAGGATTAAGTAAGTAGGGACTAAGTATGGATAGGATTGCAACCTCATTGTTCCCATTCTCTTCACCTAGTTGGTCCTCAGTTTTTAACAGAGCTGTTAAGTTCTTTGGGCGTCCGCTTCCTGTCTTTCAGTGCAGCATTTCCCAAGAGCCACTTCCCACTGCATGTCATTTCCCTTCTGCCCAGCTGTCTACCAGAGGCAATGCTGCAGGGGGGGATGCTGGCAACTTCCCTCCAGCACTCCAAGGGTTAAAGCAGAGCTGCTTCTACTGCCAGTCACCTGGCTTGCTTCCAAGTGGCTCACAGCAGTGGGACAGCATGAAGACTGGGAGGATTTATTTATTTTATTACAGTATTTACAATATGTACATACCTGGGGCATTACCCCCTGCACTGTGCAATACCTCCCTTTACTGATATGCAGCATTGTGATTTGGCAGTGATGCCATGACATCATTGCACCATCATACCACTGCCAGGATGCTTCCGGGGGGGGGGGCACTATACCTGGGTGTCTGAAGCCTCAGAGGTAGGCAGATTCATCTGCGCCAAACATGGCACAGGTCTTCGCTTGGTGCGGCCTGGAGTGGCACCCCCATCACCCCCAGGGGAAATCATACAGGATGGCTCCTGTCCTGCTTGCTGTACTACTGTATATTCAGGCATTGGGAGCTCACTCTGTCACATGGTCGTGAACTGCCAACCTTCCGGTCAGCAAATTCAGCAACAGTGGTTTAACCTGCAACGCCACCACATCCCCGTTAAAAAGATAGGGGAACATTAAACAAATCTTTTTTTTTTTTACCTTGTTGCAGCAAAGCCACATTTGCTTAATGTTCCCCTATCTTTTTAATAGGCTTCCCAGTATCCATGGTATCCGCGGATAACTAAAATAGTGGATGCTGAATCAGTGGATACCAGGGCACACCTGTACCTCCTTTCTCATTGACTTGTAGACTTGAATCTGGCAAACTCAAGGCAGTTTACACAGGCAGGCTGAGCAGAAACCCCTTTTTTCAAATGCTGCATTTGGCACATTTTCAAATGCCACATTTTTAAATGCTTGTCTATCATGTTTTTCTATGAGAAAAGCTCCTAGATGTTTCTCCAGTTTTCTGCAGATGTTTCCATTCATGATGTGGTTGCAATCCAGACTGCCCAGCTCTTGCATTTTCCAAGCCTTCACAGGCAGCTGCCAGGCAGGTTCCCAGGATGTCGTCCATTTCTCGCCAGTTCACTCCTCCAAACTCCACACTTCTCTACATGCTTTCATCTGTAGCCAGAGGCTTCCAGTCACCCATCCAAGGCAAGACCCAAGCTCATCCTACTTAGCTTTGTCACGCAAGGCGATGCAACAACTTCACCTCCAGACCACACTGGGGACCTGTGGGGAATGCATGAACTGCTAGTATTCAGAGTAGTGGGCTGAACAGCACAGATGCATGTGAGTGAAATCTCATATTAGACTTTTTTAGACTCTTTATATTTTAGACTCTTAGGGTTTTTTAGACTCTTTATACTTTAGGATCCACGGGGCTTGTTTTAAATTTTAATTATTTTAATGTTGTTTTTAATTGTAAATTGTGATTTTATTGTATTTTATTGTTGTAAGCTGCCTTGGGTGCCTTGGGGCAGAAAGGCAGGATATAAATAAAATAAATAAATAAATAAATAAATAAATAATATAGCAGTGGTTCTCAAACCTTTTAGCACCAGGACCCACTTTTTAGAGTGACAATCTGTCCGGGACCCACCGAAAGTGATGTCGTGGCTGGAAGTGCTGCCATTGTGATACCAGAGCCTGCTGCTTTCCTGAGAATAAGTTGGGTTATTAAGCAATAAGTTGGGCTATTTCTCAACCATTTTCCAATAGCAAAATGAATCAGAAATGAAAAAGCAAATGAAAATGAAAATACAACTTTGACACAAGCAAAACAACCACGCAGCTCTCCCCCTTCCCAGCATCCCATCTTCCCATATTTTCAGTATGGCTGTCCTAGGTGCTCTGCAGCCAGCAATGGGATCTACAAATGACCTGAGGGAACGCTGGGCGGGACTTAGGCGGGACATCCGGGTGATTGGCAGCCCGCCCATGGCAATCCGCAGCTGCTCTGGCCTCGGGGGGGGGGGGCTCCTGCTTGCTGCGGAGGACGGGTGAGGGTCACGCTGGGTGCCTGGGCGAGCAGCGGTGGGGCACGCTAACCGGGGGCAGCCCCCCCCGAGGCCAGGACAGCTGCAGAACTCTGCGGACGAGCAGCCAATCACGCGGAAGCCCCACGGAAGTCCCGCCCAGCTTTCCCCCAGGTCGTTTGTAGATCCCATCGCTGTCTGCAGCCCTCCTGACCCACAGTTTGGAAACCACTGTCATATAGCTTTTTTTTGGCATATGTAAATTATGTTATTGCCGGAGCCAAGTAACTTTTTAAAACATAAAAACAGGGCAATGATCGCAATGCTCTGGGATCTCCACCTGCCAATGAGTACCATGAATAATCACCTCCCATGCCAAAACAACCTGTTGAAGTAGCAATCTTGATCACTTGATACTGAGATCGGTGTGTCAGAAAATGTCATGCGCTGCTTTGAATTGGAGGCACACGGCACCTGCTTTTGCATCCTGTTGGGAAATCCTTTCCATTAATGGCACTATGAGCCAGTGTTTGGCTACAGGTGCTCCAACTTGGCCTGATCGTCAAACCTTAATGAGCATCACTCAAAACCTGTTTTCCTCTGGAAGTGGCACTTGTTGTTTCGAAAGCCTATCATCATAGTTCAGAGATTGCAAGGAGCTGCTGGAGCAGAATGGCTCACTCTTCATTTCAGGATCTGGGTCATTTCTGTCAAATGCCCCATCTTATCACTCTGCTTATTTGGAGAGCACAAAAGCCACTTCATTCTGTAGCATTTCTGGGGAAAGTCTATCATTCTCAGGGTTTTTTCTCTGACTCGTGATTTGTGCATTAAGGAAACGTAAAATAAATGCCTGAACAAAGAAAGGCTTTACAGCCCAATCCTACCTCCCACCCCCACCCCACCCAACAATGCAGGTGTGCCAATGGCATATGCAGTTGGGGTGGTCTCCTCAAGGTAAGAGAACCTTCAGCAAGGAACCCATGGCAAACATTCACTGCCTAAATGGGATTCTCCAGATCTGCGCTAGCCATTTTGTTGGCACGGAACCAAAGGCAATAGGTGAGTGGGCAGGGGATGAAAATCTGGAGCATGCCAGTGCTGCAGAGATCT
>JAJKFI010000024.1:2874434-2895494 GCA_029204185.1 Lerista edwardsae
GAGAGAGAGAGAGAGAGAGAGAGAGAGAGAGAGAGAGAGAGAGAGAGGTGTGCCTTGCCAGGGGCAAGATGACCCAATGGCCCAATTGAGGGGGTGACTGAGGGGGTAACACCATGGGAACACCCTGTTTTGCCACCCAGTGCAGGATTTGTATCGAGTGAAGGTTTGCTGAGGAAAGGTGTCACCCCTCCAGAGCCTTTCCTTGGCAGTCTTCAGCTGCTTCATCCTCTGAAGAGACATGGTAGACATGGAAATAATTGGCACGGTTATGATTACATCATCGTGTCACCGCCAGTTGCTTCTGTGTCTGCTTACTGCTTCTCTGTGTGTGTGTGCGTGTGTGCGTGTGTGTGTGTGTGTGTGTGTGTGTGTGTGTGTGTGTGTGTGTGTGAGCAGAGCCGGAGCAAGCTCTGATTGCCCCTGGGGCTGTGTGGTGTGTCACACCAAAGTGGGCCATCCTCTCTGACTCCGAGAGTTGCCCAAACATACTTTACGGTATCCCTTGTGCCAGCTAAACTTTGCTAGCCTAACTTGTGCTGGCCTAACTCCAGGTTAGCATTGCGCCCTAAGCAAGAAGTGACATCAAGAAGCAGGTCATGACCAGAAATAAACACTTTTTTTTTTCCCTCACAGGAATACATTAGCTGCAAATGATAAGAGGAGAAAATACATAACTCTTGACATACATAACTCATTTCAAGAGATGGGAGAACCCAACTGTTATGGGGGCTGCCCTTTCAGCGGTGACTCCTCAGCACAGCTCAGAAGCTGAGAGCAGCTGGGTAGTGCTGGGAGAGTTGGAGGGCTGGATAAAGAGCCCCTGAGAGCTGAATCAGCCCAAGGACCTTATGTCTGACACTCTGGACAGAGGCGGATCTACAGGGAGGGCAAAGCTCTAAGTGTCGCAAGAAGCCTTACCCTGTCATGTGAATCCCTCCTCTCCCTTGCTGCTGTAGCCAGTAAGCAACGCCAAGATGTTGCTGTTCCCTGTGAGGACTGGCTAAAACGGTGCAGGAGAGGAGTGATTTCCACTGCAAGGCAAGGCTTCTTGCAAAATTAGAGCTTTGCCCTCCCTGTAGAAATGCCACTGATTCCGGATCTAGATATTGAGAACAAGGAGAGAAAGGGGGGGAGGCAAAGGTAAACTGGAAATGTGCATGATGTGTTCCAGTGCTGCATGATGTGTTGTGCATACTCAGGGCACAATTCCAGCCAACTTTCCAGCACTGACACAGCTGTGCCAATGGGGCACGTGCTGCATCCTGCACTGGAATAGTTGTTACAGAAGGATTCTCAATGTCTGTTCCCTTACCTTGGTGCTGGAAAGCTAGTTAGGGTTGCACCCTTGGCACAGCAGTGGATTTGGACACCCCTAAAACTGGCTTTCTTTTCTTTTCTTTTTTTTGAGGCTGCACTAAATTGACATAATAAATAGTTAATGCTCCAGAAATCTGCTGCGTTTCCAAGACTTTTGTGTTTGTGCAAATGGATTTTATTCAAAGGACAGGCTCAGCTGTGACTATTATCGTCTAACTGCTCCCGAAAGACCTGCAGGCAAACTGACAAGCCGTTTCCCCTTCCCCCAGCCCACAATCCAATCCCTTCTACATACAAGACAACCGAACATGAAAGAGTTTGTGCGATGGGAGCATCTGGTGCTTCCTGAATTATATATTACAGTCGCCATGTTTGCTGTTGTACGGAGTCGAAGTTTTTGTGCTCTAGTCGCCATCAGCACAAAAAAATACACCATGACTCCTTACACTTGGCGAGATTGTAGGCGATTGCCATTTTTATTACCATTTATTTATTACATGTGCATCTTCCTTTTCCTCTGAATGGCTCAGAGCAGCTTGCATGTCCTTTCCAGCCAGACTTCCCTCCAGGCACCTTAGAGGCCCAAGCATATTTAGCTCCAGCCGCAGGATGACCTCCTGTGCTTTCAGGTTCTCTGATCGCCTCTAATTATTCTTCGCATTTATATAGTGTGCTTCAGATGTGAGGAATGCTTCGTATGCATTATCTCCGGCATTCTTAGAACAACTCTGTCAGATAGGCCAGCTTGATTCTCCCCATATTGCAGATGTATGCATTGAGGGTGTATGATTGATGCCTTCTGATGTCTTCCAAAATTGACATGTATGAGTCATTGACATGGGTCCATCAAGCTCAGTTTTGTCTGTGGTGATTGAGGTTCTTTTCTCTTGCTTAGGGACAGTCTTTTCCCTCTCTCACAACACCAGAACCAGGGGACACCCACTAAAATTGAGTGTTGGGAGTGTTAGAATGGATAAAAGGAATACTTTTTTACCCAGCGGGTCATTAAACTGTGGAACTCCTTGCCACAGAACATGGTGATGGCACCTGGCCTAGGTGCCTTTAAAAGGGGATTGGATAGTTTTCTGGAGGAAGTCCATTGTGGGCTATAGGCCATGATGGGTGGTGCAACCTCCTTACATTAGTAGTAGGCTACTTCAGAACGTCAGGTACAAGGGAGTGGCAACAGGATGCAGGCATGTTGTTGTCTCATGTGCTCCCGGAGGCATCTGGTGGCATCTGGTGGGCCACTGTGAGATACAGGACGTTGGACTAGATGGGCCCTTGGCTTGATCCAGTGGGGACCCCTCCCCATAGACATGATTGCAAATTCTGTTTTATTTACCTCTTGTTTACCTCAGAATTTTACCTCAGAAATTTACCTCAGAATGCCAGATACAATGGAGTGGCAATCGGATGCAGACATCTTGTTGTCCTGTGTGCTCCCCGAGGCCTTTGACCTGATCCAGCAGGGCTCTTCTTATGTTCTTATGTTCCAAAAAGGTGTGTGTTTGTTTCCCTCTGCCCTCCTTGCAGATGCCAGGGATTAAACTGGAATCTTTGGCAACCAGAAGCATGTGTTCTACCAATGGGTTCCAGGCATTCCCAGTGCTTAAGTGCAACACTATGTATGCCTACTGTGAAACAAATTCCATTCAAACAAATAAATTTTTGTTCCATGCGACTGACTCCCTGGTAGGTGCGTAAACTATTGCAGCCCTAGTGCATTTGTGACTGAAGTACAATTTAAATCCAGACTCTCCCAGAGTTGCCTCTTGGCTGCTGTAGTACATTGACTGTCAGACTGAAGAAATAAAGGAAATATGCTAGGTTTCCCCCCCCCCTTTACTTGGAAAATACCATAAGCTCCTCTTAAGTCACTGTCTATAACACATCAGTGAGTTTTGCTTGATTACTATTGATCCATAGTATGGATGTGTTTGCTCATGCAGTCATCCCACCAAACTGAATGTATTTAGGGGTAATTGTACTTTTACATAATATTACAGTACCCATTTCCCCCTCGATGCAAGCCCTACAGAAACTGGGACCTAGCAAGCTGAACAGAACCTATTACCACAGTGGTTTCCAAAATGCTTATAGGCCCTGGAGGTAGGGCTGGCTCTAGAAGCAGTGGGACCAGTGGCGTCATGCAGCCGGAACACTGGGAAGGACAAACGGGTGAGCAGCAGCCAGCGAAGCCAGCGAAACGGCTGCCGCTCACCCGTTCGTCCCTCCCAGAGTTCCGGCTGCAAGATGCCGCTGAGTGGGACCCGATGCAGGGCATCCCCGCTGGTCCCCTGCCCTCCCCATTTACAAGAAAAGCACTTGTGGTGCCGCACACAAAACGTGGTACCTGGAAATAGTTGGTGGTGACATGATGATACCACTGTCAACTGCTTCCAGGAAGCCCATTTGGGGCCATTCAGAGGCAGGAGCAGGTGGAAGGGCCCAAGTTAAAACTTTTCTGCTCACCCCACTGACTTACAGCCCATAGAGTTCCAGCTGCAGCAGGAGGTATTATGCCCGCTGGCATAGTGCGGGACCCCCAAAGTGTGGGGCCCAATGTGATGACATTGGCCACATTGGCTTAAGGCTGGCCCTGCCTAGACGCTGGCTGCTGCTTGATTGATAGATGCCAAGATAGATTGATAGAATAATGGTGATTGGGCAGCAGGGCTCCCCCAAGTAGTTGCTTGTTTCACCCTCGTTGCACATTGCCTAATCTGCCCCATGAGTTTTGCGACCCAACAACAATTGGGTCGCAACCCACTGGTGGGTCCCAGGTCCACAGTTTGGGAACTGCAGTGCTCCAGTATTGTGGGTTGTCAGAAGCTGAAACTCCCCCTTGCTTTTGGAAGCCCTCAGCCAGGTGCATAGATGGGCGATTTGTGGCGCCTGGTTTTGGAATAGGTACACCTCCATTCTGGAGTGCCTAACAGCCCGAAGGAAGGTGAACTCAGGCCTTTCCAAAGTCAGGCATATTTTCATATTGGGGTTTGCTCTCCAAATTACCTGCTGGGGAGGCAGGGGAAGTGGCAACGGCTACTCTTCTCCCTTGTCTTCATTGGCACACCTAAAGTGCTAACAGCAAGGGCCGGCCTATTCATGAAGTCAACTGAACTGGTCATCTCGGGCAGCAGACTGGAGAGGGGAGCCCATCTCTATCCTCTTCCTTGCCTCCATGGCTCCTCCTTCCACTCCCTGGATTGGAAAAGGAAGAGGGGGACAAAGGGGCAGAGGAAATGCGGAGGGGAGAGAGAGTGCTGAGCTAGAACATTGGAGAGTGGGAGAAGAGGCTGGCACAGCATTGGGTAAGGCGGGCACCATTTGGCATACCACCTCAGGTTTTGGGAAGTCTTGGACCAGCTCTGTTAATTACAGCCTAGTTGCAAAGAGAAACATAGTTTTCCAAGGTTTCTGATGGCCTAAACTAAGCGCATCTGCTGTTGCTGCAGCAGTCTGGGCACTCTGAGGAAGGGAGACCTGCTTGCTCCGGACGTTCTTGCTCTGCTACCAGGATGTTTGGGTGAAGGAAAGAAAGGAGGCAGAACCAGGAGGAGCAGGGTTGGCGGTGTGCGGGGGACAGCCCATTCCTAACCCGTGCTGGACAAGTGGCAGCCTCCGCAATAGGGCAGCTTGGACATGCACCAGTGAAATCGCTGGTGCAAATCTGAGTGGCCTGGAGAGGGTTGACCTGGCTGGGGATGGGGGTAGGATAGAGTCTAGGCTGCCTAGGCTGGTCCCAACCCCCTCCCCAGTATGGCCTGTCCACGGAGCTACACTCTCCCTGCCCTTCCCCCACTCCATTCCATCTACCCTCCCTCTCCCCTACCCTCCTGAACCAGAATCTCTAGGCTGGCACTTCCCCCACTCACTGGATTGGCATGGAGACCAGAGTTGGCCTCCGGGCAGTGGTGGTATCTAAAGCGGGAGGAACTAGAACGCTGGCCGGGACGTAGGGTTGATTCCGCTGCCTGCCCGCCCGCCGCGCGGGCTGCCCCCGGTTGGCGCGCCCCACCACTGCTCGCCCAGGCACCCGGCGTGCCTCCCACCCGTCCCCCCTGGCGAGCAGGTGCCCCCTCCGAGGCCAGGGCAGCCCGCATGGCAGGCAGGCAGGCGGTGGAACCGAACGGACAGGCAGCCAATCACATGTAAGTCCCGCCCAGCGTACTGGTTCCTCCCGCTTTAGACACCACCACTGCCTCCGGGGGTTGGTACGACTGCTTGAACCGGCTTGTCCGCCTCCCAGAGTGGTGCACACTTGTCTTATGGCATGTTTGCGACACTCCTAGGCCAGCTCAGGGGACATGCGCCAGCCTAACTCCTACTTAGGATTGCATCCGGAATGGTTTAATCAGCTCACTTTTCTTTTGCAACCATGCCTTGCAAGTCCTTTTGAGCACTTAGATTTCAGCGCAAGAAAGGGGGTGTTTACCCTTTGCCCTAGTAATCTACCAAGCCATTGGCAGACAATGACCATGTCACAGGTCCAGAAAGGGAAGTGGACTTTAACCCCTTTCCCCTCTCACTGACCGCTTTGCTTGTTTTGCAAGTCTTGCACGTGTCTGTCCTAGCAACAGAACTGCCTGCAGGACTGGAGCCCATCCGGCGCTTTTGAAATACCCGTAAAGTATTCATTAGCAGCAAAGAATCACAATTCATTTGCAAGGGAGAATTCATTATGCCGCATTTATCCGTTCATTTTGAAAGTGGCTGAACATACTGGTGGGCTGCTAACTGCTGCCATGTTCCTGGTCACCAAGGCCATTCACAGAGGGGGCAAGATGGTGAGCTGAATTCATTAGGCGCACCTGGGACTTGCAGTTTGCCAAGGAACAGCATTAATTAGCCAAGTGTCCTGGAGTTTTATGGTCGTTAAGAACAAAGTGGCTTTTTGGTACACTGTCCTATTAAGGTCTACAAAGTGCACTGTTGTGGTGCTCGATAACAACTCTCCGTCCAGATGGAGACTCAACATTCCTAGTATACTCGACTGACTTGTCGGATTGAAATCCACCCACCCCTTCTCTGCTTCTCCTTGCATTTGCTGAAGAGCTTGAGGCAAGACCAGAAAACACTCTTTGCAATGGGGGAAATAGAGGTCTAATATGGGGGAAATGATGGTCACATCATATGGTGCTCTAAAGGGTATTCCAAACCTCCAAGATGTCTGTTGGGGTGTGTGTACATGAGCACAGATTTTCAGTCAGGAAAAGATCCAGAGCTCAATCCTAACCTGGAGTTAGGCCAGCACAGTTAGGTCAGCAAAGTTTGTCTGGCACGAGGGACAAAGTATGTTTGGACCACTCTCGGAGTCAGAGAGGCCATCACACAGAAGTGAGCCATCCTCCCTGACTCCGAGAGTGGTCCAAACGAGCTTTACGGTGGCCATTTTGCCAGCCAAACTTTGTTGGCCTAACTATGCCAGCCTAACTCCAGGTGAGGATTGCAGTCCTAGTGTGTTCACATTTTGAGCCCTAACCAAATTGTCTGCACCAGTGTTTCTCAAACTATGAGATGGGACCAACTTGGTGGGTCGCGACCGGATGTCAGGGGATTGGGGAAAGCTGGGAGCAGCCATCTTGGAAGATGCAGACCTTACTCTTGTTATATTCCTTTTGTGAGTCTTTGAATTTGAATTTTCAAGGGAGGCTTTAAAATATTTTGTTTTTAGTTCAGTGCTTTTACATAATATTATGTCCTAATCTTGCTTTCTGTCAGGGATGTTTCATGACTGAGCAATTGCTGCTGTCCAAGAAGTTTCCAGGAGTGTCATTTGAATATAGCCAAAATATGGCACTTTCTGCTTGATGATGTCGCTTCCAGCCATGACATCACTTCCAGTGGGTCCCGACATGAGTGCCATTCTAAAAAGTGGGTCCCGGTGCAAAAGGACTACTACTGGTCTAGACAGAGACCTTAGCTACAAATGCGATTGCATCAAATATTTAGGTGGTTCAATTTTCTCTAAAAAGTTGCCGTTTCAGGTCTACAAAGTTGCTGTTTCAGCATGGTTGTGGGGAAAAGAACACCTTCCCTTTTCTCATCCTGGGTTACATTTTGCATTTACCATCAACTTCAATTTTGTTTTACAACACACTTCTAATCTTGACAAACCTTCGCCACATGATGGCCTTGTCTAATTTTTTTCTCTGTTTTTGCTGCTTCCACGTTTGTCCATATTGTAGTGGAGTTCTAACTTATTTTTTTAAAGAAAAGAATGCCATACATCATCCATTCCACTCATCCGTGCATTTCGGTAGGCCTGGATGGAAGGAGGGCAGGCCTGGGTGATTTCGGCTCAGGAGGAGGGTGGAGTCAGCAGCTCCCGAATCCTATCCCCCCTCCCTGGCCCCGGAGCATGACGCGGGTCTCCTGTGCCAGCTAAATAGCTCTGAGTAGACCCATAGGGACTGCTGGGGCCCACCCGACATAGGTTAAGGACACTGCTGTATTGCAGGATGGCAGCCCAGGTGGAATTGGGCCCTAAGACTTACTGAAAACAATGGGCTTACTTCTGAATAAAATAAATAACACTGCTTTCAAACACCTCAGTGAGAACGTTTTCATAATGAGAAATAGAAAACTCCATTCTGTCTCCAACAGTGGCCAGCCTGAGTCCTCACCTGGAATGGTGATAGGCTACTTGAGCTACAGAAATAAATAAGAGTACTCTCCGACTCTTTGGTAAGGGCAATGCTGCTCCCAGGTAAGAAAAACATTCCCTTACCTTGAAAAAGCTTCTGTGACAACTACTTCACTGCAGGATGCAGCACATGGCCCATTGGCACAGCTATGTCTGTAGCCTCCCGTGACTACAAAGTAGCCTCCATAATTACTACTCCACTGCAGAATGCAGAACATGTCCCTATGTTAGTGCTGGAAAGTTGGTTAGGGTTGTGCCCAGTGGTGGGATTCGGGGGGTTCGCCCAGGTTCTATAGAACCAGTTGTTAAATGGCCGGGCCCCGCCCACTCGCTTACCTCGGCTGGCTTCGTGTTTTTTTGGCTCCGGCTATGACGTCATAGAACCGGTTGTTAATTTATTGGAATCCCACCACTGGTTGTGCCCTTCGTCCTTTGGAGTTTGGTTTTCGTGCTCACTGCTCAGTACTCTCCTGCCTTTAAATGATTAGCAGCACAATCCTACCTGAGATGTAGCATCAACGCAACATAGTTGCGCCCGACACTCCATCATTAGCGCCAACGCGGCACCCCTGCATTGGCGGTAAAGTTCACAGGCCAACGCCGCAAGTAGTGTTGGCCTGAGAGCGCCAACGGAGAGCCTCCCTTGCGTCAGCCGACCTCGGCTGGCGCAGGAGAGGTTCTGGGAGGAGGGAAGGCGGTGAATGGGCATTTCTGGGTGGGGGAAGGGAGGGTTGTGGGCAGCCCAGCAGGCCCTGGATTAGCCCATAAGGCCGAATCCAAGGCCGAATCCCAACACTGCACAGCCCCAATTCAGGCCACGCGGTATCCTCAGACCTGCTATTTAGCAGGTGCAGATCTGAGGAGTGCACCAGGGAGGCTGGAGCCTCCCTTCCGGTAAAGGCGTGAACGTGCCCATGCCGCATTGTCGGATATGCCACTGGCCGGCCGGCCTTGCCATTCCGGCGCTGCATAGAATTGTGCCCTGAGGGCACAATCCTAACCTGGAGTTAGGCTGGCACAGTTAGGCCAGCAAATTTTGGCAGGCCCAAGGGCCATTGTAAAGTGCGTTTGGACCACTCCCAGAGTCAGGGAAGATGGCGCAAATCTGTGTGCTGGCCTCTCTGACTCCGAGAGTGGTCCAAATGTACTTTACAGTGTCCCTTGTGCCAGACAACTTTTGATGGCTTAACTGTGCTGGCTTTACTCCAGGTTAGGATTGTGCCCTAAATTTCAACATTTTGTTGTTTAATGGCTAATTGCAATTGAGTAAGTCATCCTCTCTGAATTCATTTACTTGTTGTTTTTAAACCATCTAGACTAGTGCTCATTTGACTACACCTTATGGTAATGAATTTCATTTTAATTATTTGTTGTGTCTGGCCTGCACCAGCTGCCAGTACGTTTTGTTAGATGACTCTGATGAATACTGTGCAACAGAAAAAGTTTTCTCTATTTATCATCTGAACTCCTTATCCAACACTCTGAACTGCTTCCATGCCCCCATTAGTTATTGTACTACAGTTCCCCAGTCTCGAAGCCAGAGGGCCCAGAGTTCTAATTACATTTACCCACAGGATCAGTATTGGGATTGGAAAAAATTCAGCTTCTACAATCCACAGCTCTGACAGAGCAAAGAATACAATTAGCCCAGTTATTGCCAAAACGCAACAGTGTGGAAGCCAGTGGTTGTTTTACTCACTATTACACAAAATTTTAATTGTATCCCTACTAAACTTTAAACTGTTTATTTTGCAGTCTTAGTTGATTAATTTTTGCTTTGGTTTATAAGAACATAAATATAAACCTTAGGCCAAGGGCCCATTTAGTCCAGCTTCCTGTATCCTGTATCTCACAGTGGCCCACCAGATGCCTCAGAAAGCACAAAAGACAACAAGATGTTTGCATCCCTTTGCCACTCCTCTACAACTGGCATTCTGAGGTAGCTTGCTTCAAAAAATAAGGAGGTTGCATCACCCATAAAGGCCTGTAGCTTTTCCACCAGAAATCTGTCCAATCCCCTTTTAAAGGCACCAAGGCTAGATGCCTTCACCACCTCCTGTGGCAAGGGGTAGGCCATGCACAGCTGCTATGAATTCTAAGGGCACAAACCTACAATTTGTACTTTTTGTAGTTGCTACATTTTAATTCTAGAAATGGGCATGACTTACAGCACAATCTTATGCATGTTTACTCAGAAGTCCCATTGTAGTCAGTGGGGCTTACTGTCAGATAAGGATGGATAGAATTGCAGGCTTAATTCTCTACAGCAGTCATTCTCACCTTTTTTTTTTTTTTTGGCCTATGGTTCCTTACGAATCCTTCTCAGGTTTCAGAGACCCTGTCAAACAAGGATACAACCAGTAATGCTATCTAGCTGGTACTCTGGGCGGGAGTTTCGTTTGAGTGGCAGCCTGCCCGTTGCATAACGCTGCGTTCCGCTGCCGTGGCGGGTGAGGCAGCGGGCGGAGCGGCAGCGGAACGCAGCGTTACGCAACGGGCGGGCTGCCGCTCAAACGCAACTCCCGCCCAGCGTACCGGCTAGATAGCATTACTGGATACAACAGGAACAGATAAATGTAATACCCACAGAGACCCACCAGTGCATGTAAGACCCTGCAGGTTGAACAGAGGGAGGGGTTGAATGAGGGAGGGGTTGGGCAGAACAGGGAGGGGTGACAAAACAGGGCTGTGACTCAGATGGGGAGGATGGGGCAGATCAGGCCATGGAGGTGGTAGGATTTGTGACAGGGAGAGCGTTTCTGGGGGTGGGGGTGGGGGTGGCCCGAGGGGCGTGCCGGCCCGGGGAGGGGGAGGGGTTTGGATGCAGCCCTTAGGATGCATCCAAGCTCCCATCCCCAGGCTGCAAGGCCCTGATTCGGCAGGCATAAACAGCAGATGCGGATTCGAGCACCCATAGGCTCCTGCCTGCTCCCAAGCTGCACTGGATACAGCACAGGCTCACAGGCCTGCCTGTTCCAGAGCAGCGTAAGATTGCACCCTCAGAGTTGTACCAGCTATAGAGCTGGTGCAACTTCAAGTTGATCCACAGCGGCTACTGAGTCTTTCCAAGAGGCAAGGGAGCGTATGCCCCCTTACCCTGAGGAATCCTCCAGAAGCTAAAAATCCCCCATGGAATACTGCCCAAGTCAGCACCACTGCATTGCCAAGTGGGCTGCCAGTGATATAGATAGGATTACCAGATCTGAACTGGGACAGAGTGCCTATACCTTTAACCTTCGTATAGAAGAGGGAATTTGGGCAGGTGCAGCTTTTGAAACCCTTCCATGATAAGCTGTATCTGCTCAAATTCCCCCTTCTGTACAATGGTTAAAGGTAGGGTTACCAGATCCAAACTGGGACAGAGTGCCTATACCTTTAACCATTGTATAGAAGAAGGAATTCGGGCAGGGGCAGCTCATCATGGAAGGGGTTCAAAAGCTGCACTTGCCAAAATTCCCTCTTCTATACAATAGGTAAAGGTATAGGCACTCTGTCCCAGTTTGGATCTGGTAACCCTAGATATAGACGACAAATATCATGTTAAAGCTTTCTTCTAACTGCTAGGCATTTCTATAAGCTATAGATCAGTGATCTAAACATCTTTTAGATCTTTTAGTTCAGGACCCACTTTTTAGAATGGTACTCATCTCAGGGACCTACTGGAAGTGAAGTCATTAACCTGGAAGTGATGTCATAACCAGAAGTAACATAATCAAGCAGGAGGTGCTGTCTTTGTGACATAATAATATGGCACTCCTGGAATGCCAACTGGCATTCTTGGACTGCAGCAGTGGCACAGCCATGAAATATCCCTGACAGAAAATGACAAAGTATTATGTAAAAGCACTGAACTAAAAGCAATTTTAAAAAATCCTCACCTGAAAATTCAAACTGTTAAGACTCACAAAACGAATACAGCAAGAATTCGGTTTGCGGCTTCTAAAACAAAAGCTCCCATGTTTCCAAGACCCACATGCAGTGATGTCATTCAGGGGGAACGGACCAGAACGGGAGTTCCGGATCCTAACGGGCTCCGTGGCTGGTTCCGTGTTCCCGACAAGTGCCAATCAAAAGTGAGTTCCTGTTCCTAAATCATTTGAATGACACCACTGCCCACATGACATCAAGAGCACAATCTTAACCTGGAGTTAGGCTGGCAAAGTTAGGCCAGCAAAGTTAGGCTAGCACAAAGGCCACCATAAAGTATGTTTGGACCACTCTCGGAGTCAGAGAGGCCAGCACACAGACATGTGCCATCCTCCCTGACTCCAAGAGTGGTCCAAATGCACTTTACGGTGGCCCTTGTGCCTAATTCCATGTTTGGCTTGTGCTCCAATTTATGAGCCACCCAGTGGATCCCTACCCACACTTTGAGAAACACTGCTTTTGATTATTCAGAAAATACATTCCCATGCAAGGCAATGCTGTTCTTCCCACTTGGCTTTCTGGAGAACAATGGTCTCTTGTTTGAATGAAATATGGTCCTTCAAGCCTTTCCCACCATCATCCAGTGAAGGGCATGCAATCTGGACCAGTGTAATACCCCTCGCAGAAAGTGCACATTACCATGGAAGATATATGGCCAATATCAGTAAAAACCGATGCTGGTGCTAAAAAGAGATTATTTTAGTAGCTCCTAAAAGCTCTCCTGAACTGGAGATAAGGATCTGCCTGAGTTTCCATTATACATTTAATGGTACATTTCCAAAGGTTATAATTCATTCCCTTTGAGCCTCTATAACTCATTGGGCTAAAACTTGTGTAAGAATTTAGATTAGCAACTTTTTTCCCCGGCAAAAAGTTTGAGAAGTATCCTTACCATGAACTATAAACACAGGATGGAGGATCAATATACATATAAAGAAGACATTTGGAGCAATCAACATTGAAATACAGGCTGACCAGCCAGCCAAAGATATCGAAGACAAAGAAAAAAAATCATAGTATGTCCCAATGGTTAAATGGTGACAATCATAACTGGAGAAGATCATGAGAGATCTCTGATTGGATTTTCTCCATTTAAGACAACAACAGCAATAACAGCTACCATATGGCAAGGTCAATTTGGACTGGGATTGTTAAGGATTAACACTGTTCCCCTTTTTGTTCCAATCTACTGGGGTGGGGGGGAGAACTCCTTTTACTAAGGAGGGGCTGCTTACACACTGTGTTGTGGTGTCTGAAGTACTGTTTCCCCTCCCCCAAGGTATGCTACTGCATTCTGCCATTTTGCTTTTTTGTTTTTGTTTGTTTGTTTTCTGGTTTTGTTTTCTGCTGCTGCTTTTGTATTTTTCTACCTTTTCCTTGAATTTTATTGTCTTGGATTGTATGCCTCATTGGACCTTGTGATATGTCGGGGGAAAGGACCTTGTGATATGTCGGGGCAGTGATGTCATCCGTCAGCGCCAACAACCGGAACGCACGGTTGAGTGGCAGCTTCCCGCCCCCGTGTGGAGCCTGGCCATGCCTCCCTGCGCCCGGAATAGCTCCATATCGGAGCGAATCAAGCGCAGGGGAGGGTGGGCAGGCCAAAAGGTGTGCGGCATCTGCCGCGCAATGGCGCCCTGTTGCAGCCCGTCCTTGGAACAAGCAGTACAGTGTTCCGGACCGTCCTGCCCAGATGACATTGCTGGTGGTAGGTATGTTTTCAAGTGTGCAATCCTAACCTGGAGTTAGGCTGGCACAGTAAGGCCAGCAAAGCTTGGCCAGCACAGGGCCACCATAAAGTATGTTTGGACCACACTTGGAGTCAAAGAGGACAGCACACAGACGTGCGCCATCCTCTGAGAGTGGTCCAAATGAGCTTTACGGTGGCCCTTGTGCTGGCCAAACTTTGCTGGCCTGACTGTGCTGGCCCAACTCCAGGTTAGGATTGTGCTCTAAAAATCAGCTGCTCTCCATTTCCCCCCAGATTGAGGCACTTCCATGTTTAAGCACACAGAACTCCTATCGTGCTGCCTCAGCCCTAACCCCTGGCTTATTCAGGTCTGATTAGAGGTATCATTTGGATTGGCATTGGAAGGATATTATTTTAATCAGACCAGTGTAGACACACCATTTATGAGTGCCTCCCTTGGGAGTGCTTATATCTTTCAACAGGTCTTGGAGGAAAACGCTAATCAAATGCATATATGATCTTTTCCTTTGTAACCCCCTGATTAAATATCATCTTCTTCCTGACATGCTCCAGTGCTGTGCTATAAAGGAAATAATTAAGTGTAGAAAGCCATTGCAGCATAACCGTTTCAGAAAACAATTTCTTCCTATTTGTTAGCGAAAGCTGAACATGGGAAGATCAGTTTGATTTTTCTGTCCTTCCTTTTCAATGGTCATAAATATCAGAAAAACCATGGCGTTGAGAGCTGAAACACAGATTATTGAGTGCAAACGTGCCACTCAGCTCCTTGTCTGTAGCCAGGATCCATGCCACAACCACACTTGTTCAGTTTCATTGGATAGGAGCATTGTACTGTGACAATGACTCAACAGCAACCTTCCAAAGGGAGACTAGAGCAGGAATGCATTAGAAACAATAATAAGGCTTGACACCATCACTGCAGGTCTTAATCAAGATACGTGCTTAATTAGCACATTGCTAAAAGCAGCAGGAAAGTGCCCAAAAATATAATTTTAAAAAGCAATGCATTGATAATAGCAAGAGCAATTCTGAAGCATCAGATAGAACAGTGTTTCTCAAACTGTGGGTCATTGGGACCCACTTGGTGGGTCACAATCTGATGTCAGGTGGGTTGTGGAAAGCTGGGGGCAGCCATCTGGGAAGCTGCAGACCCGACTCTTGCTATATTCCTTCTGCAAATTTTAATAGTTTGAATTTTCAAGTGAGGTTTTTTTTTTAATGGTTTTAATTTAGTTCAGTGGTTTTACATAATAATTTGTCCTAATCTTGCTTTCTATCAGCTGTGCAATTGCTGCAGTCCAAGAATGCCAGTTTGCATTCCACGATGGCCAATTGATTCTGAGATTCTCATCTCAGACTCCATCTCAGACTCAAGGGGAAATTCCTCATTTGTTGTCCCATTTTGCATTAGGCAGTGGGGGGGGGGTGACACCTGGAAGCCTATGGATTAGGTATTGGTTACTTTTTTCCTGTAACACCTGAGCTACTGGTTTGAGTGGGATCATTTCAGCCTACTTTATGTCACAGTAGTTCATAAACATCCTGATTCAGGAAATCAGGTGACACTGGAGAATGAATCTGGTGCTAATGAGGTGCTAATCTGGTGCTGCAGACCTGCTGATTTACCTTGATCTGGTCAACCTGTTACTGAGGTGGTTACTGTCCCATTCCTCTATCTTCTGACTCCAATTCTTCCTGTCTAGTCTCTTCCCCTGCAACCTCTTATCAGCATACCTGCATCCCAGGTATCGCCTGCCCCCAGCCTGAGCACCTGAACTTTCACCATCATCATCATCATCTCATTTCCAGTGGTCCAAAGCACATCCTTAAGGAAGACCACAGCACTCCCGTTCAACGTTAATCTAAAACCAGGCTGCGCAAGGTTAGTTGGCTGCTGAATTCGTTTCTAATGAACATTCAGGCTCAAGGCTCACAGGAATCAGGATGTAATTTTCGGTTTAACATGTATTGTGCAATAGACTAAGTAATATTAGCAATGAATAGCCATCTTTGAGGCATGGCTCATTGACTATGCAGCAGCATGTCAGGGGAGGCTGTGTGTGCCTTTTGTCAGTATCACAATGTGCTTTTTTCCCTTCTTTTTTTTATTTTGCTTTGTCTTAAAATGGGAACCAATTTGTTCTCGTGGAAGCTCAATTGCTATTCTTTTGTCTCAAGTTGCACAATGACAAACAGCATTCAAGCTAGCTACCCTGGCCCTGCCGCCATCTTGCGAAAATGAGGTCAAGCATTGCATAAGGACGGGAAGGAAGAGACACAACCCAGGCTTTTTTTGTGTTCATGTCCATCAAACTGCACTGCTTTTGGAGGCCTTTTCACCACCACGGCTTTTTAAAAACCAAAAACCTGATATATCCGAGGTACAAGGAAGCAAAAGGAAGCAAAATTCCAGAAATACGTAGGCCTGAATGTTTCCTTAGTATTGTAGGGTTACGAGAGGCATTGAGAGCCAACTCCTCCAACTCTGCTGTAGCCGTGTCAATGGGATGTGCACTGCTTCCTGCAGTGGGGAGTAGTAATGGAGGCCTCCTCAAGATAAAGGAACTTCTGTTCCCTTACCTCAGGGTATGCCCCTGCTTCCATAATCAGTCTCCTCAGATCCACACCAGCGAGTTTGCTGGTATAAGGCTGAGGGCACAATCCAAACCTGGAGTTAGGCCGGCACAGTTAGGCCGGAAAATTTAGCTGGCACAAGGGCCATTTGGACCACTCTTGGAGTCAGAGGCCAGCACACAGACATGCACCATCTGAGAGTGGTCCAAATGTGCTTTATGGTGTCCCTTGTGCCAGCCAAACTTTGCTGGCCTAATTGTGCTGGCCTAACTCCAGGTTAGGATTGCACCCTGAAGGGAGTAAGGGAGAAGGAAGAAGAGAAAGGTTGGGGAAAGGATACCGGCACAAGATACTGCCACTGGAATCCATGGCCTCCCTCCTCCATTCCACCTCCCATCACCCCTTCTACCTCCCAGGCCCTCCCCCTCCCCAACATGTTCCTCCCAGTGACTGCCTTCCCGCAGATAACCAGCAGGGGCAATGAGTTATTGATACTGCAACTGTTTGCGGTAGCTTTTCCAAAATGGCCGCTAGTGGCATACTGCATGCTCTGACATTTGGCCATTTGCAACAATTGAACCTCTATTGGACTGTGACTCCAATATCCATTACCAAGTAGGGTAAGCAATGGCAGCCTCCATCACAGAATAGCAAGTGAAGAGACAAAGCTGGCCCAACATATTGCCTTCCTCCTGCCTTCATTCTGGCTGGTTCCCAGCTTCATAGCTTCTGCATGAAAGGGAACCGACAACCTGCTCTTCCCACTGCCCTGATTTCTTCTCCTGGCATGAGTTGCATATATATCTATCTCTACAGGGCAAGCCCAGGACCTCCCGACACAAGGCAGCATGCCAAATGCCATTCCCTTATCCAATTGATGTACCAGGCTCTGCTCCTCCTGCTCTCTAGTGTTCTAGCTCAGCACTCCTGTCCCCTCCACACTTCCTCTCCCTCTGTCTCCCTCTTCCTTTTCCAATCCAGGAAGTAGGAGGGGCAAAGAAGGCAAGTAGGCAGACAGAAATGCCCCCCTGCCCCATCTTCTGCCTGAAGTGACCACTTCAGTTGTCTTCATGGATGGCTCGACCTTGCATCCATAGGTAGATTTGTGTTTTTTTGGTGATATTTTTCCCCACAATGTCTTGATCAAAATAGCAAATTGCGGTGTTATGTGCTTTTATACAAATTTGTATAAAATATGTGTTTTTATTGCAAATTGTATAAACAGTGCAATAAATAAGGGTGAATGGCCCTACAAAAGCAAGCAATTACTGGCACACACACCCCAGCCCGAAATAACCAGCTCAAAAATTCCCAAGCTGCATTCTGATTGCTGCTTGGAGCATCAAGAAACTGCTACGTACTGCTTCCACATTCCATTAAAGTCGCCCCAGCATGCGCTGTGAACTAGAACATGTGTGTTCATGCAAGTTTAAGCAAGTTTCCTCCTGTTTCTGCCACTCCTCCTCCTGATCCATTACTGAAAATTATTTGTGGATTCCTCCTCAAAACTGTCAAAAATAAACAAAAGTGGTGTTATTTTTGTGAAAATGATCTAAATTTGTGTAAAATAAGCAAAAGTGGTGTTTTTTTCACGTTTTGACCTAAATTTCACTTTATGTAGCGTTTTCAGTAGAAATTCTCATTATTTAGCATGCTGTGTTGATCACTGGAAAAAAAGAAAAACCATCCCTATCCATAAGTTATGCTGTCAGTAGTAATAGGAGTTCAGAGATTGGAGCAACCAAGTGGGCCATCTCTAGGTGTAGGCCCCAAACGGGACATCCCTGGAAACCACAATATTGCTGTGTCTGTCCGCATCCAACCATTTGCTGACAGAGAGAGAGGGAGGAGGACCCTAACAACATCTGAGTGTTAAAACACAGGCCTGTGCAGCAGAAAAATGTCCTCCACTCAGCCGTCTTCAGAGCCACCATTAGCGCACATGAAATGGCGCTGTTAATAAATACCTGTAATTCTGCCGCGTTCTTCCTTTAATATACCTGCTCAATAATTAATGTCACTCACTTGCTATTTCCAAAGAGATGCTCTGAAAGGTTTAATGACTTTGCTTTAAATGGCCTACCGAGGTCTCTGGAGCGATTATCATAATTAATGCCTAGCTGTGAAGTTGGGACACATTTCAGCTTCCCCTTCTTATAACATGCCCTTCAGATAAATATTGTTTACGATAGCAATGATTAATAAAAAGGGATAACGACATCTCTCTGCTGGTGCAGCACTCGCACAAAGGGAACACTCGCGGTCCGATGTCTTGTGGCAGATAAGAGAAACTTGTGGCGAAGGCAAGCGGTGGGAAGAGGAAGTGGGAGTAGCTCCTGCAAAAGCAAGCAAAGCCAGCACTATCACAGTGATGTATTTCTATCCCCAGGACTAAGGTTTTGCCATTATAGTGATATAGGGTCCACTTCAGGGCAATACTCATAGAAAGGCAGGGACGAACATTAGCTTTCTAAATAGGGCTTGTTTTCTCCTGGCAAGATTTAACTGTGCCTCACATCGTTTTGCTGATACAGTTGTCCCATGTGAAGCATACCTAACCCACCATTAATTAGCCCTGTGTCACATGGAGACGTGTGGGTTTCTGGGCCCATTCATCACAGCTGAAGGGGAGAAAGGAAGCATCCTGTCGCTTGGGGCATAGAATTCTTACATTGAGCTGGAAGCGCTGCTTTTTATGCACCCACCAGGACCTGATCTGGAGAACCAACCCGTCATCGGCATAAACATTGGGTGGAAAGGAGAGGAATTAGTGTGAGCATTATGTGCACGATCATGGCTTTGGGATACACTCTGCAGAGCCACTTTGGAATTTGGAGCAGTGGGCTAGGCTGGCATAAAAGGTAAAGGTTTCCCCATGACTGAATGGTCTAGTCATGACCGACTGTAGGGGGCAGTGCTCATCTCCGTTTCTAAGCCTGTAGAGCCGGCGTTTTGTCCTCGGACAAGCTTCCGTGGTCATGTGGCTGGCATGACTCTACGCCATAGCGCATGGAATGCCGTTCCCTTCCCACCAAAGTGGTCCCTATTTATCTATAGTACTTGCATTTAGGTGCTTTCAAACTGCTAGGTTGGCAGGAGCTGGGACAAGCAACGGGAGCTCACTCCGTCCCGCAGTCTCGAACTCCCAACCTTCCGGTCAGAAAGCCAAGCAACAGCGGTTTAACCTGCTGTGCCACCACATCCCTAATGCAGTGGTTCTCAAATGTTTTAGCACCAGGACCCACTTTTTAGAATGACAACCTGTCTGGGACCCACCAGAAATGAAGTCATGGCCGGAAATGCGATCATTGGGACGTCAGAGCCTGCTGCTCTCCTGAGAACGCAGCAATAAATGGGGTTATTTCTCAGCCATTTTCCGACAGCAAAGTGAATCAGAAAGGAAGAAAAGCCTGTTTACAGCCTTAACCCAACTAAAACAACCACACAGCCCTCTGCCTTTCCAGCATCCCATCTTCCCACCTTTTCAATATAGCTGCCCTAGGTGCTTTGCGACCCACCTGGACTTGGCTCGCAACCCACTGGTGGGTCCTGGCCCACAGTTTGGGAACCACTAATTTAAAGAAACACTAGCGTATTTGTGAATGAGCCCAGATAGACTGTCACTGCACACAGAGGTTCCATTTAGTTCTCTTAGCTAGTGCTAAGCCCTGTAGTCCTCCTAGTCCTACAAAGCTGCATTGATTTGAGAATTTGCGAAACCCATGATCTTGCGCTTTGGAGAGTGGTAAATTTGAGAGAAGCAACTTCTCATATCAATACTAACAAGCTTTTTAATTTTCCCTTTGAAGACAAATTGTGTCATTGCTAGGTTAATACAGACTTCACTCTGCAGCGAAAGGCAATGAAACCGGCAGGCATTAGCCGTGCTAAGCAGAGCCTCTGTAATTTTTATGATGTGAACTTTGCCTCCAGGAGGAAATTTTAATCTATGCTCCTTGCCGGCAACAACAGGGGTGGCCTCCAGGGCAGAGCTCTTATCTCAGCATCCGTATCCTTCTGCCTCCAAGGAAGGTTAATGCCTTTAGGACACAACACCTCTCATTTCAGTTATACATAGAAGCCAACTCCAAGGTAGGATCTGACTCTTTTGGCAGAATTTGTTGCATCATTGTGTTCTCATTTTCCTTCCAGCATCAAAATGTGCGTAGCCTTCTTGCTGCAGGAGAGGAAAAAAACCCAAGCAGAACGCGATATCCAGGACAATTCTTAATCTTGGAATTATATACTTCAGCATGATTCTTCCTGGGAATTCTTAAAGCTCATTACAGCCTGAAGAAGAAGGCACCTGCTAATGATAGTCTCTGAATTGGAAATCTCTCGCCTTCATCCCCTTCGCTCTCTGCTCTTATGTTTTAAAGTAGCAGGCACCAGAAAAAAAAAAGATTAAAGGTTCTTAAGTTTTCATTTGGAGGCTTTTTCGTACAGAAATAAGGACTTCTGAGGAAGGAGGTGAGCATACCAATAAGCCGACATGCAGCGAACTGTTAATGCTAAGTTCTTCCCCAGGGATATGACGTTCCACTCATTGCCGGAGAATGACGGTAGAAAGCCTCAGAGTGCGTTTGCGATCGGAATGATTTTCCCTTCTGAAAGTGAAGGCATGGTTTCGCAAAGGTCTGTCCTGGGAAGAAAATGCACACATCGGTTATGTATCCATGACACTAATTTCGTTATAGTTATTCCCTCTCCCTCTCTCCCTCTCTCTCTTATGTGATTAAAAAGGTCCACATGTTTACCATGTATCTTTCTTTCTTTTTATATGTATCTATTTCCTCTCTTTACACACACACACACACACACACACACACACACACAGAGAGAGAGAGAGAGAGAGAGAGAGAGAGAGAGAGAGAGAGAGAGA
>JAJKFI010000024.1:2895504-2980418 GCA_029204185.1 Lerista edwardsae
AGAGAGAGAGAGAGAGAGAGAGAGAGAGAGAGAGAGAGAGAGAGAGAGAGAGGCATACTGCATTAGGAAAGTTTAACAAGAAAACTGTATAGTTAGGTTTTTAGAGTAATGGTTCCCAAACTGTGGGTCAGGACCCACCAGTGGGACACGAGCCAATTTCAGGTGGGTTGCAAAGCATGTAGAGCAATCATATTGAAAAGACAGGTCTGTAAATTTGCATTCTAACCTTGATTCAGGGATATGAACATTGCAAGCTGATGCTCCAGTCTTCAACAGGTTTTCTGGGAAATGTGTTCCATTAATTTCATGGAACTGTCTTCCACTTAAGAGTATTTATGAGTTTAGTATAAGCCAATCTCTAATGCTGCCTTTGTCAGAGCCCCTCATTTTTTTCCCTCTGCAAGTTGTAGCATAAAGCTAAGATTTCTACTCAAATGAAATAAGGGGAAGAAATCTAGATTTACTTTGCCCCCCTGGGCTATGCTACTATGTTACTTCATAACCTCACCAGTCCTGTGCCCTTGAAATATTATTTGTTTAGCACAAACTCAGCAATTTTCAATGTTTTTCTTCTCATGGCACACTGACCTCTATGGTCTTCTTTATAATCTTAGCCTCTTGTGATGTTGTTTCTGGCTTCCAAGAGATTCTTCCTGGATTCTGAGAGGTTCTTCCAGAGCAGGGGAGGAAGAAGAACAAACAATTCACAGTGGCATTTCTACATGGGGGAGGGGGCAAAACACTTAGTGTTGCAGGAGCCTGAGCCCCTCCCTCTCTCCTCCAGAGCCATTCATGGCTCAAGGAGCAAAGTCTCTGAGCCACAAATGGAGTCCTGCATACAGTTCTGGTCGCCACATCTCAAAAAGGACATAGTGGGGCTGGAAAAGGTGCAGAAGAGAGCAACGAAAATGATTACAGGGCTGGGGCACCTCCCTTATGAGGAAAGGTTGGAGCGTTTGGTGCTCTTCAGTCTGGAAAAAAGGCACCTGAGGGGGGGCATGACTGAGACATACAAAATTATGCATGGGAGGGATAGAGTCGATTTGTTGTTGTTCAGTCGCTAAGTCGTGTCCGACTCTTCGCGACCCCATGGACCACAGCACGCCAGGCCTCCCTGTCCTCCACTAGCTTCCTGAGTTCGCCCAATTTCATATTCATTGCTTCGGTGACACTATCTAACCATCTCATCCTCTGTCGCCCCCTTCTCCTTTTGCCTTCAATCTTTCCCAGCATGAGGGTCTTTTCTAAAGAGTCCTCTCTTCTCATCAGGTGGCCAAAGTATTGGAGCTTCAGCTTCAGCATTTGTCCTTCCAGGGAGCAATCAGGCTTGACTTCCTGGAGAATTGACCGATTGGATCTCTTTGCAGTCCAGGGGACTCTCAAGAGTCTTCTCCAACACCATAATTCAAAAGCATCGATTCTTCGACGCTCTGCCTTTCTTATGGTCCAGCTCTCACAGCCATACATGGCTACTGGGAAAACCATCGCTTTGACTATGCGAACCTTTGTTGGCAGGGTGATGTCTCGGCTTTTGATTAAGCTATCTAGGTTCACCATAGCTTTCTTCCCAAGAAGTAAACGTCTTTTAATTTCATGGCTGCAGTCACCATCTGCGGTGATCTTGGAGCCCAGGAAAATAAAGTCTGTCACTGCTTCCATTTCTTCCCCTTCTATTTGCCAGGAAGTGATGGGAGTGGTTGCCATGATCTTAGTCTTTTTAATGTTGAGCTTCAAACCAATTTTGGCACTTTCCTCTTTCACCCTCATCAAAAGGTTCTTTAGGTCTTCCTCACTTTCTGCCAGTAGAGTGGTATCGTCTGCATATCTGAGGTTGTTGATGTTTCTCCCAGCAATCTTGATTCCAGCTTGTGAGTCATCCAGCCCTGCCTTCCTCATGATGTACTCTGCGTATAAGTTAAATAAGCAGGGTGACAATATACAGCCTTGTCGTACTCCTTTCCCAATTTTAAACCAGTCGGTTGTTCCATGTCCAGTTCTAACTGTTGCTTCCTGACCCGCATAAAGGTTTCTCAGAAGGCAGATCAGGTGGTCTGGAACTCCCATCTCTTCAAGAACTTGCCACAGTTTGTTGTGATCCACACAATCAAAGGCTTTAGCATAATCAATGAAGCAGAGGTAGATGTTTTTCTGGAACTCTCTTGCTTTCTCCATGATCCAGCGAAGGTTGGCAATTTGATCTCTAGTTCCTCTGCCTCTTCGGAAACCAGCTTGTACATCTGGTAGTTCTCGATTCACATACTGCTGAAGCCGAGCTTGTAGGATTTTGAGCATGACCTTGCTAGCATGTGAAATGAGTGCAATGGTGCGGTAATTCGAGCAATCTTTGGCATTGCCCTTCTTTGGGATTGGAATGTAAACTGATCTTTTCCAGTCTTGTGGCCACTGTTGGGTTTTCCAAATTTGCTGGCATATGGAGAGCAGCACTTGGACAGCATCATCTTTTAAGATTTTGAGTAATTCCGCTGGAATGCTGTCACCTCCACTAGCTTTGTTGTTAGTGAGGCTTTCTAAAGCCCACTTGACTTCACTCTCCAGGATGTCAGGTTCGAGCTCAGTGACTGTACCACTGTGGTTATCAGGAACATTGAGATCGGCCTTATAGAGTTCCTCTGTGTATTCTTGCCACCTCTTCTGAATCTCATCTGCTTCTGTTAGGTCCTTGCCATTTTTGTCCTTTATTGTGCCTACCTTAGCATGAAATTGTCCTTTGACATCTCCAATTTTCTTGAAAAGTTCTCTAGTCCTCCCCATTCTGTTGTTTTCCTCTATTTCTTTGCATTGCTCATTTAGAAAGGCCTTCCTATCTCTCCTTGCTGTTCTCTGGAAATCTGCATTCAGTTGGGTATATCTTTTCCTTTCTCCCTTGCTTTTGGCTTCTCTCCTTTCCTCAGCTATTTGTAAAGCCTCGTCAGACAGCCACTTTGCCTTCTTGCATTTCTTCCTCTTTGGGATGGTTTTAGTTGCTGCCTCCTGTACAATGTTACAGACCTCCGTCCAAAGTTCTTCAGGCACTCTGTCTACCAAATCTAAGCCCCTAAATCTATTTGTCACCTCCACTGTATATTCGTAGGGGATCTGATTTAGGTCATACGTGGAGGGCCTAGCGGTTTTCCCTACTTTTTTCAGTTTAAGCCTGAATTTGGCAAGAAGAAGCTGATGATCTGAGCCACAGTCAGCTCCAGGTCTTGTTTTGACTGCCTGTATGGAACTTTTCCATCTTTGGCTGCAAAGAATGTAATCAATCTGATTTCGATGTAGACCATCTGGTGAAGTCCATGTGTACAGTCGCCGTTTGTGTTGCTGGAAAAGGGTGTTTGCTATGACTAATGTGTTCTCCTGACAGAACTCTATCAGTCTTTGCCCTGCTTCATTTTGTACTCCAAGACCAAACTTGCCTGTTATTCCTCTTACCTCTTGACTGCCTACTTTAGCATTCCAATCCCCTATGATGAGAAGGACATCTTTTTTGGGTGTTAATTCTAGAAGCTGTTCTAGGTCTTCATAGAAGCGGTCAACTTCTTCCTCATCAGCACCAGTGGTTGGGGCGTAGACTTGGATTACTGTGATGTTGAAAGGTTTGCCTTGGATCCGAATGGAAATCATTCTATCATTTTTGAGGTTATACCCCAGTACTGCTGTTCTCACTCTCTTGTTCACGATGAAGGCTACTCCATTTCTTCTAAGGGATTCCTGCCCACAGTAGCAAATATAATGGTCATCTGAATTAAATTCTCCCATTCCTGTCCACTTTAGTTCACTAACTCCCAGGATGTCGATGTTCAGCCTTGACATCTCACGTTTGACCACATCTAGCTTGCCTTGATTCATAGATCTGACATTCCAGGTTCCTATGTAGTATTGTTCTTTGCAGCATCGCACTTTCCTTTCACTTCCAGACACATCCACAGCTGAGCTTCCTTTCAGTTTTGGCCCAGCTACTTCACTCTTTCTGGAGCTACTAGTACTCGTGTTCTGCTCTTCCCCAGTAGCATAATGGACACCTTCCGACCTGAGGGTCTCATCTTCCAGTGTCATATCGTTTAGCCTTTTTGTTCTGTAATCCATGGGGTTTTCTTGGCAAGAGTACTGGAGTGGGTTGCCACTTCCTTCTCCAGCGGACCACGTTTAGTCAGAACTCTCTGCTGTGACCTGTCCATCTTGGGTAGCCCTACATGGCATAGCTCACAGCTTCATTGAGCTACTCAAGCCCCTTCGCCACGACAAGGCAGTGATCCATGAAGGGGATAGAGTCGATAGAGGGATATTATTTTCCCTCTCTTGCAGCACCAGAACCAGGGAACAGTCACTAAAATTGAGGGTTGGGAGAGTTAGCATGTTTTTTCCCCCAGCAGATAATTAATCTTTGGAACTCCTTACCATAGGAGATGGTCAGTGGCGTCAGGGGAGATGGTCAGAAGGGGATTGGACAGATTTCTGGAGGAAAAGTTCATCATGGGCTACAGGCCATGATGGGTGGTGCAACCTCCTTACAGTAGAAGTAGGCTACTCCAGAATACTGGCATCTTGTCTCATGTGCTCGCTGAGGCAGTTGGTGGGCCACTGTGAGATACAGGAAGCTGGACTAGATGGGCCCTTGGCCTGATTCAGTGGGGCTCTTCTTATGTTCCTATGTCTGAAGAGGAGCATCTGGTTCTGGTGGCTGTCAAAGAGAAATGCAGTGAAGAATCTTGATTAGTCACCAGTGTGTTTACCTCAGAATTTTCCTCAGAATGCCAGGAGCAAGGGAGTGGCCACAGAATGCAGGCAGCCTGCTGTCTCATTCATTCACTGGGGCACCTGGTGGGTCACTGTGAGACACAGGAAGCTGGACTAGATGGGCCTTTGGCCTGATCCAGCAGGTCTCTTCTTATGTTCTTATGCTCTGAAGATGAGGGGGAGGGACTGCATTACACAGGAGCTCAGGTTCCTGCAGCACTTAGTGCTCCCCCTCCCACTCCTAGGAGCACCACTGACAATTTGTTGTCAGCGCAGTTGCCCTAAAAAAATAACCCCGAAGAGTTTTTCCAGTGATTTTCAAGCACTTTGCTCCAATCTCTGCAGACCTTTCATGACACGCCAATGTGTCGCAGCCCATTGATTGAAAATAGCTGCATTAGCTTGTTTAGCAGTGATGCCCCCTCTGTGTTTTCAGAGTAGTCGAAGATTTTCAACAGCTTTAAAGGAAATTAATAACTGGATAAGGGGATTGGGGGGAAAAACAGTGCTTTACTAAGAAAGCCCAACATTTGGTATCCGTTTGCCACATAATGATTGTACAGCACACTTTTAAAAAACGGAAATAAGACCCATCTCATCTAGCAGGCATCTCCTTTGGTTGGGTCACTGAATTGGGCAGCCCGAAAAATGACTGTGTTTAAAAGGCATCACAAATGAATGAGCCGTAATGAGTTTTTCTTCAATACCATGTTTTAAAAGGCATTGCGTCAACCACGTTGCCTTTGAACTACTGAAGACCCGTGATGTGATATGCAGATCAGACAGCACGCATTATGCTGACTGCTTTGGAACTCAGTATTTCAAGGGCAAAGATAAGTGAATAACCTGGACCAAACAAATTTGACTTTATACAGAGAGGACAGAATTTGCCTCAATTGATAATCATGGTAGAATTTTGAAAAATGAACACACTATCCGGGTTGTGGGGGGGGGAATGAGTGAGTTTGCTTAACAGAAAAGTGTCTTCTGTGTTAATTTTTCAGCACTATCTTAAACTGCATTGGCACAACCAGGCTGCATAGCCTACACTGCATCCATTGCAGCTAAGAAGCAGATGGAGGTCAACTTGGGATAAGAGGATTTTCCCCTTGCCTTGAGTAAAACCCAAGGGGGAGCACATCGTCTCCTGGCCGCAGCTCCAGAGGAGGTGCTTCTGGGGGGGGGCACCATTATGCAAATGGCGCCCCTGGGAACGGCGCCCATTGCATTTGCCCCCCCACGCAGCACACAAGATACTCCTCCTACATCATGTATATGTGCACATTGATAGCATAGAGGGGAAGGAAAGATGCAACACAACTCAAGAAACTGAAAGCCAGGGGAGGTTGTGCATACTCCAATTTTGGAATTAATTTTAGAAATTCTCCTAGTTAACCTGGAATTTAGTAAGCAAGTGAACCAGAGAAATCCACAATGAAACAAGATAAATCCTTTCAGCCCTACTCCAGAATGGGTGTGCTTAAGAATTGGATCTGATACTTTGAACAAAAAACAAGTTAGGGCTAGCAGAATTTGAATTGATTTTTTTAACACATACAGGCTTTACAAGATGATATTTTCATGACATTGAAAATTTTTCATGCACACAGGTGCATGCGTGCGGGTGCGTGCGTGCGTGCGGGTGTGTTAACAATCACAATCATTTCTACTACAGATATTGACATCTGTAAATCTGATTATGTGCTCCATGTTGCTTTCTTTAAAATTGCTCTATATGCCAAAGGCAGGGTGACATGCAACATAGTTCACAACTAGGATAATAACAGAGCTATACCCATTAAGAACGTAAGAATATAAGAAGAGCCCCACTGGATCAGGCTAAGGCCCATCTGATTCAGCTTCCTGTATCTCATAGTGGCCCACTAGATGCCTCAGAGACAGTAGTGTCATTCACAAACGAGCCGCCGGAACGCGAGGCGGGACTTACGGCTTGATTGACAGGCAGTCCGTGACGTGTCGCTGCCTGCCCGCCCGCCCGCCGCGGGGGCTCCCTCCGGGTGGCGCGCCCCTCCGCGGCTCGCCTAGGCACCCAGCGCCCCCCGGCAAGCGGGCACCCCCTCCGAAGCCAGGGGTGCCCGCGCAGCGGTCGGGCAGGCAGCGACGCATCACAAACGGCCAGCCAATCAGGCGGTAAGTCCCGCCTCGCGTTCCGGCGGCTCGTTTGTGAATGATACTACTGCTCAGAGAGCACATAAGACAACAGGCTGCCTGCATTCTGTGGCCACTCCCTTGCATCTGGCATTCTGAGGTAAATTCTGAGGTAAACACACCGAGGGCCAGTTAAGATTCTCCACAGCATTTCTCTTTGACAGCCACCAGAACCAGGCACTCCTCTTCAGACATGTACTCATAAGAACAGCCTGCTGGATCAGGCCAAAGGCCCATCTAGTCCAACTTCCTGTATTTTGCAGTGGCCCACCAGATGTCTCAGGGAACACACAAGACAACTAGGTACTTGCATCTTATTGCCACTCCCCTACATAGGGAAATTGCTTAGGGAAATTCCCCCTCCCCCCAAAAAACTGAACGGAATGGGTTCTTTCTCAAGTGGTATGTTAGATTGTTAAAGAAACCTCATCCATTCAAATAATACGGGTTCTATGTTCTTTCCCAATTGAAAACGTAATCATTCCAAATCCCTGAGATACTTAATGCTGATGTAAAAAAAGAACTGGTCCCAAATGTCATCTTCCAGATAATGAAATCTGTCCTGACTTTTCCGTTTTAACACGATTGATTTGCCCGCCCACACACACGCACACCCAAATGGCATAGCCAGATAAATGGACACATGAAACTGTCTTATGCTGCTGCTGTCTGCAATGATGTAATAAAACTAGATTAGAGAGCTTGGCCACGGCTAGAGGGGAGGCCAAGCTAAAAGTAGTGTCACTGACAGGCCAGATGGATCTTCAACTTCCACAATACAGCAGCTTACTGTTGGCTTATTTATTTTCTTAAAATTCATATCCTGCCTTCTCCTGAGACCCAGGGAGGTTTATGATGTATAAAATTAAAAACAATACAATAAAAGAACAACAGCTAGCATCAGCAGCAATTACAATTCAAAATAAATCCGAGCGAGACAAAGCCATCCGCAGCAGCATCTACAACAGAGCAGCAGCAGCGTAAATGGCTGGAAAAGGGTAAATCTTCTGTTAAAGGCAGAAGATGGACAGGAAAGGAATGCATGTCTCACTTCCCAGCTACCACTAGCAAGGTCTTTTCTTAGGTGACCACCCATAAAATATCTGAGAGCCCAATCCTATCATTTTCCCTGCCATAAGATCATAAGAATAGCCTGCTGGATCAAACCAATGGCCAGCTTCCGGCATCTCACAGTGGCCCACCAGATGTCTAAGGGAGCACGCAAGACAACAGGCTGCCTGAATCTTGTTGCCACTCCCTTGCACCTGGCATTCTGAGGTAAATTCTGAGGTAAGCACGCTAGTGAATAGTCAAAATTGTCCACAGTATTTCTCTTTGACAGCTACTAGAACCAGATGCTCCTCTTTAGACATGTACTCATAGAAACATAGGAACAGCACCACTGGATCAGGCCAAAGGCCCATCTAGTCCAGCTTCCTGCATCTCACAGTGGCCCACCAGATACCTCAGGGAGCACATAAAATAACAAGATGTCTGCATCCTGTTGCCATTCTCCTGTACCTGGCATTCGGAGGTAAATTCTTAGGTAAACACACTGGTAGCCAATCAAGATTCTCCACAGCATTTCTCTTCAATAGCCACCAGAACCAGATGCTCCTCTTTAGACATGTACTCATCGGAACATAAGAACAGCCCCACTGGATCAGGCCAAGGCCCATGTAGTCTAGCTTCCTGTATCTCACAGTGGCCCACTAGATGCCTCAGGGAGCAAACAAGACAACAGGCTGCCTGCATTCTGTTGCCATTCGCCTGCATCTGGCATTCTGAGGTAGTCTATTTATAAAACCAGGGGGTTGCACACATTCATCATGGCTTGTAACCTGCCTTCCTTTTCTCTGCATAATTTCATTTATTATGCAATTTTCTTTGTATAACAGAAATTTTATTTTCTTTGCATAATTGCATTTATCCCAGATTAATTCAATGTGTATTTTATTTTTAGTCTATGAGACAATGGTATGTGACTGCATTTGGGGACACTTCAGGCTTTGCACCTGCTTTACACCTGACAACAAGCAGGGAGATGGGAGAGACTTCTGTGAGAAACTTCCAGCAAACCCTGAGAGAAATGGCCCCTTCCCAAATGTGCCACATATCCCAAGTCACAACCCCGTCTTATGCCCCTCTTATTCACTTGGTGGGTTGCATTCCCCTTCTCTCCCCCCTCTCTCTGTAGACTGCCTGCTAAATAAATTCACCCTGAGGCCCAATTTGATGCATATCTACACAGAAGTAAGTCCCATTATAGTCAATGGACTTACTCCACTGTGGATAGGACTAGGGCTTTGGTGGGCCATCTCCCCTTTTCTCTGCAACCTGCCGGGTTCCACCAAGTGAATTTCTCTCATTCTCCCTAGCTGGTGGGAAGGGTAGGCTTCTCAAATATCTTACATTGCAATTTTTCAGACTTTGAGTGATTCTCAGGGGTGGTGACAAGTTTTTCATGAGAGGTGGGGGTCTGGGGGCAAACACATACCCAACAAACTAGCTCTGAATTGCCCGACAGGGGCGCAGGTTCCCCCAACAGGGGTTACACACATGTGTGTGTGTGCGTGCGTGCATGTGCGTGCCGTGCCTAGTGATACTCTAGTTGGTCCCAGTTTCAACTCTAAAAATTATAGGAAGTCTAGTTAGGGTGGGTTCTTCTTTATTTTAAATTCATTTTTATACTTACTGTAATTTTTTTAAAAAATTTACTTAATTTGATTTTGTCTTATTGAGGTATTTAAAATTTTCCTTCCAGATGATGTCACTTCCCTCCATGTCATCACTTCCAGGTTAATGACATCACTTCCGGTGGGAGGCAACAGATTTTAAAAGGTGAGTTCTGGTGCTTCAAAGTTTGAGAAACACTGGCCTAGGCAGTTACAAAAGGCTATTGCTGAAAAACCGTTGGCAGACTTTTTTGTGTGAACAGGAATAATCTCAGGATCAGTAGAGAACATATCTTCTGAATCATGATTATGCAAAATAAGGCCTACGGGTTTTTTTTTCCTCTGTAAGTGGAGAGCACAATAAGCAAAGCCAAAGGCATGATTTATGACCTACACATCTAGCAGGGCCTCCTCAAATAGATTTACAGGAGGTGGAACGGGGCTTAGTTCAATGGTACTACTGCCATTCTTTAAACGACCCATTGCTAAATGAACAAGGAAATCCAAGAAAAGTGAAAGGAGCCCAGATTTAAACTGGCCAGGTAAGAACTGTCGCTGTGAAACATGCCATTGTTTACAACGAAACAAGCAATTCCTTCCTGAGCTAAAATATAACTCTCAGTACTGGTCAGCTCACACTCTGCAGATAAAGGCACCTAGAGACGCGAAGGGGGAAAAAATCAACTGCTCCAGCAATAAAACTTTGAGAATGGGAAACCAAGAAAATTTAGCATTAATTGCTTAAAGGAACGGCTTGGTAAGGGGGAAACAAACCACTCTGCTGTAGGCCTGTCAAACATCAGGGATGTTGGTGATTTCCAAAGGAATTGCAAGAAAAGATGTGCTTGGATTCTCTAATAAACCATTTTTTTATTTCTCAGGGGTGCCAAGAGATTCAGAGAAGGATTTGGCTGAGGTGGGCTCCCGGATTAGAAATTCTCCCCATTCAGCTCTGTGACGTTCCTCTTCCTTATTCTGCCTCGACAAGAGTCTCTTAAAAAGCATCTCGGATTTGGTGTTAAGTCCCCTTGGTAAGAGCCATATCTCTTTTGAAACACAAGTAGCTCAATGACATCTACTGCATCACTTGCTTCCCGTTCAAGCACTTCTGGGACTTGACAGGGGGAAAAAATCATTTTTGAGCAATTCATAATATATTACTCAGAATTTTTTTTGCACATGATTGCATTTATCCTGGATTAATTGCTCGAGCTTCTTTTTTTCAGCTTTGCATAAACAGGCAGTGAGATTATTTGGAAAACGAGGAATCAATCCCATCCTTTAATTTTGGTAGTTAAGCCAATAAGGTCAAACATTTAAAAATATCAGACAACGGTTTTTTGCTACAATGCAGGTTTTTTGCTCAGTTATTAAGGTCAGAATAGATACCTTTTTAGAAGAAAATAAACATATAGCATACAATTTAATTGGTGTTTTGGCCCTTATTAGGTTACTTTTTAAAAAATGACTGGTTTTTGATAGAAAAATGCCCATTTAATTTTTTAAAGAAAACCTACAAAACCAGAACTGGTACTCTAGAAGAAGTCCAATTATCGATTTCCCTGCTTACTGACAATTTCCCCATTTCTCTTTCTAATGAACTGCTACCAGCTTCCTCTAGTTTATTGGCTCCTTGTCTTCTGCATCCAATTATTTGGACTTGTGTAGCACAATCCTGAACATGTCTACTCAGAAGTAAGTTCTGTCGAGTCCAATGGGGTGGTGCAATCCTAACCAACTTTCCAGCATCGGGGTAAGGGCAATGCAGCTTCAATGCAAGGGAACCAACATTCCCTTAAGCTGAGGAGGCCTCCATGACTGCCCCCCCCAACTGCGGGATGCAGTGCATTCCCCATTGGTACAGCTATGCCAGTGCTGGAAAGTTGGTTAGGATTGTGCCCTTACTCACAGGGATGGCAGACTTGATTGTCCAAGCAGATTTGGCATTGCTAATATGGATCTGTTAATTCTACTATAGTTCTATAGTGTCTTCTATATTTTTCAGATAGTTTGTATGCCAGCCATGGACTTGAAAAATGCAACATAAAATATGTATTGCTTTAAGTGTCAAAATTGAAAGAACCAGTTTATATGCACAACAGAATTTAAGCAGTAATGCTTTTCCTGGATTATATTATTTCAGGCAGCTGGTGCAGGAGGTTGCATGCTTAAATATCCTTGATGGGTTGACAGCAAGCAAGCAAACCTCTCTCATAAAATAGGTCTCCCTGACATTCTAGTTTTCTGCTTACATGAACTTTTGTCAAATAGCAGGTGGGACAAATTAGGGTGCCCTAACCTGGAGTTAATTAACCTGGCACAAGTTAGGCCAGCACAAGGGGCATCGTAAAGTAGGTTTGGACCACTCTCGGAGTCAGAGAGGTCAGCACACAGACGTGCAACATCCTCCCTGACTCCAAAACTGGTCCAAACATGCTTTACGGTGGCCCTGATGCCGGCCAAACTTTGCTGGCCTAACTGTGCTGGCCTAACTCCAGGTTAGGATTGCGTTCTTAGGTGGGAAAGAAATTAGGCATAGCCCTGAATGAGTGATCTCTCACTCATAAGAATTCCTTATAGTAGATTAGTAAAGGAATTCCTTACTATAAGAATTCCTTATAGTAAATTAGTAAATTAGTACGTCAGAAAGGTAGGTTGTCCTTTGAATGCTAGCTTTCCAAGAGCAGAGAAAACAAATTAATGTCTGATAATATTCATTGATTCTTCAACTAGATTCTGAAGGAGTAAACTTTCATGGAGCTTGCATCAAATGCCATTTCTGATGTGCAGAAGAATGACTTGTGAGAATGTTTCTAGGTCTGAACTTTTAACAAAGAGAGTAGCTCTAAGTAGTAGAGTTTTGTGATGTAGACTGAACTAAATTGTTAGAGCAAAGCCAACTATTTTCTGAGTAGATCGGTGGTTTTCATTTAAGGCACACTGAATCAATTCCCACTTACCCTATTCCTGTCAATACAGATGTGAGATTTGACAGAGCAGATCATTAGACTATGATCTGTTTACCATGTTGACTAGATGCTTAGAGTACCAACACAAGTGTCTCTGAAATACTGTACTTAGCCCAACAGAGAGTAATCACATAATGAGGTTTAGTCAAGAACAGGTGGCAGCTGTATAATATTGGGGATGGCAAAACTCTTTGAAGTCAAAACTTGAACATGTCAAGCTGTGTTAAGCCATCTTTTAAAAAAATAATGATATGACTGAGCTCCAACGGGAACTGTTCTGTCTCCACTTCATGATTCTAAACAACAGAGAATAGGTAGAAATAATGAATAAGATTCTATGGGTTGGAAGGGAGATACTGTTCAGGCTGCATTTCTGCTTTAGTCACACTCCCTTGCTTCAAGAGTGGCTGGCTCTCTCTCATGGGCATAGACATGGGGACTAATAGGCCAGAGAAAATATCAAACTACGTTAGATCATGTGAGCCAAAGCAGAGACCTATATAGCATCTTCTCTGCTGTCATAAGCAATTGGTCTCTTGGTCCCCCAGCGGCAGAGTTCCAGGAAAGCACAGGCTTCTGAAGAAGTACAAAGCTAGTATGTGTGTATCACACACATTCTCCAGAGAAATCACTTTGAGAAGATGCCTGTCCTAAGACCAAGAAGTTATTGAGGGCCACTTAAAGTTCACGCAGGTTCTCCCAATTGATCAGTTTAAACTCAGTAATACAGTCAGTCCTCTTTATCTGCAAGGGGCAGAATTGCTACTTACTTCATTATTTGCACCTCTCTCCTTGTTATCTACTATGCAGAGACTTTCAGAATGGCACCTGCAACTAGCAATGACCACTTTAAAATGGCCAGAAGAACATAAGAGCATAAGAAGAGCCCTGCTGGATCAGGCCAAAGGCCCATCTAGTCCAGCTTCCTGTATCTCATAGTGGCCCACCAGGTGCCCCAGGGAGGCATGAGACAAGATGCTTAGATCATGTTGCCACTCCCTTGCACCTGGTACTCTGAAGTAGCCTACTACTAATGTAAGGAGGTTACAACCCATCATTGCCTATAGCCCACGATGGACTTTTCTTCCAGAAATCCGTCCAATCCCCTCTTAAAGGCATCTAGACCAGATGCCATCACCACCTCCTGTGGCAAAGAGTTCCACAGATTAACTACCCGCTGGGTAAAAAAAAGTACTTCCTTTTATCTGTTTTAACTCCCCCAACCCTCAGTTTTAGCGGATGCCCCCTGGTTCTGGTGTTTTGAGAGAGGGAAAAGAACATCCCTCTATCGACTCTATCCCTTCCATGCATTATTTTGTATTTAAGAAGTACCTGCTGGCCATGTTTAAGGGGTCCTTTCTGGTCACAGGTCTCTGCAGTATTTAGAGAACTTTTGGCACTTTCTGCTGTATTTTCTGGCTTCCTAGGGAGGGGTCTGCTGGATTCTTCTGATGGCAGATAAGGTATCCCTGCACCTAACCCATTATCTGAAAATTTGCTATCTGCAAGGATTTCCAGGAACCCACTGGCATCGATAATGAAGGTGTAGCCTGGTGCAGAGAGCAGAATGATGCCCCAGAAGTGACATCACAGTTATATTTTCATTTTCCTGACCATAACATTTGATAGAATGAAGATTCTACACTCCAATTTGTTTCATTACATTCTGCATGACATTCCACATCGAATGGTATATAACATGATGGTATTGTTCATACATACCAAGGTTTTCACCATTTTGGCCACTAGTATCAAGCTCAGCTTGCTGCCCCCCTAAAGCTTGTTGCCTGGTGCAATTGCACCCCCCTGGACTTCTTTAGCTATGCCCGTGCAGGAACCTAATCCTAGTATATAATGAGGACTGACTGTATAATAAGACTTCTTTCTAATCCTTTCTTCCCCAGTGATTATCATCTTGAAAAATCATCACCAGCCTTCTGATTCATTGAGGGCCCAATCCTTGTCAAATTTTCAGCACTGATGCAGCTGCAGTGCAACCCCAAGATAAGGGAACAAACATTCCCTTATATTAAATATGCCCCAGAGACTCCCCCCCCCCACTGCAGGATGCAATACACACCCTATTGGTATTGCTGCATCAGTGCTATTAAAGTTGGATAGGATTGGTCCCTGAGGTTCAAAAAAGGTGCATCTGAAGATCCAGTGTTGTGCAGTAGCTGGTATGCTAGGATCCTGACGTAGGAAGCTGTAGTCAACATCCCCACTTTTTAGTTATGGTAGCAAATTTTCAATCAGTGTGCCATAGCATATTGGTGTGCTGTGAAAGGTCAGGTGTTTGGATGTGGCTTAACAGACACAGAGTCCAATCCTATGCATGCATACCTTAGAAGTAAGTCCCATTATAGTCAATAATGGGGCTTACTTCCAGGTAAGTGTGGATAGGATTGCAGCCTTAATGAACTTGGCCAGCATAGGGGCAGCTTACCAGCTGTCATCTTTGGTGCTGCAGTGCCAGTGCAATTGCCCGCATCAGCACAGCGTGCCTTGCTGTGACACAGACATGCTTTAAGGCACATTCGCAACAGCACTCACTCAGCACAAGGGGCTTACATCGACCGAAGGGGGGGTTGGGATTGCGCTGCCCAGTTTAATCAAAACTGATTAAATTATCAGATTGCATTTCTGTTTTGTTGTTGTTTTTTTGTCTTCTGATTTTCACACAAAAAGGTGACCAGCTGGTTTTGGGTGAACTTGGTCAGGATTAGGCTGTTAAAGATTTAGAGCGCAATCCTAACCTGGAGTTAGGTCTCACACTTATGCCAGCAAAGTTTGGCCTGCACAAGGGACACCTTGTGAAATACGTTTGGACCACTCTCAGAGTCAGAGAGGCCAGCACACAGACATGCACCATCCTCCCTGCCTCTGAAAGTGGTCCAAATGTGCTTTATGTTGGCCCTCGTGCAGAGGCGGATCTACAGGGAGGGCAGAGCTCTAAGTTTTGCATGGAGCCTTACCCTGTCATGTAAATCCCTCCTCTCCCTTGCTGCTGTAGCCAGTAAGCAACACCAAGATGTTGCTTTTCCCTGTGAGGATTGGCTAAAACGGTGCAGGAGAGGAGTGATTTCCACTGCAAGGTAAGGCTTCTTGCAAAACTTAGAGCTTTGCCCTCCCTTAGATCTGCCTCTGCCCTCGTGCCAGCCAAACTTTGCTGGCCTGACTAACTTGTCTTTAGGATTGCACTCTTATTCTGTGCCACCATGGAATTAAATGCTAATAATCATTCTGTGCCATCATGGGATCACATAGCCACAGTGATTTATTTATTTTTAAAAATGAGTGCTCCTTGCCACCTGAAACACCATATCGGTATATCTCCTCACCTCATCCCCAAATCATTGTTTTCAGTCAATCTAGCTAGCAACCTGCCTGTAGTCTAACTCCAGCCTGAGGCTAAAATGGCACTGTGAGCTATAGTAAAACTCCATGTTTTAGCAGTCTGTCAAACAGCGCCAGTCAAAGAGATTATTTTCCCCGAGCTGAAAATATCATGACATTCTTTTTTCTTGAGTTAAAGGGCAGGCTTCCAGTTTATTTTCTTGCAGAAAGGTGATGTTGATGCTTCCTTAAGTGTGTGAGTTTTCCTCATCGTTTTCCTCTTGATTTTATTTTAAGTGCAGTGAATTACTGAGATTTTGTATAGCTTTGGAGCATAGCTTCTTGATGGATCTTAAGCACCTTGTCAGGAGTCTTCTGCGACTTTAAACCTGACACAATAACCAACATATGGCACATTTCTTATTATAGGTGTCAGATCTACAGTGTCTGGCAGCCGCAGCGTACTCAAAAAATGCCTATCAGCTGGAAATTCTGCTCGAGAAACAGATTGCCTGTGGCTCATTATTAAGCATGAAAATGTACACATTTTCTAGCTGCACACAATGTCTTTTTCAGGGGTTGTACATGGGACACCAACAATCCACCTTGCATTATCTGAGCCTGTCATAGCACTCATTCCCACTTCCTTGTGGATATGTTATTCTGTACATCTCTGATGGAGCAGTCCTATAGTAGACACTGGGCTGACGCTACGTGGCAGTGTTGGCCCAAAGTCACTAGTGCCAATGCGGGGGCGCTGAACGCCCTCTGACTTGGTGCTGGTGGTCTTGGGCCAATGCTAACAGCAGCATCGGCCCAAGGGCGCCGGCCCAAGGCCGTGCCGCACTGCACTTGCACAACTGAACTCGGCTGGCACAAGGGCGGTCGTGGGAGGGAGGAATGAAGGAACTGGGTGAGGTGGAGTAGGGTGGGCTGGTAGGTGTGCTGGCCCAGGGAGGGGGCAGGGCTGGGATGCGGCCATTATCCATGCCTCCATCCCAGTGATGTCATGCAGGGGGAATGCGGGGGAACTCAGTTCCACTAGTTAAAATTAGGGCTGACTCCGCCCACTTCACTCTCCCTTCTCCCCCCTCCCGATTCCTCTGCAAAGAGCTTTTCTTCTTGGTTGGCCGGCACTCAGAGGGTTAAAGGGAGCGACTCCGGATTCCTAGGGGGGCGAAGGCAATGATGTCATTCAGGGGGAACGGACCAGAACGGGCATTCCGGATCCTAACGGGCTCCGTGGCTGGTTCTGGGTTCCCGACAAGTGCCAATCAAAGTGAGTTCCTATTCCTAAATCATTTGAATGACACCACTGCTCCATCCCCATGTCATGTGGCCCTGATTCAGGCCTGGGGCCTCTTCGGCTCTGCATCTGCTATTTAGGGGCAAGTGCATGAATGTACCTTTGCCCAGGGGAGGCTCCCCAGCATACCAAAGCTGTGCTGGATATAGTGCAGGCCTGCCGGCCTCGCTATTCCAGCGCAATTTAGGATCATGCTCTGAATGCCCTGCCACAGGGGACTCCAGTTTGGAGACCGCTGATATAGAGCATCTTATTTTGCATCGCCATCTCTCTGGTTGCACTGCAACAGTGCCGTCCGATGATAGGATGGGAAGGTTCATCATTAAGCATGAATTTATGAATTTTGTGTTATTTTTATTTATATATATTTTAGTTATTTCTACTTCCCCCCCGAAACTTCAGAGAAAGATAGTATTTATTATGATGATTCAGACATTCTTTGACCTTGAACTGTGCCTAATATCAACGATAGGTGTTATGAATAATTGTAACCGCAATAAGCAAATTCATAAATACATATCTGTGACTAATTCAGGATGGAAATTTGCTTTTAACTCCCAACTGTTTATTTCCCTTAACAATTTCTTAAGTTGTGCTTTATAAAAAGGATTTTGGAAAATCCACCATGAATTCTGGATGCGAGGTCACCATTGTTATTTGTGTTCATGTGTACCTGTGTGTTTGTGTCAAGTTCTATTCCTTGTAGAAATTCTTTTATCTCCTGCCCAGAATCTTTTAGGCAAAACTGATTAAATCTTGTCGGCATTCATAATGGTTATAATTAAGGTGCACATTATTGGAATAGACATTAAAACGGTGTGTGGTCGATACTTGAATTAATCTCCTCTACGGGAGTCAGAGAATACATTAGTTCATAAACAGAAGCAGAGGACATCATCTCAAGTAAGCTTATGCTCTGTTTTGGTTTGGCTTCAAAGAAAACATTTTCGCAGTGAGTCATAAATTTGATCACTTCAGGAAAAAAAATATGAAAAGGACATTGTGGAGAAATCAGTAGAAGCATTAATGACGGATAAGTCTTTTCAAGGGATTAGAGACAAATCTCTCAAAGTGTTGAAGGCTGTTGCGAACGTTTTGGAGTAAATAGCAAAAGTGTCCTGAGAATGCAAAAGCATGAAGAAGAACCCAACTTCATAGCATAATAATTACTTGCACAGAGTTGGAAGTGAGAGAAGGTTAACATTAAAGTAATAGTAAGAGGGATAAGATGGGGTGGAACAAACAAGTACAGCCAGAAAGGATGGGGCAAGAGGACAGAACCAGTGATGTCATTCAGGGGGAACAGACCAGAACGGGTGTTCCGGATCCTAACGGGCTCCGTGGCTGGTTCGGGGTTCCTGACAAGTGCCAATCACCTGTTCCTAAATCACCACTGGACAGAACTATCCAGTCCTGCTCTTTGGAGCCACAAGCTCCCGGCTGGTGTGTACTCTTGCAAGGTGGCTACTGGGAGTAGGTCTGGTGACTAAGGCAAGGCATGGCAGCTGGAGAAGCAGCTTCACCACAACGGTGAGAGGTGGAGCAGACAAAACGCAGGGAAAGGAAGGGAAGGGAAAGACTGCTCCCTCTTCTCCCTGTAGCAGCATGGGTGGGAGACTCCCTTAGAAGTTCTACCACCATCCAAAGCAAGACCTGGTGGCCTGAACCTGCTCCCTTGCTCTGGAGATTTTTTTTCCCCTACAGTTAAATATGGGGGGGGGATCAAAGTAGCTCTTCACCAGTTAGTCATTTTGTTAAGTAGCTCATGTATATCCAATGGTTGCCTACCCCTGGTTAAGTGTTACAGTCCAAGATTCTGTGCAAGGCCCAGGTTTCAGAGGACCATCAGTGGGCAGAATTGTCCTGAGTTGGGTCCTTTCCTACCTGGGTGGATCCTATGCTCTACCTCAATGACATTAATAATCTAGGCATGGGTTTCTGGGATCAGCTGTGGGCCTTTCTCAGGGCACAATCCTAACCTGTGTTGTTTGGCCAGCACAAGGGCCACCATAAAGCACATTTGAACCACCCATCTATTGATTGGTTTCAGAATTGCTATCTAAGGTTGAATCCTTTCCTTGTCCAAAATGTGGTAGAACAATAGAACCATACAGAGTTGGAAATGACCCACAAAGTCATCTAGTCCAACCCCGTACCTATAGCAGAATATCCTCCTAGAGCATCTCAGACAGGTGCCTGTCCTCTGCTTGAAGATCTTCATTGGGAAGGGGAACCCACCATATCTGTCAGCAATCTGATTCATTGCCGAACCACCCTTCCTGTCAATAATTTCTTCCTAATGTCGAACCAGAATCTTCCCTCCTGCGGGTACAAAATCATTCAAAAATGACTTCTGTGCAAAAGTAGTTTTCGGATATTTCGCTATACAGGTTAACCAGACAGTCCATTTTCCAAGAGCTTGATGTTGACAGAGAAAGAAATAGCAAGGCATTCTTTTAAGGAGCTCAAAGGAGAAGCCAATGACAGCATTTGCATGTTCCGGATAATAGCCTGTGAGGCTTAGAACCTCAGGACGCTTTGTCTGTGGATAGCAGGGCACAGCGGGGATCATCGCCGTGAAAGTCTGGAGAGCAAAATTCAGTGTTAGCTGTAAGAATGCTTACATAATTACACTGGACTAGCACCAGGTTTCTGAACAAAGAGTTATGTGAAACGTTAATGAACGCTTCAGCCTTCGGGCAGCAAGGCACAATTTCGAGCTTGAAAGCAGGAAACACCTTGGAGCCGTTATTGTCCCTGTTGACATGTTTGTGTAATAAGGCAATTTGCATTTCCATGGCAAACAGAATGTTTTGTATACTCTTAAAGATGCAACTGAAGCCATATTCTTCTATTTTTAGGAGGTGCACGTAATTGTCCCGCTTTGACAAGTATGGAAGCCTGATCTTTTTTAAATGGACCATTACTGCGCAGAATTCATGCTTTCCTGTGTTTAATATTTGTGATTGGGGGCTCCATCCTAGTGCGGGCGGTAGGAGCATACGCTTGCGCGGGTGTTTCCTATCTGCTGTAAGGCACATCCAGTGCTTACCCACGCTGCTGGTGCACCCGAATGCACCACCTAGAAGCAGCAATGCGATGCCAATGCGTGGCAAGTTCAGTCCTTGTCAGTGCTGCACTCTTTCCAGTGGGGTTGGAGATGAACCTGGGCGGAAGGGAAGGGTGGAGCAGGGGGTGAGACCAGCAGCAACCTTAGCAAATACTTAGCCTGTATAATAACGCAATTAATTCAGCTCAGTGCCCAGACTTGGCTTTGAACATCAGCGCACTGTTCATCGGTCTGCAATCCCACCTGACAATACATCGTCAGCTTTGGATTTAGCCTCCGAAGAAATAGTGTCTTCTTTTTATACTAACCCTGGGCTGAACATATTTTCTTCCTCCGAGGCCAACATTCTAAGCTGTGCGGGAACAGCTAGGCTGGCAGGCCTGCGCTGAATCCAGCACAGCTTTGGAGTGCTGGGGAGCTTCCCTGGGGCGAGGGCACGTTTGCACCCTTGCCCCAGGGGAGGCTCTAGCCTTCCCCATGGCTCCTCAGATCTGCGCCTGCTATTTAACAGGCACAGAGTCAAGGAGGCCTTGTGGCCCGAATCAGGGCCAAGCAGCCTAGGGACGGATGCAGCCTAATTTCCGCATCCCAGCTCCATCTCCCTGTCTGGACCAGCACACCTCCTGGCCTGCCCACTCCTCACCCAGCTCCTCCTGTCTGCCCGCTCTCCCCCCATCCAGAACCGCTCCCGTGCCAGCCGAGTTCACCTGGTGCATGAGCTGTGGGGCACGGCCTTGGGCCAGCATCCTTGGGCCAACACTGCTGTTTACATTGGCCCAACAGCACCAGAACCAGCAGTGTCATCCTCAAATTAAGTTCTGGAACGCTAGGTGGGACTTACCGCTTGATTGACAGGCTGTCCGTGACGTGTCGCTGTCTGCCCGCCCGCTGCGTGGGCTCCATCCGGTTGGTGCACCCCTCCACTGCTTGCCCAGGCACACGGCATGCCCCCAGGCAAGCAGGCACCCCCTCCGAAGCCAGGGGTGCCCACGCGGTGGGCGGGCAGGCAGCGACATGTCATGGATGGGCAGCCAATCAGGCGGTAAGTCCCGCCTAGCATTCCGGAACGTCGTTTGAGGATGACACCACTGACCAGAACCAATGCAGGGGTGCCAGTCAGCCTCCCCACGTCAGCGCTGGTGTTGTTGGGCCAACACAAGTTGCTAGCGTCAACTCAAGGGAGCCTCTAGGATTGCACCCTGAATCCCAGATAATCTCCAAACCCACAACTAGGCCCAGAACAGGCTCCAAGCAATATGTATCCATATACATATAGGTATCCATGTTTCCATAAGTCCTGGAAACAGAGGCACTGTTTTTGTTTTAATTTTTTAAAAAATCAATTCAAACAGCTGCAATTCTGCATAGCGAGGGACTTTTCTTTCTACCCAAAATACGTAGAGGCCACTACCTTCTTTTTGGGAGACACTGTTCTAATTCCAAAGTAATTTGCACTCAACCACTTGAGTTTGAGAGTAAACATGGTGCTAAAAGTCCAACATTACCACCTTGCTGTGGTTGACCTGCTGTGATATCTTGTCCTGCTATTGCTCAGTAGGGTGTGTTTTAAGATCACTGATGGAGTTTTGGCAACTTTCTGCCCAGGATGCCTTGAGCCTTGGTGAAGCGCCTACCTACAGCATCTGCTATAAAGCTATTGTGAGCCTCCAGATGTTCCAAGTATCTCGCCTAAAGCAGCATCCCAAGAACTCCTTCAATATATGCCATATGGTTCTACATTGTGCTATCACACTGTTCACACTGTTTTTGAAGCCTTGACTCCAGGCAAGTGCTGGATTATAACATTAAGAGCACAATCCTAACTTGGAGTTAGGCCGGCACAGTTAGGCCAGCAAAGTTTGGCTGGCACAATGGCCACAGTAAAGCTCATTTGGACCACTCTCGGAGTTCGGGAGGATGGCGCACGTCCGAGTGCATGTCCAAGAACGTCCGAGCGCACGTCACTCTCTGACTCCGAGAGTGGTCCAAACATACTTTACGGTGCCCCTTCTGCCGGCCAAATTTTGCTGGCCTAACTGTGCAGGCCTAACTCCAGGTTAGGACTGTGCCCTCAAAATGCTAACTGAACAATGGAAGGAACTCCAACAAGTAAGAGCACAGCCCAGGACTTTCTCCCATCTTTGATATTATCACTGTTCACATGAAGAATCGTGTGGCCTCCATCATTATCAGAGCATAAACTTCCCAGTTTTATATTGTGTTCTAATTCCTGTGATAAACTTGCATATGTAACCCTACCTGTGGAAATGGGGGTGGGGAGTGGGAACTCCACTAGCTCTTTCCCTGATCTCCCTCATTCTTTGGAAGGCTGCACACAGAGCCTGTGTGTGTCTGATTGACAAGGGACAAGTCAATTACATCAGTGATGTCATGCAGGGGGTACGCAAGTACCGGTTTCTAGGATTACGGCTGGCCCCACCCATTTGCCCGCCCACTCATCGACTCCGCCCCCTGCAACGTTTGAATTTTCTGCATGTTTGAGTTGCCTGCATGTTCTCAGAGCCAGGCAGGCAGCAAGCGTTGCCTTGCCACTGAAAAATGAGCTGCTCTGGGACTGTTGGGTCACTTTAACATGATGCCAGGCCTCCTTAACATGTTCTGGGGGTGCTGTGGAATACTGTTGCAACTGTTGGGTCAGTTTAAAATTGACTGAGGCCTCCAAAAGGGCTTTTTTCATGTCCCTTCCTGCCACGACATCACTTCCGGCTTATGACGTCACTTCCGGTGGGCGGGTCCCGACACGTGCCAATCAAAAGTGAGTACCTGTTCTTAAATCATTTAGATGACACCACTGAATTACATGCATATCATGCCCAAAGGAGTGGTTCTGAATGCTGTTTCCTCCTCCAGCACATGGTGCTACCTCTCTTTCCTCAACCCCTCCCCTTTTCCATGAGGCCCTTGCGTACCCCTTCCAAGTCACAATGTAAATGCAGGCATGCCCTGGTATCTGCTGGGGTTCCGATCTGTACCTCCTCGTGGATACCTGAAACCGCGGATACTGGGGATGCTTTTTAAAAGACAGGGGAACATCAGGGGTTTTGCTGCAACAAGGTAGAAAAAGAGATTTGTTTAATGTTCCCCTGTCTTTTTAATAGGTATCCATGGATAAATGAAATGGTGGATATTGAATCAGTGGATACTGGGGCATGCATGTATAGCTCTCTTCAGATACAATCTCCCTATACCCAGCGGTGTTATTCTGCTGGAATGCTGGGCGGGACATCCGGGTGATCAACAGGCCACCCGTTGCGTTCCGCAGCGTTACGCCATTTGCGTAATGTACGCAAGTGGCGTAATTGGTTACGCAAACAGCATAACGCTGCGGAATGCGATGGGCAGGCTGTCGATCACCCAGATGTCTCGCCCAGCATTCCGGCAGAATAACACCGCTGCCCTATACCGGAAGAGAAGGAACAGATAAGTTGTGCCCCTTGCTGGCAACGCCCCAGATCTCTGTTTACTTGGTGGTTTTCTGCAGGGACAGTGCTGAACTTGGGGGAGGTTTCTGAATATATTCAGATCTCCCTTTCAGACAAGCATACATCTACCTCATGGATGATCAGCATGTTAGCTGTGGGTGACTGTACCAGAGAATTGTCTTAAGAAGTGAATTTCAGACTGGTAGCTGTTTCTTCGCTATGAATTCTCCAGAATCAGAGCTCAGGGAAGGAGCAACTGAAGTCCCCTATCACTTACCTTCTCCACTATCAAAAGCAAGATTGTAAGCTCCTCAGGGCAGGGATCTGCTTTTTTGCTTATGTTTTTCTGTAAGGTTCTAGTTACGGGGATTGTACTAGGTCAGTGGTTCTCAAAACGTTTTAGCACTGTGACTACTTTTTAGAATGTCAGTCTGTCCGGGACTCACCAGAAGTGATGTCATCACTGGAAGTGCTGTAATTGTGACTCCAGAACTTGCTGCTTTCTTGAGAATGCAGCAATAAGTTATTTCTCAGCCACTTCCCAATAGCAATGTGAATCAGAAAGAAAAAAAGCCTACTTACAATCTTGACACAAGCAAAACAACCACACAGCCCTCCCCCTTTCCAATGTCTCATCTCCCCATATTGTCAAAGAAGGCTGTGCTAAGTACTACACAACCCCCCTGAACTTGGTTTATGACTCACCTAGTGGGTTCTGACCCCCAGTTTGAGAAACACTGTACTAGATAATGCTCAAGATTCTGGAATATTTATTTCTACAGCCATATATTTAAGACCCTTTTTTTGTTTAAAAAAAAATGCTTCTCTTCAAAGATGTTCTCACTGATATGAGCTATTCGCTCTTAAAGCACATATAATTGCTTCTGTTCTTACACAGCTTTTGCTACAGTTACTGTACAAAATTAGTACAAAACATCACCTTAATGATCAGGGCAGCAGACTTGAGTTCTACATTGGGGGTGCCCATAGCCACACCTCCCGACAGAGCCACGCCTCCTGATGCAGCCATGTTAAACGACGCAAGAGAAGGAGCCTGCTCTCAGCTTGTAGCTCAATTACCAGGCACATGGCTGAGTCAGAGGTTTAAAGGGGAAATGGCTACTTTGGAAAAATGCATTCCTAGTGCAAAAACAGTCAATTGCCTTCAGCTTGCAGACCCAATTACCCCTTTTCAGCCTTGAAAGAGAAATTTAAAAGGGAAATAGCGGCTGGGGAAAAATGCACCCTAAGTGCAAAAACAGTCAGCCAGAAGAAATAAGGGGTGGGGCCCTCTAGCGCAGAGTCCCCTTAAGAGAAGGGCCTGATATCGATCAGCCAAAAGCCAACCCTAGTAGCATGGCCATGGGCATGGGGGTGCCCCGCACTGTGGGGCTGCCCAATATTGGGGGGCTGAGCCCCCCAAAATTATTGTGGGTGCCCTCTGCCCCCTGGCACCCATAAAGTTGGCACCTATTGTCCTGCCAAATTCCCTGCTGGGCCACCCCAAGGGCCCTAACACGAGGCTAACTAGTTTCCCCACAGAGCAGCCTCAGAGATAGGCAAGAGGGAGGGGGTTCATTCATCCACTGGGCCTCCTCTCTTTGTTTGGGATCACCGGCTGGCCAGCCTCCTCCAGACTGCCCTCATCACTGGCTTAGCTCCAAACTACCTTAAGTCTAGAACCAACAAACCCCACCACCAAACAATAGGCAGTCAGCTTGCCCAAGCACAACTGCCTCCTCCACTTGGGCGTGGCAGGGGCTCCAGGGGCGTGGCAGCCATACAACAACTCCCAATGGTTATTCCCCACAATAACCTTACCTTCTCCTTTAACAGTCCTTCAGTCACAGTCCATCCAGCAGCCCTTCAAGCAGGCAGTCCAGCCAGCACTCCATCAGTCAGGCAGTCCATCCAGAATCCATCCATCCAGCACCTACCCAGGTCCTAATCACCCTTTCTTAATCCATCCAGCACCTACCATCCTCCAGCACCAACCCAGGTTCTTTACTCCAGCTCCTGCCTCCCATTTTATACTGAGGCCAGCCAATCGGTGTCTGTTGCTAGGCAGGCTCTAGCATCAGCCACACCCATCTGTACCTGTGCTGGCCTCCCTTCATTGCCAAGGGCCTCATCAGCCTACAGCTGTGCTCCCGAGGCTTGCCAAGACCTTGGGGGTTAACCCTGTAATCCCTGGTTTATCTGGGACAAGGGGCCATTGCTGATACCACTCCTTAGCTCCTCAGGGTATCTCCTGCCTTTTCAATACACCTATTTAAACGATTGACTATACTGTGTGCACAACTACGTCAAAGTTGTGCCTGTTGTGTCAAAAGGTGTGAGATTCTTTGGGACTATGTTTGCTTGCTGGAGGTACAGTCAATCACCTTCTCAGAAAAGGTAGAGCACTGAAGAGAACCAGATTTATTCTTCCCAGTTCAGGCTCTGGACTGGAATGGCCCTTGCGGAGGAAAAGCTGAAGGACAAAGTAGTACAGGCGTGGGTGGGAAGCAACTTGTTGTGGAATTTAATGTACAGAAGAGGGGAAAGCAAACATTTTACAGGTATTGAAAGATGGCTTCAGTACTTGAGTTTCATGGACTTTGTGATACAGAAATAGGTTGAGAGATTCAGATTACACAAAGGACAATTTAAAATATTTATGTATTTATTTATTTATTTATTTATTTATACCCCGCCTTTCCCATGCCGACGCAAATGCCCAAGGCGGCTTACATGAGCAGGCTAGTCTAAACCACCATTTTTTTCAATGGGTTTTTTACAAATCTACATTATTCTTCTAATCTGCCAATCCTCAGGCCCAGATTTTGCCTTCCCAGTGTGGTTCTCTCCTTTGGCTGCGTGCCATCAAGCCTCAGCAGGCAATCGCAAGTCCAGCCTGGACATGTCCTCAAGGTTGTATTCCCTTCTTTGCCGGCTGGCCTCCTCACACTGCAACGCTCACTTGCGGTGAGCTAATCAGCTCCACAGCGACTCTGTTCTGCCCCCACAGGTACTGCAGCTTGTCATAGCCTGGCATTCGTCTCCCATCCAAAAGCAAACCGCAGATTTTCCTGCTTAGGTTCAGGCAGTACCAGCAGCTCAACCATCAGTCCACACCTCCTGCCTAAAATAAGCTGATATAGATAATGCTTTCCAGTATCTAGATACTGAATTGCAGCCATATTTTCCACAAAACTTCACCCATTTGCTTTTCGTCAATCACTCCAGGATCAAATGAAGCTGGTTTATAGGCCACAAGACAGTCCATAAAGTCCCATGTCCCATGTTTACTGTCAGTGGCTGTCATAAAGAAAGATGCCCCAGCAGTGTTGTAACTAGGGGCCAGGGGGAATACCCCAGGTAGCCAGGCAAGAAGGAGTGGCACCCCCCTTGATAGCACCCCTCACTGCCACTCTGGTCTGGGGCCTGCCCCCCTCCTCCTCCTCCACTTTTTTTTAAAGTGGAGCAGGAGGAAGGCAGCCCCTGGAGGATTTTCTGAGAGCTGGGGAAACCTCACACAGCCTCCCTGGCCCTCAGAAGGCCTTTTGAGGCCTTCTCAGAGGCCGAAAATATCACTTCCTGTTTCAGCTGAAAACTGGAAGTGATGCTTTCGGCCTTCCAAAAGGCCTGGGTGAAGGCAGCAAGTGTGGGCGGCAGCACCTCCAGGTTGGTGTGGTACCCCTGGATTTGTGCCCCAGGTGCTGACCCCTCCCCAGGAACACCACTGTGCCTCAGTTCTGAGCCTGAGTTCTCATCACTAAATATGCCAAAGAGTGATTTGCTGCTGAAGTGATTTGCCCCATGAACCACCACAACTGAACCCTCTGAGAGCACAATCCTGGAGTTAGGCCTCCACAATTAGGCCAGCAAAATTTGGCCGGCACAAGGGACACTGTAAAGTATGTTTGCACCACACAGACATGCATCATCCTCCCTGACTCCGAGAGTGGTCCAAATGCACTTTACGGTGGCACTTGTGCCAGCCAAACTTTGCTGGCCTACCTGTGCCAGCCTAACTCCAGGTCAGCATTGTGCTCTGGGCCTAATCCAGTCCCATTCTACTGGTCTGTCCTGTTTCCAGCCTACCTTCTTGAAATATTGAGCCAATATTACAAACGAACATTATGGACAAATACGTTTATGCTGCCTAGCGATGGAAGGTGAGAAGACATCTGCAAACCTTTGTACTTTTATGGGAAGGACATTGAGTTGTTTTGTATTTGAAACATGTTGCTGTCCGGAAAGTTGTGTCGGTTATATGCAGAATAGGTGTTTCGCATTGCAAAGAACCATTAAAAGAAATAAATCTGAACGAGAGCTGTGGTGTAATGAGAAGCCATTTAAATATTCCTCTTCAGCATTTTCAAAAGCAGAGTCCTTGCAAAAACCACAATATGACCTCTTTGAGTTAGCATAATGTGTCAATTATGTGTGTGATGCCATTTAGCCATTCGATGAGTAATAACATCCAAAAGCTACATCCACGTGGCATATTTTGCAATTGTAAGAAGGTGTAATATTGGAATGGTTTCTGCCAAAGGAGGGGAAGTGGTGATGGATTAACCTTTCCTGCTGCCCTTGTCTGAAAATGAAAAGTGTTTTTGTCTGCTTGGCTCTCTCCATCCGTGCACAGAGAAGCTTAAAATATGGGCTTTTCTCCTGTTTCAGACCCTTTGTTATCAACTGGTTTAGCAAGCACAGTAAATCCTTTGCAGAAATCTGCTGAAGATCTCACAAGGGTTAAAGTGGCTTGGAGCGCAATCCTAACCTGGCGTTAGGCCAGCACAGTTAGGCCAGGAAAGTTGGGCAGGCACAAGGGAAACCATAATGTTTGTTTGGACCACTCTCGGAGTCAGCGAGGCCAGCACACAGACATGCACCATCCTCCCTGACTCCAAGAGCGGTCCGTACATGCTTTACGGTGTCCTTTGTGCTGGCCTAACTGTGCCGGCCTAACTCCGGGTTAGGGTTGCTCCCTCACAGCACAACTGGAACCTCTGCTGGAACAGATGGGCCAGCAGATCTGCCCCGTATACAGAGCAGGTTGGGAGGCCGCTGGAGCTCACCATGAAGCAAGGGGACGTACCCAGTGATGTCATCCGGGCGCGCCAGGAACCGGAACGCCCGGATGATTGACAGCCCTCCGCCCCTATGGCGGAGGTCTGCCACGCCTCCCTGAGCCTCACAGCACCCGAATCACTCCATTTCAGAGCGATTCGTGACGCGAGGGAGGGAGGGTGGGCCCAGGAGCCGTTCCGCCTGGATGACACCACTGGACGTACCCCGGGGTAAGCGCCAGCCACCCTTATGGGGCTGCTCGGATCTATGCCTGCTGTGACCTGGATTGGGGCTGCACAGCATAACTTCCCAGTTCAACTCCTCCCTCCCAAGGCTGCCCCACCCACCGGGACAGTCTCCCTCTGCCCCATCTTGCCTCTCCCTGCCTCCATCCCACCTTTCCCCAACCTGAAAAGCCCCCGCACTGCAGTGCCAAACTCAGCTGGCACAGGGGCGACTTACCTCCACCCACCTGTGGCTTTGCTGGGCCAATGCTGCTGCCCTCATTGGCCCAGCATCCCTCTGGCTGTTGCAAATGTGCCTTACTCTGAACTCTGAATTTAGACATACTTTACAGTGTCCCTTGTGTCAGCCAAACTTGGCTGGCCTAACAGTGCTCACATTTACAGTGCTCACTTAGTTTATGCCAGCCTAACTCCAGTTTAGGATTGTGCCCTGATTGCGGCCTGATCCTGATTGCGGCTCTGATTTAGAGCGCAATCCTAAACTGGAGTTAGGCCGGCATAAACTAAGCCAGCAAAGTTTGGCCAGCACAAGGGACACTGTAAAATACGTTTGTACCACTCTCCGAGTCAGAGAGGCCAGCACACAAATGTGAGCCATCCTCCCTGACTCCAAGAATGGTCCAAACATACTTTATGGTGGCCCTTGTGCTGGCCAAACTTTGCTGGCTTAGTTTATGCCGGCCTAATTCATTTTAGAATTGCAAACTCAGCCTCGCAAAGTTGTTGTGGGATAAAAGGCTGTCTGCCACCATGAATACCTGCAACCAGGAGTTTAGTCCTGAACTCCTTGGAGGAAACATGGGTTATAAAAATGGTAGTAGGTTTGTTTTTATGTACTTCACTCAGATCTCGGATGTGTTGTGTAAGTGTTCCCTTTATTGTTTTGAGCAGCTTATTAGGGTGCAATCCTAACCTGGAATTAGGCCGGCACAGTTAGGCCAGCAAAGTTTGGCTGGCACAAGGGACACCGTAAAGTGTGTTTGGACCACTCTCAGAGAGGCCAGCACACAGACATGCACCACTCTCCCTGACTCCAAGAGTGGTTCAAACTTAGAGTTCAAACTTTATGGTAGCCCTTGTGCCAGCTAAACTTTACTGGCCTACAATGTGCTGGCCTAACTCCAGGTTAGGATTGCGCCCTTACTTTTAAACTTTTTTAATGGCTTTATTAGCTGCTTCAAATGCATAATAAAACAGACTACCAACATACAAATAAAACAGTACAAGGTGTATAGCTATCACCTTGCCTTATTGACCCGTGATGGAAATCATCAGTTGCCATTTTTTTTTTCATTATAACTGCAAAAATTGCTACACCACACTGTGTCCTCAGCAATCCTGTGAACTTGAAGAACATGCTAGAGGCAATAAAAAATAAAAATCCCAGGAATTATGCTTATCACAACATAATGTGCAAACAAGCCCAAGGTATGTTGGAAAGTTCTTCGCATTTTGGAAATGACTGTGGTAATTTACTCTCGCTTCCCCAGAGTATGATTGCAAAATTCCCAGGGGTTTCTCTGCCTGCAATGGTATGCCATATGTTTTCCCCCAGGAGGTCATGCAAACTCCATTCTCGCTCCTAATTGATGGAATGACTCCATCACTTTCTACCAGAGCTATAAAAACGGTTAAAATGCTGCTCAAAATGGGAGGCAAAATTATGTTCACAACATTAAGGGTGCAATCCTAAACCAGGAGTTAGGCCGGCACAGTTAGGCTAGCAAAATTTGAAAGGCATAAGGGCCACCGTAAAGCACCTTTGGACCACTGCCTGAGTTAGGGAGGATGGCGCACATTTGTGTGCTGGCCTCTCTGACTCCTAGAGTGGTCCAAACATACTTTACGGTGTCCCTAGTACCGGCTAAACTTTGCTGGCCTAATTGTGCCTGCCTAACTCCAGGTTAGGATTGCATCCCAAAGATTTAAAAAAAATGGGCACAGAGGCCAGAATCATGAATTTCCATAGGAGTTATGGCCTGTTGAAATCCTGTTCAAAAAGAGCACCACTTACAAACCCATTTTCTACCAATGATGCATTGGAGATTGTATTTCTACCAATGTTGCTCTAACACATCATTAGTAAAATTGGTATTATTAAAGCACTTGCAACAGTATACCTCCCAGCAGTTCAGGCAGCAAAGCCAGTCTTCCTGCTGGAACCAGAGGACATCTGGAGGCCTGTTAGACCAGGCAATTCAAGCGCAGGGGCAGGGCACATATCCTATCCCCCTTCCTAGGCTTGAGCCACCAACATGGGTCAACTCAGACCTGCATCAGTGATATTGACGCATTGTAGCTGCTGGGGCTTACCCAGGGGCAAGGGGACCTCACTAGCCAAAATGTCCCCCAAAGGATGCATCATGTGAACATAAGAAGAGCCCCAGTGGATCAGGCCAAAGGCCCATCTAGTCCAGCTTCCTACCTCTCGCAGCAGCCCACCAGATGCTTCGGGAAATATCCAAGAAAACTAGATATATAGCCCAGGATGGACTTTTCCTCCAGAAATCCATCCAGTCCCCTTTTAAAGACATCTAGGCCAGATGCCATCACCACCTCCTGTGGCAAGGAGTTCCACAGATTAATTACCCGCTGGGTAGAAAAGTATTTCCTTTTATCTGTTTTAATTCTCCCAACACTCAATTTCTGTGGATGCCCCCTGGTTCTGGTGAGAGAGGGAAAAGAGGGAAAAGAACATCCATCTATTGACTCTATCCCTTCCGTGCATAATTTTGTATGTCTCAATCATGTCCCCCCTCAGGCGCCTTTTTTCTAGGCTGAAGAGCCCCAAACACTGCAGTCTTTCTTCATAAGAGAGGTGCCCCAGCCCCGTAATCATTTTCATCGCTCTCTTCTGCACCTGTTCCAGCTCCACTATGTCCTTTTTGAGACTGGCATGAACATTCTGCACTAATTGCAGTTTCAGGACAGTTTTCAAGGTTGGCTTGTGACATCCATCAAATTGGATTTGCAGAGAACCTGTCCAGTGGAAAAGAAATGCAAACAAACCATTTCAGGTGTGCCATGCCTAAATTTAAAATTCAATAATAATTGTGATTTATTGGATATTGGCCGCTGGGAACCATGGAGCTATACATTCCCTAGAACAGTGGTGTCTAAACTGTTGGTCAGGCCACACCAGTGGGTCTTGAGCCAATTTCTGGTGAGTCACGGAGCACCTAGAGCAGCCATACTGAAAATATGGGAAGATGGGAGGCTGGAAAGGGGAGGGCTGTGTGGTTGTTTTGCTTGTGTCCAGGTTGTAAATAGGCTTGTTTTCTTTCCGATTGCTATTGGAAAATGGCTAAGAAATACCGTATGTCTCCTAAAATAAGACCTAACTGGAAAATAAAACCTAACATGATTTTTCAGGATGCTAGTAATACAAGCCCTACCTGAAAAATAAGCCCTACCCCCCAAAAAATCAAGGCTCAGTGGGGGCTGCTCCGCTGGTGAGCAGGAGCCAGCGGACAGCACAATAGCAGCAGGCGGACCCCTCGGTGGAGTGAGCCACGAGCCGCAGGAACAGTTGCTTTGGCCTACCAGCTGGCTGGGCCTCCCCACCCAATGACAGCCAGGAAACGCGGGAGATGCCAGGCACGCAGTCCGATGTCATCAAGCGGTGACGGCCTGTGTCCTCCCTGTTGAGAGCAAGGCTCAGCTCGCCAATCAGGGAACAACAAAGGCCTTTCCGTTGGCCAAAGGGTAGGAAAAATACCAGGCAATTAGGAGGCCCTTAAGGAGGCTCCGGGGGGGGGGCAGGACTGGGGCAGGGCAGACGAGGGTACATGAAAAAACAAGACATCCCCTGAACATAAGCCCTAATGCATCTTTTGGAGCAAAAATTAATATAACAACTGGTCTTATTTTTGGGGAAATATGGTAACCCAACTTACTGCTGCGTTCTCAGGAAAGCAGCAGGCTCTGGCATCACAATGACGGCACTTCCAGCCATGACATCACATCTGGCGAGCCCCAGACAGATCGTCATTCCAAAAAGTGGGTCCCAGTGCTAAAAGGTTTGGGAACCACTGCCCTAGAATACTGCTGTTTCACATGATACCTGAAGCTGGGTCAAGGAAACTGCCTGCTTTCTCCAAGGCACCGAACAGCCGTTCCTTCCATACAAACGACCACTCCAGAAGAGCTCCCTTGTAACAGTGATGAACTGATGCTGGCTTTGGGCCTGACTGCCGCAAAAATGTTCTTAATTATAACTCTGTGCCCTGGGAGGGAAGATGCAATGCTCAAAACGGGCTGGTATTTCTTGCTGACCTTTCCATTCCCTTGACTCCATGCTGAACTTATGCTAGAATGTGGCCTTCTGTAATACTGTAATTAATACATCCATTATTAGGGGTTGCCTGCTGTCTCCCCGACCTTCCTCCATCCCCAAAGCCCCTGTCGGAAGCCTATTGAAAATTTGCTGAGGGCTCTTTCCCGAGAAAGTGATGGTGGCAGGGAGTGCTCAGGGATTTTACTCTCGGCAGTGCAGAAGGACATCAGCATTCTTTATTCTGACTTGAACATTTCTTCCCACATACCTGTGTAGCTGCAGATGGTGAGCTGGAGTAGGAGCCATAGCTCGATGGAAGAGCACATGCTTTCCATTACCCCTGCTAACTGGGCAAGAGGCACTTTTTCAAGTGGTGTTCCTCTCATATTTAGCAGGGGGAGAGTAATTGTCCCTCTTCACCCCTTCACTAGTCTTTCTAGTGGCTGTTGCTGGTGGTCTGCCTTTTTTTAGATTGTGAGCCCTTTGTGACAGGGAGCCATTTAACTTTATTATTATTACTATTTGCCTGTAAACCGCTTTGTGAATTTCATGTTGAAAAGCGGTATATAAGTACCTGATTGATTGATTGATTGATTGACTGATTGATTGATTGATGCTTTGCATGAAGAAGATCCCATGTTCAGTCTCTGATGCGAATGCATCTTGCAGCTGTGGCACACAATTTTTAACCCCTCCCTGATATCATTGGATCCCTACTGGTCCTTCTGGGGGGCCCTGATACACACTTCCAGTTTTTGCTGAAAACCAGAATTACCAGTTAGAACCATCATTTTCCTTTCAAGGCAGCCCAGTCAGCGGTGTTATGCTGCCGGAACGCTGGGCGGGACATCCGGGTGATCGACAGCCCACCCATCGCGTTCCGCAGCGTTACGCTGTTTGCACAAGCAACGTAATTGATTACGCAGATGGCATAATGCTCCGGAACATGACAGGCGGGCTGTCGATCACCCGGATGTCCCGCCCAGCGTTCCGGCAGCATAACACCGCTGAGCCCAGTCCTAAGCTGCCTGATGCCCAGAGGAGCAGCGGTACCAAAATGGCTACTGCTGCATCTTACAGATGCCACAGAAGCCGCCAGGTTCTCCTAAGGGATAGGGAACATTCATCCCCTTAGTTCCAGTAAAGCTCCGGCCCTTGCAATGAAGCTATTTGGCCAACAGATTGGAGCAGCCCTGTGTTGGGCTTCCCAACCCGAAGCAAGGCATAGGATCTGGTGGTGGTGGAGACCACCATTGGTCCTATTCCCCCCCTGACCTACCCAGTTCTGCCTTTCCCACGCCCTCACCCACACCTTCCCCACTCCCAAAACCCACACTGCTGGCCAGAGGTCTTACCTGGCTTTGGTGGTCATATGGCAACTTCCATGTGGTGCTGAGGCCCAGCGCTGAGTGGCACAGGCCTTGGGATTCGGACCTTAATTATTTTTAGAGCGCAATTCTAATCTGGAGTTAGGCTGGCACAGTTATGCCAGCAGAGTTTGGCCAGCACAAGGGAGACCGTAAAGCATGTTTGGACCCCTCTCACAGTCAGAGAGGCTAGCACACAGATGTGCACAGTGGTGTCATTCAAATGATTTAGGAACAGGGACTCACTTTTGATTGGCACTTGTCGGGAACCCGGAACCAGCCACGGAGCCCGTTAGGATCCGGAACACCCATTCTGGTCCGTTCCCCCTGAATGACATCACTGCCTTCGCCCCCTTAGGAATCCAGAGTCGCTCCCTTTAACCCTCTGAGTGCCGGCCAACCAAGAAGAAAAGCTCTTTGCAGAGGAATTGGGAGGGGGGAGGAGGGAGAGTGAAGTGGGCGGAGTCAGCCCGAATTTTAACTAGTGGAACTGAGTTCCCCCGCGTTCCCCCTGCATGACATCACTGGATGTGCACCATCCTCTGTGACTATGACAGTGTATGACACTGTAAACGCCCCTTACAGTGGCCCTTGTGCCGGCCCAACTTTGCTAGCCTAACAGTGCCGGCCTAACTCCAGATTAGGATTGCGCCCATAATTACTTTAAGCTGTCATTTGTTCCACTGCCTGCATCAGTAGTGGCAGGAGCTACCATAGTCAGCTTTCCCAATGGGTCCAGAAACCAAACCAGTCATGGAGAGTTCTCAAACTGAAATGACCTCCAATAGAAAGCTTGTCTGGCATGCCCACCCTAATCTCTAGTCTACATCTATACTCACTTCTGTCTCAAATAGCTGCTTCCCCCCCAAAAAAAAAATAAAAAATAAAAGTTTCCATAAAATGGTAAGTGACAGTATTTTCAATACGCAATGCCAATTTGATTCTGAGATATAAAACATCATACTTGCTACAGCTTGAGACCACAAGTGCAACAGATGGCTTGGAAAATGCAAGGTTCTTTCTCTGCTAATTCAAATATTAATGCCTGCCTTCGGGAAACTTCTGTTGATTGTGGCTGGCATCGAAAGGAAAAATTCAAAAAGGGGGGAAAAAAAACTACCCTTGGAGGCAGCTCTTCATTAGTGTCCTTTTAAACAAAGCAAGGAAGTTCCAACTATTAACATCTTAATTAATCCCCAGGCATTGCTAAATTGCTCTCGGCTAAGAAGCACATCACACCAACACAACCAGTGCTACTCCAAACTATCTCAGAAGGGGCTTCGGAAGCAGGCAGAAATGGCAGGCTGAGCAGCTGAGCATCACTAGCCCATGTTATCAGTCCTGATATTTACATCACCTGGAAAGTGTTTTGGTGCAGCTCTGCAGGATCTTCTGTATATTGTCAGCTGGTGAAAAACATAACAGGGCTTGACAAGCCATTTCAGCTCATGCAACAGTAGACACCATTGTAACAACATAAGAACCTAAGAAGAGCCCTGCTGGATCAGACCAAAGGCCCATCTAGTTCAGCTTCCTGTATTTCACAGTGGCCCACCAGATGCCTCAGGGAGCACATGAGACAACTAGATGCCTGCATCCTGTTGCCACTCCCTTGCACCTGGCATTCTGAAGAAGCCTACTACTAACGTAAGGAGGTTGCACAACCCATCATGGCCTATAGCCCACGATGGACGTTCCCTCCATAAATCTGCCCCATCCCCTTTTAAAGGCACCTAGGCTAGATGCCATCACTCCCTCCTGTGGCAAAGAGTTCCACAGATTAATGACCCACTGGGTAAAAACGTATTTCCTTTTATCCATTCTAACTCTCCCAACACTCAGTTTTAGCGGATGTCTCCTGGTTCTGGAGTCGTGAGAGAGGGAAAAGAACATCCTTCTATTCATTCATAAGCCATCATAAGCATTCATGATTGAGCATTTTCAAAACCTGCTTTTCTATTCTGAAACTCCAAAAATTCAGACAGCCAAATTTGAAATTTAAGGGGAACTGTATGAAATATTTTTTGGAGTTGTAGGAGCTCAAAAAAAGAAAAGAAAAGAAAAAAGAAACATTTTGCCAGAGGAAAGACTTACAAGGAAGAACATACAAACACTGTACGTCAACCATTTTATTATGTGAATGGGAGAGCAACCCTTCTGTTCACATCTTTTAGGGTTTGCAATAATTCCTATGCATACTTCAAGCTCCTTAGTCAGCACCCAATCATATACCCTTCCAGCCTAGAGCATGCAGCACCCCCAACACAGCATAGGCTGCCCAGTATGGGTGGTAACGGAGAACAAACCAGGAGAGGAAGGTAAAAAACTTTTTTTTTCCTTATCTCTCCCTGGACCACTTGCTCTCCAATAGAATTTTGCTAGCTCTTTTGCTAGCACAATTTTTGTTGGCATACGTCCAAGGGGACTCCTGGAGGTGGATCCAGTCTGGAAAGCGGGGATAGGATCATGGTTGCTGCCGAGATCTTCCCTGAAATGTCCCTCACAGCCGATCCTAAACTGGGTTGCAGTGGCAGACCTGGTGGGGGGCAAAGAGAGCAAGTGCCCAGGGCGCTGAGTTTGGAGGGGGCACTCTCCTCCCGCTGCCCCTCTGATGATTGGAGGAAACACTGTGCAAGTTTCTTCTGACAGTTGGACGGAGATGAGCAGCCCTTTGCTGCTAGAAGTGCCTTCTCCGGAGGTGAGCGCCACGTGCAGGAGATAATGGTGGTGACACGTTGATGTCACTGCAGTTACTTCTGGGATGGGGGGTGGCCGACTGGGGGTTTGCCCCTGGGCGGGCGAGCCCCTAGGACCGCCTCTGCTGGGCTGGAATAGGCCCTATACAGTCCTGGTTAGGAGGTGGCTGAAAAGCCCCAGCCACCCCTATCGGGCTACTTGGTGAAATCACTGGCACAAATCCAAGTGGCCCATGTAGGACCGCCTGATCCAGGGACAGGGGTTAGGATCCGGCCTCCTCCCCAGGTCGTGCCACCCACAGGCCCACCCTCCCCCATCTCCCCAGCCCATCCTGCCTTTCCTCTGCCCTGCATGACCCTAGTGTCGGTTTCACAAACAGGGTATACAGGGAAAATATGGGTGATAATAGTCCACAAGAAACATCCAGGCAATTTAACAAGGGTCTCTCTCTCTCTCTTTTTTTTTTTTTACAGTTTTTTGCCCCATACATCTACAGTGATGCTGGGAGCCAAAATAGGCTATCCAAGTGTTAAGAAGTGAGTGAATGAAGACTTGTTTTCATATTGGTTGACGAAATGTTATTTGGATCAGATTGTTCAATCTACAGAGAATAACAGGGTCAATAAATGCAAAGGTAATATGTCAAATTATGGGTTACTGACAGATAAACTGAGGGCTAGGAGCCCATATCACGGAGAAGTGGATCCATGGAACAGCAGAGCTGATGCTTAATCAGATTTGGAATGTCTTGAAAAGAGAGGATGTTACATGGCCAGTATTTTAATTCTGTTCATTTCCTTTCCAGGTGAATAGGAGACACATATTTATATCTGTGTACTTCGTGGCAGGGGCCTGATTTAAGGACGCAAATTTTAAACATTGTGAAAATGTTACTGTCTATCCAACCATGCATGGGAAATGACCTAGAGTTTTAAATAAATAAATAAAAGAATCTGATGAATCAAGACTTCGCACCAATGCAGTTTTGCATAGCACAGAATCTGAGTTGCTTTGACGTATAATTTTTATTTATATGTTTCAATGTACAGACGGTATGCCTTGGAGAAGGCCAGAAAGGAGACCTTGGATTGCTCCATAAACTTCAACCGTCCAAACTGCTGGCGGCTGATGATTGGCCAGCCGGTGAAGCCTGCCCAACAGAGATACGGCCAAGCTGCATTGCTATCCATCCCCCTCACCTGCTCCAAGTGCCATGTCTCCGATGATGCTCCTTGGCAGAGTGAATCTAGTTGCAATTAAAACTTCTTGCTTCAGAATGTGGTGATGGTATCTGGCCTAGATGCATAAAGGGGGTTGGACAGATTTCTGGAAGAAAAATCCATTACAGGTTACAAGCCATCTTGGGCTTGTGCAACCTCCTGGTTAGAAGTAGGCTACCTCAGTATGCCAGGTGCAAGGGTGTGGCACCCGTATGCAGGTAGTATCTTGTCTTGTATGCTCCTTGAGGCCCCTGGTGGACCGCGGTAAGATACAGGAAGCTGGACTAGATGCGCCTTTGGCCTGATAAGAGCCTGATCAGGGCTCTTACATTCTAATACAGGTCAAAGCAAGTCTCTGTGATCTGAGGATTAAACAGATGAATTGTAAGTTATCCATGAAGTGTAAGTGAGCTCTGACATAGCTGTCAGTTTTCTTCTCATCAATTCTGGGCTGTAAACACCACCCATATGTGGACAAAACCAAGTGGTTATCAACTAGATCCAGTGCATCATTACATAGTCTTATGAGGGTTTTGACCAGTGGTGTCATCCTCAAACGCCGTTCCGGAACGCTAGGCGGGACTTACCGCCTGATTGGCTGCCCGTCCGTGACGTGTCGCTGCCTGCCTGCCCGCCGCGCAGGCACCCCTGGCTTCGGAGGGGGTGCCCGCTTGCCTGGGGGCGCGCCGGGTGCCTGGGCAAGCAGCGGAGGGGCGCGCCAACCGGAGGGAGCCCGCACGGCGGGCGGGCAGGCAGCAACACGTCATGGACAGCCTGTCAATCGAGCAGTAAGTCCCGCCTAGCGTTCCGGAACTTCATTTGAGGATGACACCGCTGGTTTTGACACTATGTCCAAACTGGCTGTCTTTAAATACAGAGACATACAGGATGGGAGTCAAGATAACTGTAGTCTACTGTGACCCTTGTGCCAGCCAAACTTTGCTGGCCTAACTGTGCCAGGCTAACTCCAAGTTAGGATTGCGCCCTTAATCTAGTGCTTGTTAGTTCTTTCTGACATTTTTCCTCTTTTTTTCCCCCCTCCATTTTTCCTCTTCTGGTATTTGTTGCTATTTACTTGTGTCTCAAAAATGTCAAGATCATTTTTTTCTCAGAAGCTGAGATTAATGCTGGGCTGTTACATGTTCTTTCCAAATGCTCAAGTTCTTTCTTTTAATATGATTCCCACAGGCCCAGAGACATCCCATTCTGCATGAATATCTTCATTGCTTCATCATCATTGCCTTGCCACTTACGCTTGAATAAAACAGGAATGAAGAAAAAATGCTATTTTTAAGTTATTATAAGAGAGCCTTTATGATCATAAAGGAAAACAAACCAAAGTGAATTGTACCATAACAGGGTGTCAGGATCTGGCTGCAGCCCTGCCTGAGGTATATTTTGAGCTCTGCATATTATGCTGTATGTCTGAAATCAAGAATTGCACAAAGATTATACGATGAGACCCAAACCACACATGCAGAAATCCATGTGTTAAATTTCCACAGAATAAGATCATATTAGGATGCAAAACTCATGTGGGTCTCCTAATACTGTGGGTTTTGTGCAGTGGTGTCATCTACAAACAAGGAAAGGGAATGCTGGGCGGGACTTGGGCGGGACTTCTGCATGATTGGCAGCCCGCCCGTTTCATTCCACGGCTGCCCTGGCCTCGGGGGGGGGGGGCTGCCCCCGGTTTGCACGCCCCACCGCTGCTTGCCCAGGCTCCGGCGCACCCCCATCCATCTCCCCCAGCAAGCAGGCACCCCCCCAGGCCAGGACAGCCATGGAATGGGACAGGCGGGCAGCCAATCATGCGGAAGTCCCGCATAAGTCCCGCCCAGCATTCCCGTTCCTTGTTTGTTGATGACACCACTGGTTTTGTGCCATGGAATAGCCAACAATCTATGTGCCACTTGTTGCCCTTCTAGTCTGTGAATTTGGATTTTCCCATGGGAGTTTCTGAATGTGTGGCTGCAAAACCCACATGGTGCTCAATGCTCATGGTGGCTGGTGGGTGAAACAGCATCCTAGATGTGCTGCCGGCAGAAGCCCTCTTTGCCACAGTTCTTCCTCTCTTTGTTTTCAGCTTTGAAGGGGAGCCATTTCTCCCGCTTGCATTCGAGGTGATCAGAGGTGGGGAGAAAGCAGAGCTGATGTAGACTAATGACTGAGAGATTGACCGTCCAGTCCTAAACCCCCACATCATGCGGAAGCATGCAGCCACACCACAGAGGCAAGCACTGCATGCTATTGTGGGGAGGTGATCAGGAGGCTTGTGATTCTTTCCCTGACCTCTGTGTAGCCTCCCTGATGGCCTATGGGTCTCTCAGACCTATATAGCTGACATATGTCTCACTCACAAGATAGCCAAGGGGTAGGATGAGCCATGTGTGACTGCCACTGGATCTTCCTTCTCTCCCCTAACATGTCCTCTAGTTCCTTCCCCCAAAACCCCTTTACTCAGGAGAGCCAGGGGTGAGGTGGGCCACATGTGACTGGATCCCTCCTTCCTTCCCCTGACATGTCCCCTGATTCCTCCCCCAAAATACCCCATTACTCCCCCCATCCATTGCCCACCCCTGCTACAAATGTACCTCCTCTGGCAGTGGCTGGGTCCTCCGGTGATATGTGCATGATCACCAATGATTAGTGCAAGCAGCCCCTTCACAAACATCATCACTGCATTTGCAGTGCCAAGAGAGAGCGCCTTCCACTGATGGAATGCTAGTTCCATCAGCAGAAGGCATTCACAGGATTGGGCCCTGACCTGAGGATCAGGAAGTCCCAGATTTAAATTTAACCTCTGCTGATAACTCCTTAGACGGTCCTGTGAACCTCCACTTGCACTTTAAGGATAATAATATTTACCTTACAGGGTTGTTGTATGGATTTCAGAATAGGACAGCTGAAACACTCTCAGCATTCAAAAAATATTATTTTTTTAAAGAATTTATACCCCACCTTTCCCAAGCCGAAGCAAATGCCCAAGGATGCTTACATGAGCAGGCTAGTCTAAACCATCATTTTTCAATGGGTTTTTTACAAATAGACAGTATTCTGCAATTTTCCGAATCCTCAGTCCCAGATGTAGCCTTCACAGTGTGGTTCTCTCCTCTGGCCGTGTGACATCAAGCTTCAGCAGGTGATCATAAGTCCAGCCTGGACAGGTGCTCCAGGTTGGACTCTGTTCTTTTGCAGGCTGGCCTTTTCACAACATTCCCACACTGGCTAACCAGCTCCACAGTGACCCCCTTCTGCCACAACAGGTACTGCAGCTTGTCACAGCCTGGCATTCTGTCTCCCATCCCAAAATGGACCACAGATTCTCCTGCTTAGCTTCAGGCAGTACCAGCAGCTCAACCATCAGTCCACACCATAATTCACATTATGAATGTGAGGGTTCATTCCCTTTTTTTGGCAAACCGTAACAAATGCTAAAATCTTTTGCCCAAGTAACACATTGGCATAAAGCTAATGAATATCTGTGATAATTGTACCTGTCCTGTGATCTTACAAGCGAGGTTAAAATTATCCTTGCTCTAGGTTGAAGAAATGTGATCCTTTGCCTAATTAAAAAAACTACTGCTATAGGGTATGATGCATTGTGAGAAAATATATGAAAAGCCTTCAAAGAACTCTGTTCCTGAATAAGCTTTATATCTTGCAATATCATCCACATCTTTGGCAAGGGCCAAGATGGAAGCAGAGCCTCTCTGCTAAAGGAATTACATTAGTTTTGTGCTAGCTTTGCAATCTCAGAGGTGTTCCCATCTCACTTACCCCAACTCACTTTTCGTCCTAATTGCTTTGTGATCCCCAATAATTGAAACAAATCTTTGAGATGTTCCTCATTTTTTCTCTCTTTATTTAATGTATGCGAATGTGCAGACCTGAGCATAAAAATACAGATCTGCCCCATCAAGCATGCTGTGAGCTTGCATAAATTGGGGGAAAGGGCACTTGCCCCTTTAAAGTTAGGACTGCCCTTGAAAACTCCTGGGTTGCAAACTTGTGGGTTGCAAAAGGGCTCTTCCTTGTGTAATGCTTTAATGAAAGCAAAGACGAGAACTGCAGCACAGGTTTGGTTGTTCTAGATGCATACTCACTGCAGAGATATAGTCCGTTTTACCACACTGAGGTGATGTCATTGTTGACCCTTGCAGTGTGGAACCAGAAATGGAACCCATATTGTCTGAGCAACCAGACAGAGTTTCTTTTTTACATAGACAATCTGATTGGCTCAACTCAAATGCCACTTCATCCCTATTTGGTTGGGATCACTCAAAGATGAGAAAGAGAAAATGTAGCTGACAAAAGAGCAGTGCGGTGGAATACCTAGCTACAAGAGGCCACAAAATTAAGGGGGGGGAGGCATGTATAGGATTTATCAGGGAATATTTGGGGCCCCTTCTGTTCTCTCAAAATGTTCACAGGTGATACTTTGGTCCGGCCCGAATTAAAATGCATATGAAAAGGATTCAAATTTTAAATTTCATCATGGAATTACATATACTCTCACATGGTCTACGACATGTGGAAAACGAATATCCATGCACATTGTTGTGGATTATAAAGAAAGGTCGATCTTAGCTGACCAAGGTGATTGCCATTGGCTGAAACTCAAATGTCACTTCATCCCTGATTGGTTGGGATCACTCCAGGAGGAGAGGAGAAAGAGAAAATATTGCTCCACACAGTTTTGTGCTGTGTTCAAAAGTGCTTAGGGGATGTGTTTGACATGACACCCTATGCTATGCTACTCCTCTTCATCTGTTTTTGTAGCAGAAGTTCTTTTGTACAGGCACTTCCAAGCTTTTCTCATTTTAATCTGTGGAAACACCAAGTTCCTCTTCCACGGCAACTGCAATTGCGTGCAGTAGTGTGCAAAATTCACCTTGAAACATTGCTATGGCACAGGTTCATTACTTGTGAAGTCAAAAGGAAGCTTTGTCAATTTGCTCAGTAGGAGACAACCTGGCCAAGAACTGCATATCAGGAAAACACAATGGGAATTAAGAAAGATGGAAAAAATTATTAAAACTGTAACTACAGAAATAATCCAATTCCGAATTAATTGACTAGCCATGGCTCTTGGCAATATAACTGCTATATTTAGCACAGGTCTACATTTTAATAAGCATACAGTGGTAATGCATTTTCTCTCTCTTGATAGGTTTAAGCCCAATGTGATAAATTAGCTATTGCTATTTAGTTTTTACCCCAAATGTGAGCATTGTTACAATCAGAACACCACCATTAATTTTTATAGATGTCTGTATTAATTAGCTAGAGGTTAAAGAGTTAAGGTTTCAAGATAGTTAACTGTGCTTATACCGAATCCTTTTGCTGAAGGGAGCACAATAGATAAAATAGGTGAGGGAAGAGAATGACCACACATATTGAAGGAGGCAAAACGTTCACAACAGATGTCACCGTGACGACACGGACACACTCTTCCCATGGTCCGGATATGGCCATCTTGTAAGGGATCCTGTAAAGAACACAAAAGCATGATTTTTAAAGTGGGTGACACATCAAATTAAAATTTAAGCATTTTGACACATTCAATTTGTTCACATTTCACCTAAGCCCAGCTGGATAAGACCCAAACCAAGCTATGACTACATACCCTTGTAAATATAAAAAGGTAAAGATAAAAGTTTCCCCACGACCAAATGGTCTAGTCATGACCAACTGTAGGGGGCGGAGCTCATCTCCGTTTCTAAGCCTGTCGAGCCGGCGTTTTGTCCGAGGACAAGCTTCCGTGGTCATGTGGCCAGCATGACTATACGCCATAGCGCACGGAACACCGTTCCCTTCCCACCAAAGTGGTCCCTATTTATCTACTTGCATTTGGGTGCTTTCGAACTGCTAGGTTGGCAGGATCTGGGACAAGGAATGGGAGCTCACTCCGTCGTGCAGTCTTGAACTCCCAACCTTCCAGTCAGAATGCCCAGCAGCAGTGGTTTAACCCGCTGCACCACCCATACATGTTGGCTAACACTGGTCCTGATGCTGCATTTCTTGACCAGAATACCACTATTCTGGTGGCATTCATCCTGGGGGTGGATCACGAAGCTAATGATTTCCCCTTATCCCTCCATTAAGATGCTTGCTCTGCAATGTGTTTCCATAGAGCTCTGCCAGTTCTATAACTGGTGCACATTCAAGGAGAAGAATGCAGCAGGGAGACTTGGAAAAGAAGAGATAGGATCATTACCCCCAATTCCCCCTCCTGCTACCTCCCAACCCCTATTCCTCTCCTTCCCTGCTCATTGATCCCATCAATTTTCTGCCCCATCAGGTAAGGGACCTGGTTCAGCAGGTATGGCAGGAACCAATGGCAGCATTGGGGCACTGCTGCCTGTTGTAGCAATGCATGCAAAATGGCTGTCAATGGAGCTGTCTGTGCACAGTCGGCAGCCATTTTGCATCACTGGAAGTGTCACAATGTGATCATGACGCGAGCCAGCCAGCAGTCCAATCCTGGATAGAATTGGGCTTTTATATGCTGCAGAGTGCATTCCTAAACTGGAGTTAGGCCAGCGCAGTTAGGCCAGCAAAGTTTGGCTGGCACAAGAAACACTGTAGAGTATGTTTGGACCACTCTCGAAGTCAGAGCAGCCGGCATACAGGTGTGTGCCATTCCCCCTGACTCTGAGAGTGGTCCAAACATACTTTAAGGTATCCCTTGTGCCGGCCAAACTTTGCTGCCCTAACCATGCCTGCCTAACTCCAGGTTAGGATTGTGCTCTCAGTATGACTACACTGAAATGGATTGCTGCTGTTTCGATATTGGTTCACAGTTATATTGCACTCAGCTTATACACATGGTGGGCACAGCGGTGTTATGCTGCCGGAACGCTGGGCAGGACATCCAGGTGATCGACAGCCCACCCACTGCGTTCTGCCACGTTCCGCCACGTTCCGCCATTTGCGTAATGTATGCAAGCGGTGTAATTGGTTAAGCAAACGGCGGAACACTGCGGAATGCTACGGGCGGGCTGTCGATCACCCGGATGTCCCGCCCAGCGTTCCGGCAGCATAACACCACTGGGTGGGCAGAATGACACAGGTTCTGCACGTAGCAGTCATCTCCCAAAGGAGCCACTCTTTGTAGCACAATGGGAAATGTGGCAGGTTGCTGATAGACTATGGGCACTACTAAGGATACCATGGGAGGGGTTGAGGAGCACGGAATCGCTCCTTCAAAGAGCTTTTTCCATTCCTTGATGCTTTCCTGCCACTAAACAAGCTGAGTCCTGAGGCCAGAGTTTCAAGAGGGGACATAGTCCTTTTCTTTCCAGGAAGCCTTGCCCCCCACCAGAACAGCTACAAAAGAAGGCCTTTATGGAAGTAATGGCTGTATAAAGAGAGATGAGGTGAGACAGAGGCCCTCACTGGTGTGAGCAATTAATGGGATAAGTCCTTCCTTGCCTTCAGGGTAGATGTTTTAATGCACACTTCGACATTGATGTATTATGGCAAACACCCATTTCCAGTTAAAAGTTTTTTAAAAAAAGGATACTAGCCCCAAGCAAGAGCAAAGTAGAGTTTCCAACAGGGGATTGGAGCTTCCATGTAAGACAAGGGTTGTTTTAAATCCCCAAATGTAATTACACTGTGCCATTGATTTTTCTAATTGGAACACCCTGCTACGAGTGGAATCCACAGAGCAGGGGCAGATCTTCTGATACTGCACAGTGGAGTGTCTGAGTCCCTCCCTTCTGCCATAGCCCTGAAACTTCCAGAAAAAAGATTGCTATAAAAATCAGGGGGAACCTCTGAAGTGGCCTTTCATGAAATGCAGGAAACTGCTGTCAGAAAGAAAACTCGGGGGGGGGGGGGAAAAAAGGCCTCCTGCCCAAAGGCTTTTTGAGGTTACTCAAAAGTCAAGGAAAGAACCTAAAGCACAATCCTAACCTGGAATTAGGCCGGCATAAACTAGGCCAGCAAAGTTTGGCCAGCACAAGGGACACCATAAAGCATGTTTAGACTACTCTCAGAGTCAGGGAAGATGGCGCACATCTGTGTGCTGGCCTCTTTGACTCGAAAGTGGTCCAAACATACTTCACAGTGTCCCTTGTGCCGGCCAATTTTGCTGGCTTAGCTTCTGCTGGCCTAACTCAGTTTAGGATTGTGCCCAGCGGTGTTATGCAGCCAGAACGCTGGGCAGGACATCCGGGTGATCGACAGCCCGCCCGTTGCGTTCCTCAGCGTTACGCCGTTTGTGTCATGTACGCAAGCGGCGTAATTGGTTACGCAAACAGCGTAACGCTGAGGAATGCGACGGGTGGGCTGTCGATCACCCGGATGTCCCGCCCAGCATTCCAGCAGCATAACACCACTGATTGCGCCCCTTAGAGTTGAGAGGCTTTTATGATCAATGAACTGGGACAATACTGCTCATCATTCTGGAGAGTTGGTTATGGTTGTTGGTGGTGGTGGGGGGGTTGTGTCTCACCACCAAAGCCTCTTTGGTGGGGGCTGATCCACCCAGTATCAGTAATGGAGGGCAGGTTACCCTTTATTTGCCCCTTTGCTGTTCTCCATAGATGTGAATGGAAACGAGTCACTTCTATGTTCTGAGGAGGGGGTTGTGATGACTGAGCTGTCCTCTCTTTGCCCTATTTGTTCCTCTGATGCAAAGTCTCGGCATAAGGGTTAACAAGAAGGCGATGTCACAGGCGGCCCAATTCTGAACTGCTTGACCACTCAGGAGAGCAGCAGTGGCCAGGCGGCTACCATTGCATCCTGTGTTAGCCAGGCAGCACCAGGAGGCTCCGCGGGGCAGGCAATGGATCTCCTTGCTCCTGCACTGGCTTTTTAGCTGGTTCTCCTAGATCTCCTGGCTCCTGCCCCTCCATATCATACCCCTAGACCAGAACAACAAACCAACAAGCTGCCACCATGGCAGCGCAAAGAACACTATACGTTATGTCTCCTGCCTTCCTCCATCCCCTCATCACCCGAGATCCCCATGCTTTTAAATATCTGTAAGCATCTGCAGTGGTCTGTTGTCCTCTTTCCTGGGCATTGGCTACTTTAACATTCCCAGATCTCTCTGCCCCCAACACTGTGTCGGGGCAGGGTGCCTTTGAGTACAAAATGATAATTTTGGGCAGGAGAATGACCAGTGCAGCTGCCAATTTATTCTCCCCCATCCACTAAGCCACAAAGATGTTTAATCTCTCTCAAAACACCAGAACCAGGGGGCCTCCGCTAAAACTGAGGGTTGGGAGAGTTAAAACAGATAAAAGGAAATACTTTTTTATCCAGCGGGTAGTTAATCTGTAGAATTCTTTGCCACAGGAGGTGGTGATGGCATCTGGTCCAGATGCCTTTAAGAGGGGTTTGGGCGGATTTCTGGAAGAAAAGTCCATCGTGGGTTATAGGCAATGATGGATTGTGCAACCTCCTTACGTTAGTAGTAGGCTACTTCAGAGTACCGGGTGCAAGGGAGTGGCAACAGGATGCAAGCATCTTGTTGTCTCGTGCCTCCCTTGGGAACCTGATGGGCCGCTGTGAGATACAGGAAGCTGGACTAGATGGGCCTTTGGCTTGATCCAGCAGGGCTCTTCTTATGTTCTTAATGGGTAATGAAAGTAGCAATAGCAGCACCAGGTGACATGGGGCACGTCCAGGCATTGAGGTCATGGGCTGTCAGAGTACGACCAGCCAGAGCCCATCAGTGACATGGCCTCATAGATAAACTTTAAATAAAGCTAGTAGAATAGCCATTTTCCGCAGTTTGAGACACCCTTGCAAATGTTCTAAAGAGCACATAGTGGGGAAAAACCGACATGCGTCCCAGTTTCTTTAATAGGTCAGATTTAAAAAGGGAAGGCTAGCCATTATTATTGCTGTGTGTAAAGGTCAGCATGATTAATTACACGGCATGATCATTTCTATTCCTTGTGCTGAGAATTAATTGAAAACACAGGCAAACGACCGGCTGCTATCGGAAACATCAGATAGAATAAATCACAAAATCCATGTCAATTAAACACAAACAAACAAGGAATTTTGGAACAGCAGTGAAATGTAAATTTCATGGTCATGGTCTATTAGTGAGGGCCAGCAGACCTACTGCAATCAGAACCAAAAAAACAAGAAACAAGGAAAGAAATAACCCTTATGGGTCTTTTTTCTCATTTTCTGTTTATGCTACTCATATAAAATGAATAGATGGTTTATGTAAACCATTGGTTTTTAAATGAAAAGACCAGCAATTGCCGAGAAGACATCATCAGTAATGTCTGAGTAGGAACTACTGGGCAATATCAACCTTCTGCTGATGAATGGCACTTCCTCCAGAGGAAAGAGATTTCTTCTGGAAAGACTAAGGGTCAGCCGTAGGTTTCCAGGGGTCCTTGCCAAACTATGGGTATGGAAATAGTCTCAAGGAACAGTGGCCAACCCTTTCTGATCCAACCTGATATCAGCCATGGAAGGCCTTCTATCAGAGGAAGGAAACTTTGGATTCAACCCATTCCCATGCCCTATTTGTGAAGTTCTCAGAATTGTCCAACTGGCCACTAGAATGACTTTCCATCAAATACCGCATGATTAATATTTGGATGCTCTTAAATCATTCCCTCGATCACAGCTTGCCCATTGAAATATGTGGCTGCAGGAGAGTGTTGTGTGTTCCACAAAACGTTCTCATTCTGTATGAACTGTTGATGAGATTCTGGTCTGACAAAGGTGCCACATACTTGAACATGTGTCCTGTGTACTGCACATGAGTTCTACAGCATGCATTTTCAGTTAAGCTAATGTGAACCAGGTTTGCCTGAAGGTCAAAACTTTGCCACCTCAAAAAGTTCTAAGTTCCCATAAATGTGAGTGAACTGGTCCCATAGCTGGATCTTGGAGGGAGCCAAAACAAGGGGGTGGTTCAAAAAAGGAAGGTTGAGACCAGAGCAAGCCAGCTAGGATCCAGAGAACGAGGTTGAAGTATATTCAAGGAGGAGCCCAATCAGGTTTCACAGAAGGTAGTCAGAAGAGGTGAGTCACTCTGCTGCCCATAGCAACACGTTGACTGCCCAGCTCTGAGGCCTAGGCAAGCTGGAGTCCCAAAACAGCCTGTGTGATCAGCTCATAATTATTGCAGCCCTTGGCAATACCCTTGCAGTGTAATGCTTAGTTACTCAGGACTCAATCCTAACCCACTTTGCAGCACTGATATAGCTGTGCCAACAGGGCAAGTTCTGCATTCTGCAGTGGAGTAGTAGTCATGGAGGCCTCCTCAAGGTCAGAGGATGTTTGTTCCCTTACCTCCCAGTTGCATTGCCCTTAAGCTGATGCTGAAAAGTTGGTTAGGATTGTACCCTCAGCTGATGCATGTAGAAGGGGAAAACCAGTGGCACAGGAGGTAAGGCACAAAGTTCAAATCTCCCCTCCCAGCATCACATAGCAACCATTTAACCTCCCCTAGTAATGGCCACCAGCTTCACAGGAAGTGCATCATCAGATGAGATGCCAAGCAAGTTTTTATTTTTATCCAACAAATTACTGGGGTTCGTGCCAGCATCAGTAAGGAAAGTGACACTCAAAAGTGCCCTAAAAATGGAGAACCTCTTTTAATGGGTTTTTTTCATAGCCCTGGGATTGACTGCTTTTTCCAAAGTTATTTTAGCGTTACTTTAAAAAAGTTGTACTGAGGCATTTATTTATTAAATGGGTCATGTGGGTGAGGGAAAATATGAATGCTTCGAGCCACATCAAATAAAGACATTGCTGGGGGAAAAAGAAAAAGGGAGGAAGCCATCTAGCCATAGAGCTGGTTTTAAAACAGTTAAATACCCTTGAGTGAGAAAAGATCAAACAGTATGTCCAAAAAGCATGAAGAAATTAAAAAAGAGAGAGAATGAAATTCCAGGAGGTACAAATGTTAAGCTCTAATGGTGCCAAACATGCTTTCAATTGCCATTCTGATCCATATAGAAAAGGTGCTTAAATGAAAATCAAATCCGCACAACCCAAAGCAACGCTATCTTAACAAATCCTGCAAGAATATGACACAAGGAGCTCCGGCTCCTTTTAATGACTTCACATCTGGCTCCTAAGCACACTATTGTGGCTCCCCTGATAATCGCAAATGCCAGGAGCAGCCTGTGGAAAGTTACAGCCCATTCCACCAAATCTTCTTTCAGGCACCAGCCAACAAACATTAGTTAAAAAAGATAACACAAAGTTCTCTTTTATAAATGGACATCCGGTTGCTGGCAAGGCTTTAAAAGACCAAATGGAAAGTGCGCACACATGGAGGGAAATAATCGTGTGGAGCATGGCCGGCCTTAAGCCAACGTGACCAATGCCATCACAACCGCACTTTCGGGCCCCACATCAGAGCAGAGAGCATGTTGCCTGCTGCTGCAGCTGGGATCCCTATGGGCTATAATTCAGTGGGGTGAGTAGAGCAGCTTTACCTTGGGCCCTCCCACCTGTCCCTGCCTCTAAACTGCCCAAAATGGGCCTCCTGGAAGCAGTTGGAGGTGATGTCTTGATGCCTTTAAGAGGGGATCAGACGGATTTCTGGAGGAAAGTTCCATCGTGGACTATAGGCAATGATGGATTGTGCAACCTCCTTACAAAGGTGGTGGGCTACTTCAGAGTACCGGGTGCAAGGGAGTGGCAACAGGATGCAGGTATCTTGTTGTCTCATGCCTCCAGAGGCGGATCTAAGGGGGGGGAAATCTGTAACTTTTGCAAGAAGCCTTACCTTGCAGTGGAAAACACTCCTCTCCTGCACTGTTCTAGCCAATCCTCACAGGGAACAGCAACATCTTGGCATTGCTTACTGGCTACAGCAGCAAGGGAGAGGAGGGATTTACATGACAGGGTAAGGCTTCTTGCAAAACTTACAGATTTGCCCCCCCTTAGATCCGCCTCTGCATGCCTCCCTGGGGCACCTGGTGGGCCGCTGTGAGATACAGGAAGCTGGACTAGATGGGCCTTTGGCCTGATCCAGCAGGGCTCTTCTTATGTTCTTATGTCATCATATCACCACCATCTATTTCTAGGTGCTGTGGACAGCACCACAAGTGCTTTTCTTGGTGAGAGGAGCTTCCGCAAGGTGGGTGGGGAATGCTCTCCATGGGAATGCCCTGCATTGGGCCCCTCTACTCCAAGAGACAGCCCTGGCGTGGAGGATCAGTGAAAAGCCAAGTGGATGCCAGGATAGTTGGTGGTGAAGGAAAATGGGGATTAAGGGGAAGCTGCACAACATTTACTGACATGCTCAAAAACAAGAAAAGAGGGTTCCAACTGGGTCCACGTGCACAATCCTGATATGTTGTGGTGTCCTGATATGATATGATAATCCTGACATGATACATTGTTGTGTCAGTGCAGGCCCCCTACACCAACCCAGGAGTGTTGGAAATGTGCCGTAAAGCATGTTCACGGTGACTTGAGAGACGGGCTTGCTGGCGCAGAGGCCTACACCAGCTTCTGGAGGCCACATTCATCCTGGTGGTGGGAGAGGGTGGCAGGAGGATGGAATGGAGGTGGAGAGGGGACATTTGGGGGCAGGGAGAAGCCGGTTCTGGAGGCAGATAGGCCTGGGAAGGGGATAGGACCAGCCGTGGCTGCCCGTACAGAATCCTAACCCCAGTTTCTGGCCTGAGCAGTGTTACGTGGGCTGCTCGGATTTGCACCAGTAAAATTGCTGGTGCAGATGCAAGCAGCTTCAAAGGGGTGGCTGGGGCTTGACATGGGGTAAGAGGAAACCCAGCCTAGGTCAAGATTGGACTGCCCATGAATTAGCTTACGTATACTTTATTTAGTAGGAACCTACAGCTACAACAGCCCTGGAGAAAGGAGTGATTAGGAAGAGATATTTAACAGCCCAATCCTATCCCCCATTACACCACAACATACAGCTGCACCAACAACCTTTCGCTCTACTATGGACAGCCCCGTCACAGCTTAAAGGACTTTTTAAGTAGGAGGAATTTGGCTCAATTCACATCCCAATTTCCTTCACTTTTCCATTTTATGAGTTCATTTGCATCTCCCCCCCCCATATGCATTAAGATGCAACTTCATAACTCAGTTGCCCTCCCCAAGAGGAGGTTTTTAAGGGGGGATTTCTTCATCGCAGTTTCAGTGATTGCATGGAGAGAAGAAATAGTCCTAATTCAATGGCTCCCAAACATTTTAGAGGCCCTAGAAGCTGCTGCGTGACTTATAAATGCCAAGGGGTTGTAGCTATAATGGTGATTGGGCAACAGTGTTCCCCACCATGCAGCAGCTGCTTTAACCATTGATGCATATAGCCTAATCTGCCCGGTCAATTTTGCAACCTCCCATAGTTACTATTGCACAGCAACCTTGCCTCATGTCCGCTGTCTCTGTTTCAAAACAGTTGCAAGTAACAGAAAGACTAAGGAGCATGTCACAGGGTGCAATCCTAAACTGAGTCAGGCCGGCATAAGCTAAGCCAACCATGTTTGGCCAGCACAAGGGACACCATAAAGTATGTTTGGAGCACTCTCAGAGTCAGAGAGGCCAGCACACCATCCTCCCTACTCCAAGAGTGACCCTTGTGCTGGCCAAACTTTGCTGGCTTAGTTTATGCTGGCTTAACTCCTAGTATCTCCCTCTCCAAAAGCCAGATGGAACAAATAGGTATTTAAACCCTATTGGAAACCATATACTGAGGAAGCTGCCATCAGATCTTCCGGGAGCTTATTCCAGAGATGTGGTGCCACAACCAAGAAGGCCCCGTTCCTTGCCGCCATCCCCCTGGCTTCAGATGGTGGCGGAACCCTAAGAAGGGCCCTCTCTGATGATCTCAGGGGATGTGCAGGAATGTATGGGGGAAGACGGTCCATGACTGTAGTTGAATTTCAGTTTGTGTTTGTTTATTTCAAAGATGTACTGCATTTATTTCAAATATTTATGCTCAGAGGGTTGGAAGAATGCTCAAGGGAATAGTCAACTATTATTCATTTCTTTTGCTATAAGCAAAGCAAAAGGATTATCTATAAGATAGCAGAGATGAAAAAAGAAATGTTTGCACAATCAATAAGGTTCCCTTTGTTTAGTAAAAGCACCTACATTTTATAAAGGGTCAAAATGTGGTCTTGGCAGGTGGTCTGGTCTGGTGATTGAGCTGTGTCTGCCCAAAGAAAGCTAAGCAAGTTCAGCTGTGGTCTGAAGTTGGATGGGAGACAGATGGAGATGGGAAATCTGCTGATGAACCTTGTCAATGCAGACTGTAAGGGAGTGTGGAATGTGAGGAATGCAAAGGAGTTGGCTACAGTTGGATAACGTCTTGAGCATCGAGCATGGCAAATGTGAAAGCTTGGAAGTGCAGAGCACAGCCAAGATGATGACCATGCTGGGATGGATAACGTCTGGGTTCTGTGGGTTTCTCTCCCAGAACAATATTGGTAATACTTGGTAAAAGTGTGAGCTACGTGGCAATGACACCATCAGTCATCAAACATGCTCAGCCTGGAAGCATCACCTACCACTGCAGCACATCATGTAAGAGATGAAACCAACCTGCTTTCATTGTTTAGCAAAGGGAGGTGGAAAAGCTTGAAGAATCAATTTCCGCCATGGAAGACACTTGGGGAGGGGGAGCCCTTCCCTACCATTGTTTAAGACACCATCAGTCAGGCCAAAATGGACTTGCAGATGCTTCATATATGGTGGATTTTGCCACCATTCCTAGCCAGGTTGAGATTTGTATTGGAGATTTCCAGGCTCCCATGCACTCTGCTTTGCCAGATCTCGACTTGGCATGAGGAGATCTCTCCCATTCATTTCCTACCCTTTACTATTATTTTCCTTTCATTTATTGTCAGAAGTGAGTAATGGGCAGGGCTAAATGGGGCAAGGAGGGGGAGGAATGAGGGAGCTTCGGGGCAAGAAAGAAGAAGGGTAGAATACAGAGCAGAGGAGGGAGGGGGGTTCCTTGAGCCAGTGACTGGCCGCATTGCTTCTCTTTGGATATGCGCCAGCAAAATGGCTGGCACAGATCTGAGGAGACCTATTGGGGCAGTAGGGAAATACCCCAAGGTAAGGGAATAAAAGTTGCTGCAGAACTCCCTACCTCCACTGGACGCAGTTTGCATTCTATTGGTGTGACTACATCAGTGGGGAAGGGTTAGTTAGGATTAGGCTATAAGGGCCCAATCTTATCCAACCTTCTGGTGCTGATGCAGCTGCAATGAAGCCCTGAGGTAAGTGAACAAATGTTCCCTCAACTTGAGAAGGCCTCCATGACTTCCCCACCATCACAGAATGCAGCACACACCCCATTGGGACGGATACAGCAGGGCTAGAACATTGGATAGGATTTGGCCCTCTTGCATAAGCAAGGTTTAGGGCGCAATCAGTGGTGGGATTCAGGGGGTTCGCCCAGGTTCTATAGAACCGGTTGTTAAATGGCCGGGCCCCGCCCACTCGCTTACCTCGGCTGGCTTCGGGTTTTTTTTGGCTCCGGCTATGACGTCATAGAACCGGTTGTTAATTTATTGGAATCCCACCACTGGGCGCAATCCTAACTTGGAGATAGGCCAGCACAGTTAGGCCAGCAAAATTTGGCCGGCACAAGGGCCACTGTAAAGTATGTTTGGACCACTCTTGGAGTCAGAGAGGCCAGCACACAGACGTGCGCCATCCTCCCTGGCTCCGAGAGTGGTCCAAACACGCTTTACGGTGTTCCTTGTGCTGGCCAAACTTTGCCGGCCTAACTGTGCAGGCCTAACTCCAGGTTAGGGTTGTGCTCCTAAAGCATTAAGAACATCATAGGTGAAAACCCAGCATCTCAAACTCTTTCTAGGACGAATGCAAACTGCAAAGCCCTTACAAAATGGGCTTCTACTGACCTGTTCACATCAGGAGTCCAGCTGTGCAGTTCTGCTTCAAGGTTGTTGAAATTGGTTGCACCGATAACCATGCCTAGGTTGCATTATTAACTGTGAAATGTTCCAATTTTCACTTGTTATCAGGCCCAAAACCCAAATACAGAAGCCAGCCTGAATTAGATGTTGCCGTGTTGTTGAAAAGATTGCATTGGGAAATGTTCAAATAGACTTCAGAACTGCATGCAAAATCCTGGAATGGTTTGCAGTGACATAAGGTGGAGAAAGAGATTTTAACGTCACCAGCTGTTCTCTCCTCTGTTGTAAGGTAGCCGTTTTCTAATGAGGGGCTTGACATTTTGTCCTACTTTATTGATACGAAGTCCTAGGTGCATTTTCCTCTTTGTACTATCCAATCCTCAAACTCTTTCGAGTTACCACATTTTCCATAAAATGGAACATACTGTACAGTACTCCATATTTCCTGTAAAATGGAAATGTCCGTTGTGATGCACGTGTGCCCTGGGAGCTAAGCAGCCCTATTTCCTAGCTCTCTTCCCCCCAGGGAGGATCCATGTCTTGTCTGCTCAAGCAAGCACCTAGCTGTTCTTGCCAAAACCTCCCCATTGTCACCTTGCCCCACCTCGAAGCAAAGGGGAGAAAGAAGAAAACGTCCCCTCCGATGCCCTTCTGGGTGCCATGAGCAGCCCCCCCCCCCGATCCAGATCAGCCAGCACACACCACTCCACACCACACACGTCCTGCAGTAAAAGATGTTTTATTAAGATTAAATGGCAGTTCATCCATCAGGAATTTTGCCACTGTCCCTGCCAGGAAAGCAATTTGAGGACAAGGCTCAGGAAAAGTAACTAAATCGATAGCTGCATAAAATAATAGAGCTACCTAAGTTCTACTCCACTTAGAGGGTCTTTCCTACAGAGCCCAAGGCTGAGGTTGAGGGCACAGTCCTAAACTGCACTGGGACAGCGAGGCTGGTGGGCCTTGTTGTATCCAGCACAGCTTTGGAGCACTCAGGAGCCTCCCTGGGACAAAGGCATGCCCCAGGGTAGGCTGTGCTCCCCTATGTACTCCTTGGATCTGCACCTGCTATTTAGCAGGCGCGGAGCTGAGGATACTGCGTGGCCTGAATCAGGGCTGCCCAGCTTGGCATCCCAGCTCCCCTCCCCTCCCCTCCCTGGGCCAGCATGACTCCCAGCATTCCCACCCCACCCAGTTCCTCCCTCCCTCCCCTTACCCAGAACCGGTCTTGCGCCAGCTGAGTTCATCTGGCGCATGAGCCGGGCAGCGCACCCTTGGGCTGGTGCCCTTGGGCCAACGCTGCTGCTAGCATTGGCCCAACGGCACCAGCACCAACAGCACGCAAGGGTGCCCATCAGCGTCCTCCCGTTAGCGTGGTGCCATTGGGCTGACACAAATAGTTAGTGTTGGCCTAGGTTTCATGCACTTGGTTTCACAACACTGTTGCCACGAACACAGCATTTCTTACTAAAAGCTGCAGAGACCCTTTCCTGAATAATACTACTTTGTCAGACCTTCCAGCACAATCCTAGGCATGTCTACTCAGAAGTAAGCCCTGGTGAGTTCGATTAGATTTATAAGGTAAGACAGCATAGGATTGCCATCTCGAATGCATTCATTGTTGACACAATAAGAAGCAAGTAGCACAATAAGAAGCAAGACGATATATCCTTAGCATTTAATGATGTGACTATTAAACTGCGCATTTAGAACTACATGTAAAATGTCGGGCATATTTTAATCTTGAACCTTTCATGCCTTTGCATTAAAGCAGGGTTTCCAAAGCCTCCTGCTGGTACAGGATGTCTATGAAGTGCCATCCACTCGCCAGTTTCGCACAGTGTCAGGGTACTGACTGCTGAGAAAGTGAACTCTGGAAAGAGACACTCCAAGTCCTGGAGAAAGAGTACTTTAAGAGTATGCATGGGGCAGAACGTTAATATAAGAACAAAAGCCTGAATCCTTTCTATATGTCTGAGTTTTGCATTGTGTTGTCTTTTCTCTTTAGTTATTGCTTGCTCTCACCACAGTTGAGAGGGTGAAAGAAAGAAAAAACATTGAAGAACTAACTGGAGGTCTTTATTAAATATGCTGAAATTCTTCTATTTTACAGCAGTTGTAGAAAGAATGGTAGTCTGGCTGTCGGTCCGAATTGTCCTATGGAGTCCTTTGTTGTAATCTTGTCGTGGCGAAGGGGCTTGAGTAGCTCAATGAAGCTGTGAGCTATGCCATGTAGGGCTACCCAAGATGGACAGGTGTTCAAATTTCAAATTCAAATCAAACTACCTTTATTGGCATATGAATCACACAACAATTAACAACAATAAAACAGCATAAGATAATGGTGAAAAGGGCAAACACTCAACAAGATTCTTCACTAGTGGGGGAATTCCTGAGAATTCGTGCAGAATTAGACTTAACAATACTAGCAATAAACAAAGATGGACAGGTCATAGTAGAGAGTTCTGACTAAACGTGATCCGCTGGAGAAGGAAGTGGCAACCCACTCCAGTACGCTTGCCGAGAAAACCCCATGGATTACAGTACTAAAAGGCCAACGATATAATGCTGGAAGATGAGCCCCTCAGGTTGGAAGGTGCCCATTATGCTACTGGGGAAGAGCAGAAGATGAGCTCCAGAAAGAGTGAAGTAGCTGGGCCAAAACTGGAAGGAAGCTCAGCTGTGGATGTGTCTGGAAGTGAAAGGAAAGTATGATGCTGCAAAGAACAATAAAGAAGTCCGGAAGCTAGTGGAGGACAGGGAGGCCTGGCATGCTGTGGTCCATGGGGTTGCGAAGAGTCAGACATGACTTAGCGACTGAACAACAACAACCAAAGCTGGAGTAGGGAACATGCATCAATACCGCAAACACTTTGGGCGGAGGCTTACCTGAGGAAGCTCATTCCCACAGTCCTTCTAAGGCTGTGGATTTCCTAGGATCTCACACCATACTGACAGCCCTAATCTATCCTTCTACCACCACACTGGTGCAGGTGCACCCAAAAATGGGCATTTTGGTATCCAGCAGAGCTGAGCAGGAGGTTTCAGCAGGGAAAGGGAATGTAAATCCCCTTATTCTTGTATGAGCCTCCTGCTCTGCAATAGGTCACCTTGGACCTGCACTCGTGATTTCACTATTTTTCACTATTGAGTGCAAATCTCAGGAGAGAAAGGAAGCTGCGGCAAAGGAGATAGGGTGTATCACATGCCACCCCCTCTTCAAGCCTCCCCACCCTATCGTACCCTTTCCCTAACCTGGAAACCCGGAAACCCGGTTCGTATTTGAGTAACGGCATCTTTCCCTACCCAGTTTCACTCCCTCTCTGCCCCCCATTTTGCCCTTCCCATCCCCTCCTGCTCTCCCACTCCTGCCTCTGCCCTGCTGCAGTCCACTGATGGTGGGGTCCAGTAGGAGTGGACCATGAGAGACACAGTAGAGTTATCCAGTAGTGCAGTGGTTCTCAAACGTTTTAGCACCGGGACCCACTTTTTAGAATGACAATCTGTCCGGGACCCACCAGAAGTGATGTCATGGCCAGAAGTGCCGTCAGTGAGACGCCAGAGCCTGCTGCTTTCCTGAGAATGCAGCAATCAGTTGGGTTATTTCTCAGCCATTTTCCAATAGCAAAGTGAATCAGGACGCTATCCAACCCAGCACTGGAATGGCGAGACTGGCCAGCCAGCACAATATCCAACGCTGCGTCAGGAAGGCTGGACCCTCCCACAGCAAGGGCACGAATTGGGGCTGCACGGCCTCCTGAGCGGGTATCGGATTCAGCCTTATGGCCAAATCCTGGACCTGCCTCCGTCCCGGGCCAGCACAGCTGTCGGCCCACCCATCACCCGCCCAGAAACTCCATCCCACCGCCCCATTCCAAAATGGCACTCCTCTTGCGCTGGCCGGCTTCAGCCAACGCAAGGGAGGTGCAGTGTGGGTGCAACAGGACTGGCACTGACTGCAGCGCCGGTCCCATTGCCTTAATGCAGACGCGATAGGGGGCAATCGACGCTCCCACATGGGCACTACATTATAGGATTGCATGGGTTATAGGATTGCGCTGCCTGAAAAGGTAAAAAAAAAGCCTATTTACAACCTTGACACAAGTAAAATAACCCCACATCCTCCTCCCTTTCCAGCATCCTATCTTCCCATATTTCAATATGGCTGCTCTAGGTGCTTCACAACCCACCTCAAATTGGCTTCTGACCCACTGGTGGGTCCCAGCCCACAGTTTGGGAACCACTGCAGTAGTGGATCCTGATAATGTCTGAATTATCTAGGGGCTAGCCTTAGGGCAGTTTGAAAATGTGGTCAGATTGGGCCTCATGCCAATTTGTGCTCATGCTGTGCCAGTGAGCAGAGCTGCAGCCTGCACTTTACCCTGCAGCTGACACTCTGGCATGGAATCTTCTTTTCCTGGGGTGTCACAAGGAGAGCTCAGTGAGCACCACCCTCCCACCTGCCATTGGCTTAAAATCAGACTCCCAGAAGCGGTTAGCGGTGACACTGCTACCAGGTTCCTCTCTTCTGCTGCTCTTCCTGGTCAGTAAGGTGGGGCCTGCAGAGGTGGGGGCCCCACACCAGTGTTTTGCATTGGGCCCTGCAGTTCCTAAGTCTGGCCCTTAAAGGGCCCATCCAGCTTTCCTGTACTGATGCCGCCATGACAATAGGGTGAGCATTGCGTCCTTAAGTGGGGGAGAGCCATTGCAGAGGCCTCCTCAGTGTAAGGGAATGTTTGTTCCCTTACCTGGGGGCTGCATTGCAGCTGCATCAGCACTGGAATGTTGGATCGGATTGGGACCTATTTTTTATTAGATTATTATTGTTCTATTTGTAGCCCTATTGTGGCTTTGAAGCCAAATTGCACCAGGGACTTTGCGTCCTCTTTCCAAATTATAGGAAATCGCTGAATGACACAAGGGACTAGAATACCTAATGGTTGTTAAATCTATTCCAGGTGTCCTTCCATTACCCAGGAATACCAATCAGAGCCATACAGGAAAGTGTCTTCTCTCCCAGCATTGGGATGCTCTGTTTTCCCAGACCACCCACGGCAAGGATTGTTTTATTCCTCTAAACTCAAAAAATGTTTGACTTGATGCTCTATAAAATGCTATCAGAACCGTCAGATTCCCCCCCCCTCTTTGCGATGAGAATAACCGGGAGTACTTTATCATGGCATAAAAGGAAACAATGTTATTTGTGCCGACTGTGGGGGAAAAGGAGGCCGTAGCGAGCCTATATTACAACACAGCGCTTCTACATCCCTAATCAAGTTATCACCCAAGAAAAATTTTAATATACTATGGGATTGTCAGTGCACTAGTCATAACAGATACCACTGCAGATACAGCAATAATAAAAGAACTCCTATCTCCCAATGAAATTATATTACTTTCTCTTGGATTATATCCAATATTAGACTGTGGCTGCCGTGAGCCTGAGAAATGATTTGCTTTGGTGTAGCTCCATTGAAGCCCATACGTCTAGCCTAGTGTAGGAGGGCTGCGCATATTCCCCACAGTCTTTTAAAGCCTGTGCTAACATTTTTCAATATAATTAGGGCGTTTTGAGTTCATTTTGGCAATATCCATCTCTGGCATATTTTGTGAGATGAGCCCATCATTTATGGTTGTGAGCCTATTCCGTGACTCCCACTTCTCCCGAGTGCACAATCAAAGAGAAACCCAGGACTGTATTATCCATTAGGCTGACGAGGCTGAAGTTTAGGGGCCCTGTAGGGACTAGGGCCCATCAATTTGGCACTGTCATCTGTGCCCTAACCCACCCCAACGTTGGAGCACAAGGCTCGAGCCGGTTCCTGCCACTCATGGCAGATGGCCGCAAACAGTCCACCCAGCGATGGGATCTGCAAATGGAGAAGGGGAACGCTGGGCGGGACTTACGCGGGACTTCCACGTGATTGGCTGCCCATCCACAGTGTTCTGCGGCTGCCCTGGCCTTGGGGGGCTGCCCCCGGTTGGTGCGCCCCCGCTGCTCGCCCAAGCTCCCGGCACGCCCCCCACCCATCTTCTGCAGCGAGCAGGAGCCCCCCGAGGCCAGGGCAGCTGTGGAATGCTGCAGACAGGCTGCCAATCATATGTGAGTCCCGCCTAAGTCCCGCCCAGCGTTCCCCTTCTCAATTTGCAGATCCCATCGCTGAGTCCATCCCTGCCGCAGGTAATCCAGCTGCGGCAACATGGAGCTCCCATGAGGGCCTGGCCCAGCCCGACCTGCAGGACCCAGGGCGGTCAGCAAGCCAGGGCTGAGGAGTGCCTGTGCGGATGGATGCCCAGCCCTGCCTCCTGGAGTGGGTGAGCTGAATGTCGCAGGATTGAGCATGTTCAGTGCGCCAGGGCTGAGCGGCGCATGTGCACTCAGCTGCCCACCAACCCAGCTCCTGGAGGCAGGTGACACAACATTGACATACCCCTCCTTTCTTCCCGGGCAGCCAGGGTTCCCTGCAGTGCCCGCTGGACCCATGGCATGAGCTGCCTGCCACCTTGTGACTTGGAGGGAAACAGGGGAGGAGAAGCGAGAAACAGTCACAAGCAGTAGTGCTATCCAGCGGGTACGCTGGGCGGGACTTAGGTTTGATCGGCAGTCCGCCCATTGCGTCATGCCACGTTCCGCCACGTTCCCGCCCGCCGGGGCATGCGGGAAAGCAGAGTAAGGCAGCGTGACGCAACGGGCGGACTGCCAATCAAACGTAAGTCCCACCCAGTGTACCCACTGGATAGCACTACTGGTCACAAGGGACAGTAACAAGGGCTAGGAGCAAGCCCTCCTTTTCCTGAAGAGTTTTGGAGCGGGCTCAAAAACCTGAAAGTCTAGGGGCCTAGCCATGAATTAACATGGCCCTGAAGAAAATCATATTTTTGTGGGCTTGCTACTGAGGCAAGATGGCAGAGAAATAGCTTCTGTCTCTCAGCTCTGAATCTGAAGGCTGGGCTCTATGGATGCAAATATAATTCTTTAGTACCTTCTCTAGGTTTGACCAGAGCAGAGATGAACCGAGCGCTGAGTGAGCCCATGGCAGGGCGACGAAGCCACGCCCCCAGCACATCACCCCGCCCCCGTGCGTCACCATGCCACGCCTCCCTGTGCCCGGAATAGGTCCATTTTGGAGCGAAACAGACACGGGGGGGCGGGGGGGCCAAACAGCGCGGGTTAGCACGTGGGTTATTCCACACAATGGCGCCCCACTGCCCTGCCGCTGCCAGTGCCCATGGCTCGTGCCATCCCAGGCTACACCCACGCTCCGCCTCTGGGCCAGAGGCTGTGATTGGTCTGGAATAATGGATGAAAGAACTGGATGTAGAAAAGCAAGCCTATCTCTCGTTCTTCCTGAGAGAATCGCTTTAGGCATGAGGGAGTTTTAGATGCTCACACCAAGGATTCTGATCACCTGGAGAGGTTCCTTCAAATGCAAACTGTCTATGTGCAGAGACTCTATTCAGAAGCCCTGGAGAGGCTTCCTTTGAAACAGACACTGAGAGGCACAGCACCCTTTCCAGAATGACTCCACACACAGTGGCATCACTAGAGGGGTGTTGGGGGGGCAGACCACACTGGGGGCACAATCCTAACCTGGAGTTAGGGCAGCACAGCTAGGCAGCAAAGTTTAGCTGGCACAAGGGCCACAAGAGAGGCCTCCGAGAGTGGTCCAAACATACTTTATAGTATCCCTTGTGCCAGTCAAACTGTGCTGGCCTAACTCCAGGTCAGGACTGTGCTCTATATGTGCAAAGAAGATTAATTTAAGTGCACAATCCTAACCTGGAGTTAGGTAGCACAGGTAGGCCAGCAAAGTTTGGCTGGCACAAGCGACACCATAAAGCCCGTTTGGACCACTCTCGGAGTCAGGAAGGACATTGCATGTCTGTGTGCTGGCCTCTCTGACCCCAAGAGTGGTCCAAACATACTTTACAGTGGCCCTTGGGCAGGCCAAACTTTGCTGGCGTAACTGTGCCTGCCTAACTCCAGGTTAGGATTGCGCTCTAAGCCTTGGTGCTAACATCACCAAACATCTCTGCTTGAAACGAGGGCAAGAGGTCAACGCAAAACCGTCTTCGGTTCTGTTGCTATATCCTGCTGTGTGTGACATTGTCGCGATGCCGATATTGAGGGCGGAAGAGGTATTAGAAGTTTGCTGCCATGGGAGCAAGGATTCTTATATTAACTGACATTACATAATTTTTTTCTGTTAGGTCTGTTGTGGCCGGTGAGTGAAAAACACAGTGAGACTTCAAAGCCTGCATGCGTATGAACAATTATCTCTGTTGTTTGTGGCAATTAGCTACACTTCCCTTCTTCCCCGTTCCTCCATCTGCATGCAGTTGAACACATTCTGGGTGCCATGCAGCCCAGAATACAGAGCCTCCTAAGCAGTGGTGGTATCTAAAGCGGGAGGAACCGGTACGCTGGGCATGACTTACGTGTGATTGGCTGCCCATCCATTTGGTTCCGCCGCCTGCCCACCCACCGTGTGGGCTGCCCTGGCCTCGGAGGGGGCGCCTGCTCGCTGGGGGGGGATGGGTGGGGGGCACGCCGGGTGCCTGGGTGAGCACGCCAACCGGGGGCAGCCCGCGCGGCGGGCAGGCAGGCGGCGGAACGGAACGGACGGGCTGCCAATCAACCGTACGTCCCGCCCAGCGTTCCGGTTCCTCCCGCTTTAGATACCACCACTGCTCCCAAGGTCATGTTCCGCCTTGCAGCCTGCATTCAAGAGCATCACTGCATTTTGAAGAGATCAGAAGCGTCATGCTCAGAATACATTTCCATGGAATGACAAAGTGTATGCATGCAAAGTGTAGAGTGTCGTAGGAATGATTCTGAGTAGATGGCTGTAATTTAGAGGCGCAGATTAGCTTGCTTTTTCCACAGGAGGCTGGGGATAGCTGTGGTGCAGCTGTAGCCCAGCTGGAAACCTGCCTGATTCAATATTTTCCCAATTCACCGCAAGCAGTAGCAAATTTAATTTATTTTTTAAAGCTTTATTATCCAAAGCTGAGGAGATGAGAGCGAGCCTGGAAATGAGTTCAGATTTTTCTAAAGCATTTGGTTGGAGGGGAATTCCACCGAGCACGTATTCAGGGTGCTGTCGTTTGGGTTTCGCCTTTGCTGTTTGTTATTAAGCAGTGTGATCGCACACATAGAGTCAATTAACATCAAGAACAGGAAAAGGTGAAGCACATAATAAGAGGAAGCCCTTGCCAGAAGGGATGATTCAAGAGCATGTTGCTTTTTGGATGTGGCTTCCCAGGATGTGCTCGTGTGCTTGCGGGAACTTGGCTCCGACAGAACATAAATCTCACACTGCCAAGATGTGCGCTGTTAATGCATGTGCCACCCTGCCCTTTCCAATTTGCCTCTTCATTGACATCAAGAAGAGGGTGGTTTGTTTGTTTGAGGTTTGGCAGGTCATCTAGTTCAATGGTATGTGAGCCATCCAGTGACTCTCCCCCACTTAAGGATGCAATGCTCACCCTAAATGATTTAAGAACAGGAACTCACTTTTGATTGGCACATGTCAGGACCCACCCACTGGAAGTGACATCATAAGCCGGAGGCTGGTTCCTAGCCAGCGACGAGTGGGCGGAGCCAGCCAGTTCTGTACAGCGCCTGGCGCCTACAGAACAGAAAGCGAAGAATTCCCCCCTCCCCAATTGCAGCTCCAATAGCAATGGGGACAGTCTCCCAAAGAAGCCTCACATCTAGAGCGCCAGTGAAACGCTCTGGACTGGAGAGACAGCAGCGAAAGCCTTTCCTTGGTCTTCGCGGCTAGGCGAGGTGGAGTTATTCAAAATTGCCAAGGAAGTTGAAAATTGGCACGGGGGCAGCAGCCTCGAAGCCGAGGCTGGCTGAGCAGAATGAGGCAGGAACCTGTGGAAGGGGCTGAGGGGCGGCACCACTCCGGACGGCACCCTTGGGCGCTTCCCCACACCAAAGCCCGCGTATGCTGGGCACATCAGGAGGGCAGCTTCAAAAAGTCCCGGCTTCCCTCTGTCCCCTCCAGGGCCACCCTCGATTTGCCACCACACCCCCAGGACGCCCCTTCTCCCCAGTGGGCTGCAGACTCACCAGAGGGGCTGCTGACTCCACGTGTGTGGCTGGAGGGAGCGAGGAAGGGGGCTGTGCAGGATGGGACTTCCTCACTGCAGCCCTTCCCCCTTTGCCCCCCTAGGAATCCGGAGTCGTTCCCTTTAACCCTCTGAGTGCTGGCCAACCAAGAAGAAAAGCTCTTTGCAGAGCAATTGGGAGGGGGGAGGAGGGAGAATGAAGTGGGCAGAGTCAGCCCTAATTTTAACAAGTGGAACCGAGTTCCCCTGTGTTCCCCCTGCATGACATCTGACTTCCAGGAATGCTTTTGGCCTTGACAGGTGTGCTATAACATGCCTGCATGTCTACTGTGGAACTTGTGGGCACAGCAAACATTTTGTGATGTTGAGGGTCCCAGTTTGCCATAATCAACTCTGTTTCTTCAGCTTTTGTCTTTGTCTTTTTCCTTGGGAGGGTAGCAAAGGTTAATCACAGGGCCTATTTAAATGGATGTGCCCCCTTTTATGTTGGGACCCACCCCTGTACCTGATTTTGTTCTCCATTTTCACAGGATTAGGGAATGTGTCTTAACTGGCCCCTCTATGGTAGAGGTGAGAACAACAAAAACAAAATAAAAACCCTGAAGATCTGCAAAAAAACCAAAAAAAACCCAACAACAAAAAACAACCACAACTACTGAGAAATCTGCAAAAATGAATAAATAAATGGGCCAGAGGGGTGCATGGGTAATGATTGCGGCTGCATCTGCTGACACTATACCACCTCTATCAATCATACCTAGTTCACCTTTAAAGCAATTATAAATTATAATTTATCCAAATGTGCCCTTGGAATAAAAACACATAAAACCATGTTCTGCACTTTTCCTCCTTAAGAAAAAACAAAACATAAAATTTATGAAAAAGTAAAAATGTTGCAGAACACCTCTATCTATATTGGTGTTCTATATCTACAATCTATATTATCTATAATATATTATCTACATATATTATATTATAATATATATTATATATATTATATATATTATAATATCTATATAATAATATATATAATTATATATAATAACTATATAATAATAAATTATATAATATAATATAATATAATATAATATAATATAATATAATAATCTATATTATCAGTTCAAGTGAAAACTGAGACAGGTCATTTAGTTTGGTGTCTCATACGAAGTAGGAATGCGCCATCCTCCCTGACTCAGAGAGTGGTCCAAACGCGTTTTATGGTGGCCCTTGTGCTGGCCAAACTTTGCTGGCCTAACTGAGCCGGTCTAACTCCAGATTAGGATTGCACTCTCTGTAACATAAGAATGTTACATGTACCTAATTCAGCTGCTAAAGTTCTGCCATAGCAGCTATCTTTAGGGTAGTTCTGCCTATGCTAGGAAACATTTAGATCCCAGTGCAACTGAGAGCACAATCCTAAACTGGAATTAGGCCGGCATAAACTAAGCCAGCAAAGGTTGGCCAGCACAAGGGACACCATAAAGCATTTTTGAACTACTCTATGAGTCAGGGAGGATGACTCATGTCTGTGTGCTGGCCTCTCTGACTCAAAGACTGGTCCAAGCATACTTTACGGTGTCCCTTGTGCTGGCCAAACTTTGCTGGCATAGTTTATGCTGGCCTAACTCAGTTCAGGATTGAGTCCTGAGATGTTGTTCTTCACGGAGGGTTTCCTAAACCAGAAAGGAGAACAATATTTAACTGAAAGACTGCCCTACAGTCGTCCATGTAAATATCACACAAATAGCAGGAGAGAGAGAGAGAGAGAGAGAGAGAGAGAGAGAGAGAGAGAGAGAGTATAGCCAAAGTGTTTGGCAGCTGAGCTATGAGATGCCTGACTTTTGATTCCCAGCGTAGAATCAAATTCTGCAGGAAATGAAGAAAGTGTGGAATTTGATAAGGCAATTCTTGCTAATGAGATAAGTGCTAGGGAGGATGATTTCTTTTATGAGTAAATACAGATGGAGGCTTTGGTGTCTGTAGACTTTCAATTTCTTAGGTTCCACAGTGTAGATAGACAGAGGCGGTCCGGGCCGGGAGCGTGCCCCATGGCAAGGCGATGAAACCGCGCCCCCGGCACGTCGCCACGCCCCGTGCGTCTCCCCACCAAGCCTCCCTGTGCCCGGAAGAGCTCCATTTCTGAGCGTTCCAGGCGCACGGGACGGCGGGAGGGCCAAAAAGCGACCGGACTCCGCGCAATGGCGCAGCTTGCCATCCCTGCACCCCCCGGGATCCGCGACTGTAGATAGAACAGGGTTCTTCACCCTTGGGGTCTGGACTCCAATGGGGTCACAAAGCCTTTGTGGGGTTGTGGCAACTTACAGGAATGAAAAAGGTTGAAGACATCTGGACTAGAGCACCAGCAGGTAAAGGAGGGAGGGATCTGGTTTATTCCTTCAGGTACCAGGAGACGGTGTCTCCGTCCTGCTCAGGTTCTTAGCAATTGTGCTACAATAGCTTTCCCTGGGGCCAGGCTTCGTGGTAACGTTTTCTCTCTCTAATAAAAAGAGTGCTGGGAAGGCATTAGGAAGGTAGGGAATGGGTGGGGTGGGTGGATATGGTTCCAGGAGGGGGACAGAATCAACAGTGGATTCCCAGTCTCCTACTGGATTGATTGATTGATTGATTGATTGATTGATTGGGGTCGTGGCATGAAAAAAGATGAAGACCACTGACAATGCAATCCTATGCATGTCTGCAGTCGCGGATCCAGGGGGGTGCAGGGATGGCAAACTGCATGGGCGCGGGGCAGTGGGAGGCGCCATTGCACAGAGTCCGGGTGCTTTTTGGCCCTCCTGCCCTCCTGGAATGCTCCAAAATGGAGCTCTTCTGGGCGCAGGGAGGCATGGTGGGGAGACGCACGGGAGCGTGGTGACGTGCTAGGGGCGCGGTTTCATCGCCTTGCCATGGGGCATGCTCCCGGCCCGGACCACCTTTGCATGTCTACTCAGAGGTAAGACTCACTCAATGGGACTTACTCCCTGGATTGAATTGCATCACCCTCAAACGTGTTCAGGGAAGTGTCGCACCAGGTGGCACCCACCACAAGCTGCCTCTGGTGATAATCCAGGCAACACCAGGTGGAGAAAGTCCTCCGTGCATCTAGGTGTAGGCACACGGGCTTTTCCAGACTTCATACGAACATATGGAAGTTGGATAAGCATCATCCCACTTGCCTCCTCCTTCCTGCGTTTGGCTCACTTCTTGAAAAGGTGAGATTGTTTTGAAATCAGTCCGCCACTCATGGTACTAGCTGCGTTTCTAAGGGTGCAATCCTAACCTGGAGTTAGACCAGTGCAGTTAAGACAGCAAAGCTTGGCCAGCACAAGGGACACCGTAAAGTATGTTTGGACCACCCTTGGAGTCAGGGAGGCCAGCACACAGACGTGCGCCATCCTCCCTGATTCTGAGAGTTGTCCAAACGCGCTTTATGGCGGTCCTTGTACCAGACTTTGCTGGCCTATCTGTGCCAGCCTAACTTCAGGTTAGGATTGTGCCCTAAATGTGATAGCTGCAGCCTAGATTACCAACATTACATCTCAAAGATAAGATGGGTGATAAGCTAGTGAGCAAGCAATCCGTGGCTGCTTGTTGGGCTCCAAAAGGTAGCAGGGAAGCCATCTGCTTGACAAATGGACTGATATCTCACCTTGGGGAATGAATCATGAGCGAACCACACCAGTCCTCTGTAGCAGGCAGAGAGCAATCAGAGAACATAAAGTGATTGCTGGGAAACTCTATGATTAGGGTTTGCATCATTTTTCATCGCAGACATTGATGAGAAAATATCTATCTGGAGGGTTTGCAAAGCAAGAGAGATAAGGGACCGCTGGATTTGGCAGTGCAACAAATTCTGCTCATGAAACAGCTCAAGAAATTAAATTGCAATAGATCACTCTGAACAAGAAGTCTTCAGCTGAGGTGTTGCAGGGAGCCGCACAATTACCCAAACTCCTGAAGAAAGCATGGAGATATGTCATTCCAGGCAGCTGCAGCTGTCATCCTATTGAGGATGGTTAGAATGATGCCTCCTTTTGATGCAGAATTTTAACCATCCACGTGGCTCAAGCCTTGCGCCACTTGCGCCACTGGAGCATGTGCTCCGCCATCACAGAAGTGTCATAAAGCAGTTTGCAGCCTTCCCACTAGTGCATTGGTTCTCGAACATTTTTACATCGGGATCCACTTATTAGAATGGCGCTTGTGTTGGGACCCACCGGAAGTGATGTCATTAACCTGGAAGTGATGTCATAGACAGAAGTGACATCATCAAGCAGGAAGCGCCATAAGTGTGTTGTAATCAAATGACACTCCTAAAAGGCAAACTGGCATTCTGGGACTGAAGACATTGCACAACCATGAAACATTTCTGACAGAAAGCAAGATTAGGACAAAATATTATGGAAAAACACTGAATCAAAACCCATTTTTTTAAAACCCCTCCCTTGAAAATTCGAACTGTAAACACTCACAAAAGGAATACTGCAAGAGTAAGGTCTTCAGTGTCCAAGATGGCTGCTCTCAGCTTTCCATGACCCACCTGACATTTTTTGTGACTCACCACCTGGGTCCCAACCCACAGTTTGAATAACACTGCACTAGCACCTGTGGTCAAAGCTGCATCCACTGGAGTAGGTACAGGTCTGGCACAGGGGTATACTGGGGCAGAAGGAAGACAGGCAGTGGGTGTAATGGGGTGGGAAGGGCAGCAACAAAAATGGGTAGTGGGCAGATTGGATCTGGGAGGCAACAGTGTGCACCATATCCTATCCCCGTTCTGGGCCTGATCCACTAATGTGGGTCAACATGGATTTGGGCCAGCAACATCACTGGTGCAAGTCCAAGCTGACCCATAGCAATGGCTGTGGCTGAACCCAGGGCAAGGGGACAAATACAGTGGCCCCATAGGATTGGGCCATTAGTCTTATAATTGCTAGCAAAATTCTCAATCTCACAGTGAGTAACAGTGGTGCTAGTAGTGGTAGTGGAGGAAAGAGGACTCCTTTACTTCAACGATCCCTACTACATGTGTAGGGCAGGGTATCCCTGCACAGATGAAGACAATGCATATGCAAAAAAGCAATGTATAAAGAGCGACACATCAGCACTTAATACTATGCCAGCTTATTTCTATTTCAGGCTAATGAGTGAATCTTGATGTGCTTTCCACATCCCACTGAAGTCTATGGCAAAATCTTCCATTAGCTGTGTAGATCCAGATAGGGTCTGTACAGCCGGTTTCATCCGTGCCTATTGTTCAGTGTGGTTTTGATGTACTCTACAAAGCCATTACAATCAATGAATGGTGCACCATTTTTCTTTTTTATTGACCATGGACTGGAGAGCAGATGATGGAATATCATTGTGCAATTAAATGAGAAAATACCCAAAATAAATATGCCGTTTTTGGTGATGAACTGAACTGATACGCAGTTAAGGGTTCTTCCATAGCTTTTCTTGAAATTACCTTTTCTAGAAATGGGCAGCCCAATCCGATCTGGGGCATACGTGGACAGATCTCACAGGCATGTTCATATCCCATATCCCAGCATAAGTGTTCATCAATTCCCATTCACAATTATCTCTAGCTTGCTTATGCAAACCACAGTTCCCAGCCACAATGTTGACCAATTAGCTATTATGCACAAGTGGCAGAGGCTTCTCTACAGGGAGGGCAGAGCTCTAGGTTTTGCAAGAAGCCTTACCTTGCAGTGGAAATCACTCCTCTCCTGCACCGTTTTAGCCAATCCTCACAGGGAACAGCAACATCTTGGCGTTGCTTACTGGCTACAGCAGCAAGGGAGAGGAGGGATTTACATGACAGGGTAAGGCTTCTTGCAACACTTAGAGCTTTGCCCTCCCTGTAGAAACACCACTGACGAGTAGACACCAAAATGATGCAAGTGGGCTTCTGTGCAATCTTTGCTTCACACCACTTCACTCCCCATGTCCCCCCACATGTCTCTTAAATTGGGGGGGGGCACTTGTTGGAGCAGTATCCAATACAATTCTATGCATTTGGAAACAATTATTGGTGCTTTAAGCATACACACAGGATCTTGGATTTTGTCCTATGGCAGCTTGAACACCGTCAGCACAATCCTAAGTAAAGCCGACATAGTAAGGTTGACATAACAGGGCCATAACCTAAGCAGGAGGCAGCATCAGCTAAGCGCAGGGCAAGGGGAGGTTTTCCCCTTGCACCCGGGTAAGCCCCAGCTGCCCTACGGGGCTGCTCGCATCTGCACCTGCTGTTTTGCAGACCAGGTCAACGTGGAGAGCAGTGGCCCAAATTGGGGCCACCCTGGCCAGGGATGGGGTTTAGGATATATAATGGCGCAACACCTGTCATGCATCACCACCCCCATCGCCACCCACTGCACAGCCTCGTTACTCCCCCAGCACACCTCTGGGACTCCCTCGACGAGGTCCTGCACTGACTGCACCACCAGCGCTCAACCAATGGTTGACCGGCACTGCTCATGGGCACAGCAGTGCCCGTGCACCAACGCTGCTGCTTGCACTGGTCCAGCGCCCGACAAGCTGGCGCAGATGCAATTGATGGCACGTTTGCGACAGCGCTGGACCGGTGCAAGAGCATTGCGCTGGCACAACGCAGGTATAGGATTGCACTCTGTGAAAAGATTTTGGATTTGAGTTTTCCCCAGAAAGGGTACAAGCAAGCTAGCTAAGAAGTGCTTGAGATTCATGTGGGCATTTTTACATGTCTTAATATGATGCTATTATGAAGTGGTCTGTGGTTTCTCTCCATGTGGAATATTTTTAGTGCTGTGTTCTGATTTATTTATTAAAATAATGTTCCGCCTTCCTCAACAGACTCAAGGCGGTTTAAATCAATCAATAATCCATTTTTAATAAGTATTATTCCATGAGAAGGAACGTGGTGGCGCAGCGAGTTAATCCGCTGTTGCTGGGCTTTCGACCGCAAGGTTGGGAATTCAAGACTGTGTGACGGAGTGAGCTCCCGTTGCTTGTCCCAGCTCCTGCCAACGTAGCAGTTCGAAAGCACCTAAATGCAAGTAGATAAATAGGTACCACTTTGGTGGGAAGGTAACGGTGTTCCGTGCGCTACGGCGTAGAGTCATGCCGGCTATATGACCACGGAAGCTTGTCTGGCTCTACAGGCTTTGAAACGGAGATGAGCACTGCCCCCTACAGTCAGTCACGACTAAACCATTCGGTCATGGGGAAACCTTTACCTTATTCCATGAGATATAGAACCTCCATTTCTCCAGGTGTTTCCCTTCATAGTGCTGTCATCGTCCTGCAGGGCTATCGCGGGCTCCGACAACACCTGGGGCAGGACGACATCCCTGAGTCACTGCACCCCAGCGCTGCCCCTGCCTGCTCCGGCTCCTCCCGGTCACACCCCCAGTGTCTGGAAGTGCTCCATTTAGAAGCAGTTCCAAATGCAAGGGAGTGAGGGTGGGTGACACGAGACGACAGCACCTGCCTCGGTCTACAAACGGCGCCCCAGGCAACAACCAGGTGTCACCCTAGAGACAGTCCACCTCTGTCTTCCTGGCTGCCGACTCTGCACTTTCCAAGCTCTCACGGGCAGCTGCAACCAAGCTTCAGACTGGCTTCTGAAGGATGTTATCTGGTTGTGGTTGCTGTTCCGCCTGATGACTCCTCCACATTGTACTCTTTCACCTCTTGTCCTAATTGTGACCTTGACATTTGTATTTGTTGTGTGTTGACAGCAAGCACTTCATTATACTTGAAGCCTTCAATACTGAGAACCTTCCAGCCTCTTCTTCTGGTTGATTCTGGTAGGTTTTGGCCCCTCCCCTCATTTCTTATAGGCTGCCACAATTAGATATTAAACCAGTTTTGTTGTGAAAGGCGGAAATAAGCAACACAGAAAACAGCACATGGTGCCAGGAGTGGGGTACAGGCCCAAAGAGTAGTTGTGAAGCTGGAAAGCCCAAGAGACAAAATGGTGCAGCAGAGAGTCCCAGAAATACCAGATCTCTCCAATCACACTACAGAAAACTGGAGACGTGAAAGCTACGTTTGGTCCTATGGACCTGACTGAATGTGCATAAACCACCCAGAAGTGAGAAGACTGGCTGGAAGGAGAGAGTTTTACTGAGTTTGTGGATAGTGTTGTTTCTTTTGTCTGACACAAGAGAAAGCAGAGAAGATCCCTCCTGAATCTCCACTCCTGAATCTCCACTCCAAGTGGAGTCCTATGGGGCCCTCCAAAAAAACAGCATGGGAGCATACATGCACTAGATCAATGCCAGGCCTATTGGATGATTCAGGGTACACCTAACCAACTTTCCAGCACCGGGGTAAGGATGATGCAGCTCTGAAGTAAGGGAACAAACAGTCCCTTAGTTTGAAGAAGGCTCTGTGACTACTACTCCACTGCAGGATGCAGCACATGCCCCATTGGCACAGCGGTGTCAGTGCATGAAAGCCGGCTAGGATTGCGCCCTCACTCTTCTCTTATTCTTCCAAGAACAAGATGGCTATATAACTTGTTAGAGGCCTTTCAAGAGCTTTCAGTTGTTGTTATGGTTTGCTTTCTGTTATCAGACAAAGATCAGTTGTTCTCATAGACGGCAGATGTATTAACGATGGCAGCTTATACAATTTCACATCAATATATTCAGTCAGTTGCCGTTCCTTATACTAGCAATCATCATCTCATCTAATGGTTGTTGTTTTTAAATCGACTGGTAGATGCTTCTTGCTTTTTGTATCTTTACGTCTCAATGGCCCTGCATTTTATGTGGATGTTTTATTTATACTTGAGAATGGGGAGGCACATTTCCTTTATCTTACATTGCAATGCACCATGATGATGCAGAGTATATTTCCACTCGAACTCAGTTGTGAGCATCACTGTATGGTGGAGATCCAACATATTGCTCTCCCAAACCCATAGTATGCATTGCTTGTTAATGCTTAATTGAAGGCACAATCCAAATGTTTGGCGGACACAAGTCGTTTGTGTGGGCCCAGAGTTGTTGCAAATGTGCTGTAAGGCACATCTGTGCCAGCCAGGGAAGCGCTGGGCTGGCACAGGGAGTGGCACTGGTCCAGAGATGCTGCCATTGTGCCCAAATAAGTTGCTCCTGCGCTGGTTGGGTTCAACCAGCACAGGGGCTTGGGGAGGGCTGGGGAAAGTGGGAGGGGGCAGAAACGGGTGAAAGGAGGGCAGAGAGTAGATGGGCACATGGGCGGGCTGGCCCAGGGGGCTGAGCACGGATCAGATTCTACACCTCCCCCCCGTCTCCAGGCTGGGCAGGTCCGATCTGGCTGTTTGGATTTGCTCCAGCAGTTTTACTGGCGTGAATCCGAGCAGCCCCATAGGGCTGGCTGGGGCTTGCCTCGGGGTAAGGAGAAAATATCCCCTTATCCCAAGTGAGCTCCAGCTGCCTCCCAGTCAGTCTTTTCCAATTCAGAGCTATGATTGGGGTGTGAAACAACTTCAGAGCTTCCCTTTCCCTCCATTGTCTGTTTTCCCTCCATTGTCTCCCTGTGTCTTTGTCTCAATTGTAAGCTCTTCAGAGCTGTGACCAGTTTTCACTCTTTGTAAGGTGATGTGTTCACTGATGATGCTTTGTAGATAAGAAAGAATAGTAATATATGTTGCAGTTCAGCCCACGTATGACATGATCTCTTCGATCTGACTCAAGGGACAATCCTAAACTGAGTTAGGCCAGCATAAGCTAAACCAGCAAAGTTTGGCCAGCACAAGGGACACCGTAAAGTATGTTTGGACCACTCTCGGAGTCAGAGAGGCCAGCACACAGACATGCATCATCCTCCCTGACTCCAAGAGTAGTGTAAACATGTTTATGGTGGCCCTTGTGTTGCCCAAATGTTGCTGGCTTAGCTTATGCTGACCTAACTCCAGTTTAGGATGGCGCTCTTAGAATGGCAAGCTGCAAGATCTGCCACCGTAAGTCCTGGATAAGGTTGGGCTCTCTTTAGTGGGGGTGATGACCCAGGGGTTGGTGACTATGTTAAGGATGAAGGACAACCCAACCTTATCCAGGGCTCATGGTGGCAGATCTTGCAGTTTGCCATTCTACATCCTGGACCTTTGACACCAAAAACACCACCACTTTCACATGCACCAGGGCTCCTCGTCAGAGGCGGATCTACAGGGAGGGCAAAGCTCTAGGTGTTGCAAGAAGCCTTACCCTGTCATGTAAATCCCTCCTCTCCCTTGTTGCTGTAGCCAGTAAGCAACACCAAGATGCTGCTTTTCCCTGTGAGGATTGGCTAAAACGGTGCAGGAGAGGAGTGATTTCCACTGCAAGGTGAGGCTCCTTGCAAAACTTGGAGCTTTGCCCTCCCTTAGATCTGCCTCTGCTCCTCGTGTAAGCAGCAAGAGGCTCTGTGACCATGACAGTGGCTCACAACCTGTTCCCAAAGCATGTAGGTTGGTGGTGCAGACAGTCTGGGAGATGATCAGCAACCAGGAGTGATTCGGGGAAGGATCAGGCATGGTTCAGGGGCAGGAAGTGGGCTGGGCTGAGAATGTAAGATGTAGAAGGGGGAGGATCTCAGCGGCAGCTATGCATGCTAAGATCCTCAGTCTCAGGAGTCCAAGGAGACCAAATGGAGGCCAAGTGGCCTAACCGGAAGATAAGATCCATCAGCAGCATTGCATGTTATGGGCTGGCAGGGGTTGGGCCCTGATTGAAGTCAGGAGCTTTAATCCTGTCCTATTTGAAAGAATGTCCTTCATCCTATTGATTGGACACTTACTATCCAGGTCAAACTTAGATGGAAAACCTTCTTGTGTCTCATCATCTTTGGAAGCTCAGCCAGCAGTGGCATATGAGAGGGCCTCCTTGGCAGGGGCGTAGCATGCCTTGCCCGCATCCAGGGCAAGGCATGCGTTGTGCCCCCACGCCATGGCATCATGATGCCTTGCGTCATGATATCACCGACAGAGGTGACACAACTTCAGCACATCTCCCTTGGCTTCAACTGAAGCCGGGGGAGGCGCACCGAGGCAGGGAGAGCCTCGCCTCAATTCTTAGGGGCGCAAATGCTTGCGCCCGGGGCAACGATCCCCAAGGTCCCCCATGCTACGCCATTGCTTCTCGATGATGGCTCCTTCCCTGCTTACCAGTTGTACTGTGGAAGGTGGAGACCTGAGTCTTCCAGCAGTCCTCCCTTGAACTTTGGGGTTGTGTGTGTTTTTGCTTTAATGCATTGATTTAGCCCCCCCTTTTAGACTCAGAGTTGGTTTTTTCTATAGTTTATTGTTTTTATCGGATGACTGTAAGCTTCCTTTAGTCTCTCAGAAAAAAGGCAGAGCCAAGAGTTAAAAATGAAGACAACAATACTTTCCCCACTGAAGAATTCCCCTTTTGACATATTCTGTGCCTTATGAATATGCAACAGAATGGGTATTCATTTCGGATGCTCTCTTTTCTTTTATCGAACTACATTTTCAGTCTGCGGTGATATTCTCCTCTTTTTTCATATGCATCCATTCCTATCTCCGACAATGTCTCTCCTCCATGAATTTCATTTTTGGGGCTATATCATTTATTAATATGTAGCATACATAATCAACAGGCAGGAGATATTCAGTTGGATCAGTTGTTGAACAGTTGAAAATATTTGCTGGACTTTAAGAAAAGGTTCCTGGATGAGACGTGGTCCTCTTGTGAAATTTGTGGCTCAAAAAGTGTAATTTCCCCCCCGAAGTAATCTCCTGCTGTGCATCTTCGCTAGGGAATTCCCACTTTTTATATGTATTTTAAGACTTCTGATATTTCTCCTTATTTTTATGTTTTGTTCAGTGCACTGTTTGCCTCCTCTGGAGGATTTTGCTGTGCTGATGTTGGAAAAATAAATTTTCAAAGCAGGTTTAGTTTCTTTGAACGTCTGAGGTATATGGGGTGGGGGTGGAGGCAGGAAGAAGGAAATGTTAAAGAAGTGAATTTATGAGGATTCCATGACACAAGCCCGATATATTTACATAGCTACGAAGCTTTTGAAGTTCTGCATTTATCTTTTATTACTACGGCTTCATTGCATGTTTCTGAGTCAACATGCGACTTATTTAAAAGCCAGGATCTTTCTGAGTCAATACCTTTATTTCTGAGGCTCCAGTTGCTCATCAATTTCCGTAGAGCACTACTCATCCTGGCTACAGATTTCCACAGCGCTTATTCACTTACTGAGTTTGTTTCTCTTCCTTGTGTGGCAGGGAACGAATTCCCTTGGCATTGGAGTTTGCAGGTTTTTAAGAAGTGACAGCCTTGCTTCAGAAGAGGCAGCTCCTTGCAAAATACAGCACGGCCCTGAAAGTGGATTGTCCCTTGGGGTTTTTGGCTGAAACTTCCAAACTTCTGAACATGTTCAAACTGATTTAGGCAGCGGCATCATGTAGCCGGAATGCTGGGTGGGAGGAACAGGAGAGCGGCAGCCCGCCCATTGCGTTCTGGTCCATTTCGCCGTCTTCCCCACCCCCGCGGGGGCGGGGAAGACAGCAAAACGGACTGGAAAGCAACAGGCGGGCTGCCGCTCATCCGTTCCTCCTGCCCAGCATTCCGGCTGCATGACGCCGCTGGATTTAGGGCTCAATCCTAACCTCGAGGCAGGCCGGCACAGGCTGCCACCCAGGGCCGGCTCTAGGAGTGGTGGGGCCCAATGCAGGGCATCCCTGTGAGGCCCCCCACATTCCCCACAGGGCCCCCCACTCACCAAGAAGAGCACTTGTGGTGCTACACACAAAGTGCGGCACCTGAAAATAGTTGGTGGTGACAGGATGACGTCACTGCCAGTTGCTTCCAGGAGGCCCATTTTGGGCACTTCAGAAGCTGGGGCAGCTGAGAGGGCCCAAGGTAAAGCTACCCTGCTTGCCTCACTGACCTCCATACAATCCTAAGAGATCCTGGCTGCAGCAGCAAGCAATATGCTCACTGCACTGGTGCGGGGGCCCCCAAAGCGCGGGGCCCAATGTGATGACATTGGTCACATTGGCTTAAAGCTGGCCCTGCTGCCACCCCCAGTGTAGGGCCTTTGCACATCTGAAAAGGTAAGTCCCAGGCCAGGCGTGGGAGGGGTGAAGAGGATGGAATGGAACTGGGAGGGAATTAGCAGACAGGAGAAGGGCAGAGAGGTCTGGGAGGGGGATCAGCAGGGCTGGCTCCCATCATAGCCGATTTCCCTTCCCAAGCCTGCTTCTCTCATAGAAGGCTCTTTGGACTTGTGAAATCAGAGAATTGGCTAATGCATTGTGGCTGCCGTGGCTTTTCCCTTACCTTGGGGAAAGGGTGAAAAATTTCCCTTACCCTGAGACACCCCTAACAGTCTCTCTTCCTGCACTGGAAATAGCAGAGTGTGGAAACTTAATAGGATTAGGCTGTTAAAAAGTCACATGATCTAAAAAGTGTTTTAACTTCAGCTGGTGTTTAAAACCACTCACACAGAGCACAATCCTAATCTGGAGTTAGGCCGGCACAGTTAGGCCAGCAAAGTTTGGCTGGCACAAGGGACACGGTAAAGTATGTTTGGACCACTCTCGGAGTCAGAGAGGCCAGCACACAGACGTGCCCCAAACTCCCTGACTCTAATAGTGGTCCAAAGGCATTTTACGGTGGACCTGGTGCCAGCCAAACTTTGCTGGCTTAACTGTGCCAGCCTAACTCTAGGTTAGGGTTGCACCCATACTTTTGTTTCAGGCCCCAATATTCTCCAACTTTCCAGCACCTATGCATCCTCAATGCATCCTCAAGGTAAGGGAATAAATGTTCCCTTACCTTGAGGAGGTCTCCCTGACTGCATCCCCACCTCAAGATGTAGTGCAAATCCCGTTGGCACGGCTACACTGGCTCTGGAAAGTTGGATGGGATTGGGTTCTCAGAGTATATACAAAATGCATTGTCCGTCCAATAATAATTGGATTGTATCCAAAGAACGTGATGACTACGTTAGCCCCAACCAACTTGTCATGTTGATTTCAATGCTCCTCAGTCATGACCAACTGTTTTCATACCTATTATGACGCAATGCTCAGGTAACAAAGCAATGTGCCAGTTTTTTAGCGGCTGCAGGGAAGATTCGCAAAGTATTGGTTGCTCAAGAAAGAGTGTATTAAGTCCACGAGTCTATGTTATTATTTGATGTGGTTTTATGGTGTAAGTCAAAATTTTTTTATAAATAACTTTTAAGAATGTCTACTTTTGTCTGCTTTTTAATAATGCTTAAGATTCTGACTTTTAAGTGATTTAGCATGTTTTTATATTCATCTCAGAGTCTTTGTACTCCATAGATTCTTGAAATGTATATGTATTTATGTATGGCTCTGTCTAAATTTTTGATATCTCTGGTCTTCGACTGTAATAAAGACTGACTGACTGACATACCTATTATTGGTAAATTGACACAATTTTCATTTTTCCCTTTCCAAGATGAGATTCTTCCTGTTCCATCACATTCTAAAGTATTTTGTCATTCTTCAGCATTTTACAGAAAGATTTCATGATGAAATTGTTTTTTTTCCCCTAATAAATGTATGATTTTTCAATTATAGTTAATTCTTGCTGTACCGCTAATTGAGAATCTAAATTTCAATTATTATTTTTCCTAACGTCTTTTAACAATTAAAAATGTAAGCGAGAAAATGTATCAATTAAAAGCTGTGATGGTTACCTTAACGTGGATAGTGAAGCATTTTAAAATTAAAAGGAGGAGATTACTGTGGTTAATTCCTTCTGAACATTTTCTGGGTAAAGTAATTACATCCAATCAAGGTCTGTCAATACAATTTGTTATCAATTGTCACATTATATCAAATATAATCGGTTCAGCTGCATAAAAAAACCAGTCATTTGGAATGTAACTTGTCTTTTTTTTCCCCCTGAAAAGGGCAGAGGGGGAGAGACAACCATTTCTGATTAGCATCCCATTAATCCAGCTTTAATTTGTCATAAGCTTCTTTAAAACTTTATTCCAACTGTATATAAGGTTTTAATATAAGGTGACATTAATTTACCTTCACACTACATTTTTATTATATAGGAATTATTCATACACTACAGCTGTAATAGGAGGCTTGAACAGTTTCAGATGCTCTCTCTCTCTCTCTCTCTCTCTCTCTCTCTCTCTCTCTCTCTCTCGTCATAGCATTGCAGCTGCAGTCTGCAGAGGTCCTGAGCAGAAGACTGCTTTGTTAATGATCAGACAGCCTTGGCACTATTTCTTTCATTTTGTCCAAAATTATTCGCATCTGTCATAGTTCGGGAAAATCTGTGCTCGGTAACATTAGGCAGTGAACTAGTATGAGCGCAGTGTGCATTGGAATCTGAGCACTGATGAGGGCTTATTTGCTTTTGGCCAGGAGTCAGGATGCCAATTCAGTGTACAATCTATTCCAGGGTAAGACCACTGTGGTCCTCCCAAGAAGTAAGTAAGGAGGATTCTGCCACGCATCATTTGCAGACCTACGAGCGGTGAAAAGTTTCATTCATTTTACAGCCCAATCCTATTGAGCATTTGGCATTAATCGGGCCATTGATTGATATTGTTATGCATTTAGAGGCTGTGATGCACAAGAGACCATACCTTGAATCAGGGGTGTAAGTGTAGCCCAGTGCAGAGGGCAAAATGATGCCCCGGAAGTGCCTGTCACAACAGGAAGTGATGTCACAATTGTATCTTTGTTTTCTTGGGGGGGGTTGGCTTTAACTATTGATAGAATGAAGATATTATTTATTTATTTATTTATTTATTTATTTGAAGAATTTATACCCCGCCTTTCCCATGCCGAAGCAAATGCCCAAGGCAGCTTACATGGGCAGGCTAGTCTCAACCATCATTTTTTCAATCGTTTTTTTTTTACAAATATACAGTATTCTGATGATCCGCCAATCCTCAGTCCCAGATGTCGCCTTCACAGTGTGGTTCTCTCTTTTGGCTGCATGCCATCAGGCCTCAGCAGGCAATCGCAAGTCAAGCCTGGACAGGTCCTCAAGGTCGTATTACATTCTTTTGCAGGCTGGCCTTCTCACACACTTCACCGCAACTCTCCCTTGCGGTGAGTAATCAGCTCCACAGCAACCCCGTTCTGCCACCACACAGGTACTGCAACTTGTCACAGCCTGGCATCCGCCTCCCATCCAAAAACAAACCACAGATTTTCCTGCTTAGTTTCAGGCAGTACCAGCAGCTCAACCATCAGTCCACACCTCCTGCCCCTATTGAAGATATTGGAGATATCGCCAAACTGGAGATATTACACTCCAATGTGTTTCATTGCATTCTGCATGAAATTCTATTGAATTATATACATTGCTATATACATTGCTATATAACATGACAGTATTATTCCTACAAATCGCAATTTTAAGAAACTGCTATTTTTATATGACAGTTATATTTCTGTTTTCTTGGTTTGGGGCCATAATGTTTGATAGAGTAAAGATATTACACTCTGGTTTGTTTAATTGCATTCTGCATTAAATTACCTTTCCAATGATATATAACATAGTATTATTCGTAATTACCAAGGTTTTCACCATTTTGGCCATTAGTGTCAAGCTCAGCTTGTTACCCCCTTAAAGTTTGTTGCCCGGTGCAATTGCACCCCCCTGCATCACTGTAGCTACCTGCCTTGACTGCAAAGTTTTGCCCTTCTTACCCAAACTATCAATGGTTATTTGTTTAGCTGTTCATTATACTAGCAAAATAATATAAAATTGTAGCAAGTACACTTTATCAACACTTGATGTACAGTACTCTAGGTCTCATAGAATACTGGTTGTGCGCCACACATGCAGCCTCATTTGCCCTGCCCCCTCAGGCACGCATGAGCAGGGCTTGAAGGGGCCAATAGGGTAGCCGATCTGGGGCTGGGGGAGCTTTGTATGCATACTCGCCCTGCCCCCGCCTCATTCAGGCTCTGATCGGCGATTCCCTCCCACCCTCCCATCATCAGGCTGAGATAGCTGGTCACTTCGGGGCTGGGTAGGAATTTTTTGCCTTCACCTTGATTGGCTTTTAGCTGCTGGTTTTTTCACCTACCCCAGCCTGAGGTGGGGTTTCAGGGTGTTGTTAGTTAATGGCAGACATGTCATGTAGCGGGTACGCGGGGGTATGTGAGTACCCATTCCTAGGATTAGGGCTGGCCCTGCCATTTGCCCGCCCACTTGTCGACTCCATCGGCACTCCGTTCCGCCCCCTGCAACGTTTGAATTGCCTATACGTTCTCAGAGGCAGGCAGGCAGGCAGGCAGGCAGTGGAGCGAGGGAGACCGATGGCAGCTGCAGCATGAGCAGGTAGGCTGCCTGGGGCTCCCTCCCAAGGAGGCGTGGCGGTTCCTGGGGGGGGAATCGGTAGCCCACACGGCCTACTGAGGAGGCGCGGCGGTTCCTGGGTTCCAGCTATGACCTCACTTCCGGTGGGCGGGCCCCAACACAAGTGCCAATCAAAAGTGAGTACCTGCTGCTAAATCATTTAGATGCCATTACTGGTTAATGGTCACTTTGTCCAGGCAGGTAGCATGCGTGGGGGGGGGGTAGGCAGGTAGGTTCTGCCTTGGCATCCATTCTGAGGCAACACGGTTGGGGATCGGCCAGGCCGCTCATAAGTTGCTCTTCCAGCTTGTTGAGCGGTGGGTCGTACCTGATCGGATTCACAAAGGCTACCCCATGGCCGTGGGTCGGGGTGAGCCTGCGTGGGCACGTTGCCTCAACCCTTGGGTTGGTGAGGATGGACTTCAGCTTGAGGCAATGAGCTGAAGTCTGGAGTCAGATGGTGTCACGCCCGTTGATCATCCAGATCACCCGGGGAGGTATACGGCTAGAGCCATTCCCCCACAGTCTCACACGCTTGGGGTCTTATTCAGCTGCAAGTTCTTCTCTCCTTAAATGTTGTAAATAGTTAATAAAGTGGCCCTGTTAGTCCAAGCCCTGGTCTTGTGTGGTTATTTCTGGGGCGTGCGGGGTAAGAATAGAACATTCACCTTCAGTGCACATCATGGCAGCTTGGCTACCAACAGGAAAGGTTTAAAAAAAATGAGGAAGGGGTTAGCCAAGCCCCTTATTTTAGCTACCATTACTTGCAGAATGACTTTCTCCCAGCAAGTGAGTACTGATTGCTGAAGATATTGAAATACTTCTTCCCATGCAAGAAGTTTCGTAGTACTTGCACTGCATTCAGATTGTTTATCTTAGAATTGATTTGTACTCATTCTAAGAGGGTTATGCAAGGAGTTGAACCCTGAAGTTTTTAACCTGTTCAATATAGCAGCCATCCATAATCCATTTCTGCCTGCTAGGGTTCATATTAAGTACAGCTATCTTGGTTTTATTGTATTTCACAGTTAAATGTTCTTTCAAGCAGGAGATAGCAAATATGCACTGGTGTACTCAGTTCTCTGGTTTCAAGAAAATAGTTTTTCTTTAAGAGCACAAACCTAACCTGGAATTAGGCTGGCACACTGAGGCCATCAAAGTTTGGCTGGCACAAGGGACACTGTAACGTTTGTTGGAACCACTCTCGGAGTCAGAGAGGCCAGCACACAGACGTACACCATCTTCCCTGACTCAGAGAGTGGTCCAAACATACATTACCAATGTCCAGGGAAACTTTGCTGGCCTAACAATGCAGTCCTAACTCCAGGTTAGGATTACTCTCTATAGAAAACAAAAGCCTACCATAGAAATGAGATTATTTCTGTTCCCAGAAATCAGAAGGATGATTTCCCATCATAGAAATGAGATTTGCCCTTGTTGGTTATTCCAGTGTTCCTCAAACTGTGGGTCGGGATTCACTAGGTGGGTCATAAGCCAATTTCAGTGGGTTATGTAGAACGTAGGGAAGTCATATTGAAAATTTGGGAAAAAGAGACACTAGAAAGGGGCAGGGCTGTGTAGTTATTTTGCCTGTGTCACGGTTGCAAATATAATTTTTCCCAGACATGTCATGTAGCGGGTACGCGGGGGTACACAGGTACCCGTTCCTAGGATTAGGGCTGCCCCCGCCCACTCGTTGACTCCGTCGGCGCTCCACCCCGCCCCCTGCAACGTTTGAATTGCCTGCACATTTGAGTTGCCTGCACGTTCTCAGAGCCAGCCAGCCAGCCAGGCAGGCAGCAGAGCGAGGGAGACCAATGTCAGCAGCAGCGTGAGCAGGTAGGCTGCCTGGGACTCCCTCCCAAGGAGGCGCGGCGGTCCCTAGGGGGGGAATCGGTAGCCTGCGCGGCAGCCCCAGAGAAGGCCCAGGACTCCCGGGCCTTCTCCTGGGCCACCGTGCGGCCTACCGTGGAGGCGCGGCAGTTCCTGGGGGCGGTTCCTGAGTTCCGGCTATGACCTCACTTCCGGTGGGCGGGCCCCGACACAAGTGCCAATCAAAAGTGAGTATCTGTTGCTGAATCATTTAGATGCCATTATT
>JAJKFI010000024.1:2985418-2996392 GCA_029204185.1 Lerista edwardsae
GGGCATAGCTAAAGAAGTGCAGGGGGTGCAACTGCACTGGGCAACAAGCTTTAGGGGGGCAACAAACTGAGGCTTGACACTAGTGGCCAAAATTGTGAAAACCTTGGTATGTATGAATAATACCATCATATACCATTCTATGCAGAATTTCATGCAGAATACAGTGAAACAAATTGAAGTGTAGTATCTTTGCTCTATCAAACGTTATGGCCAAAAAATCCAGAGAAAACAAAAATACAACTGTGATGTAACTTAAACATAAGAACATAAGAAGAGCCCTGCTGGATCAGGCCAAAGGCCCATCTAGTCCAGCTTCCTGTATCTCACAGCGGCCCCACCAGATGCCCCAGGGAGGCATGAGACAACAAGATGCTTGCATCCTGTTGCCACTCCCTTGCACCCGGTACTCTGAAGTAGCCTACTACTAATGTAAGGAGGTTGCACAATCCATCATGGCCTATAGCCCACGATGGACTTCTCTTCCAGAAATCCGTCCAATCCCCTATTAAAGGCATCTAGACCAGATGCCATCACCACCTCCTGTGGCAAAGAGTTCCAGAGATTAACTACCCACTGGGTAAAAAAGTACTTCCTTTTATCAGTTTTAACTCTCCCAACCTCAGTTTTAGCAGATGTCCCCTGGTTCTGGTGTTGTGAGAGAGGGAAAAGAACATCCCTCTATCGACTCTATCCCTTGCTTGCATAATTTTATATGTCTCAACTTCCTGTAGTGATGGCACTCTTTGTCCTCTACATCGGGCTATACTTTCATTACATACACCTCTGCACACATGTACCTGTGGACTGGGACAGCACTGTTGTCATATTTTGAATCCTATCTCCCTGGCATTGTCCTGATACAGATCTGCTCCTCCTCTGTAGCCAAAGAATAAAAGCTCCCTTCTCTCAAACAGAATTGGATGAGAATTTCATGTCAATACAATGCAACATAGCACTAAATTTCAAGCCACACCAGCCCAACTCTTGTGACATTTCAGTTGAAGATAAGATCATGAGGCTATCCATGCATGGTCATGATGACTGAGTGCTTGACATAACAACCACAGCATCTTTGATCACGAATTGTGCCGGGCTGCAGAAGTGTCCAAAATACGCTGTCTCTCTCCCTGAGTTACCATCACAGTGTCGGAGTTAAATGCTATAATGTCTTCCTTCCAGCAGCACACTATCTACCTTGATATGGCAATAATGGTTTAAAAGATGAGGAAGTACAGTCCAAGGGATTAGTGTTGCTGCTCTGTTGCTCACCATTGGGTAATTTAGGGCGCAATCCTAAACTGGAGTTAGGCTGGCATAAACTAAGCCAGAAACGTTTAGCCGGCACCAGGGCCACTGTAAAGTGTGTTTGGACCACGCTCGGAGTCAGGGAGGATGGAGCATGCAGACGCGTATCTTACCTGTAGCCTGGGATGGCGTGAGCCATGGGCGCTGGGCAGCGGTGGGGTGCCATTGCATGCAAAACAGCACGCTGTTCGGCCCGCCCACCCTCCCTGGTCTCCGTTACGCTCCAAAATGGAACATTTCTGGGTGCAGGGAAGTGTGTTGGGCCGACGCACGGGGGCGGGGTGACGTCCTGGGGGTGCGGTTTTGGCGCCAGCCATGGGTATGCTTGCGCCTCCATTTGCGCCTGGGAGCATGCTTGTGTGCTGGCCTCTCTGACTCCAAGAATGGTCCAAACATACTTTATTGTGGCCCTTGTTCAGTCCAAACATTACTGGCCTAACTGTGCCCTCCTAACTCCAGGTTAGGATTGTGCTCTCAGAGTCCTCCCCCCTTTTGCTGGTGCAGGCATGTATCGAGTGTGTGTATGGGGGGGGACTCAGGAGGCTTAAAATCCTCTTACATCTCTGTAGGCCTCCTGACCTGCACTGGGGGCTCAATGCAAAGCCTGCTGTCGCGGGTGAAACACTTGTACTTCCTGGGTAACTGTCACTCCTTTGTGCCATAAAGTGCCTCCAATACTGGCAGTAAACCCTTACTACCAGTGCTGGGGTGGCGCCATGGCAACACTGCCTGTGCATACCCTGGAGTGACCACCGGTCACCAGCGAAAGGTGAGTTTGCTACTCAACCATGATGCGACCTGTTGGGACAGCACGGTTGCGCGTTCCTGGTTGGGGGAGTGGAGCGGAGGTGGGACCAGTGATGATTCTGCCAGTTCCCAATTTCCAAGCAAGGCCGTAAGGCTTTACTTAGAGGCCCTCGCTTCTGCGCCAGCTAAATAGCCAAAGCTACTAGCAGGAATGGGTAGACCCATCACCTGCCCTGAGCCCTTACTCCAGGGAAAGGGGACAAAATCCCCTTTCCCTATGGAGGCTCCCATGGCTGCCTGGCTGCCTCGGGATGCAGTGGTAGCCATCTGGCTACCACTGCACTTCCGGGTGGTCGGGCAGTTCTGGATTGGGCTGTGGGTCTCCCCCCATGCTAGCAGTTTTATTAGCTCAAGTTCAAGGAGAGAAAGGGGATGGGGATGTTGCAGGAAACAGGGATAGAATCCAATGTGTGCCATTGCAGCTGGCTCCACCCCTTCCACAGCCTTCCCACCATGCCCATTTTTGCCCCTCCCTCCCACTGCTCTGCTCTCCCCCACCCCTCCACCTCTGCCGCGGACTTACCTGCTCCAGTAACAAGAGTCATCCACCCACCTCAAAATCAGCAAAATGTATCCCGGCAGCCTTTATTATATGTACTATCCAGTTAATTTCCCCTATTACATCTGTTTTAAACTATTTCTATTAATTCTATTCAGAATTATCTGAATATTCAGAATTATCAAATCTGCATATCGTTAAGGGCGCAGCCCTAACCTGGAGTAAGGCCGGCACAGTTAGGCCAGCAAAGCTTGGCTGGCACAAGGGCCACCGAAAACTGCATTTGAACCACTCTCGGAGCCAGGGAAGATGGCACACATCTGTGTGCTGGCCTCTCTGACTCTGAGAGTGGTCAAAACATACGTTATGGTGTCCCTTGTGCCAGCCAAACTTTGCTGGCCTAACTGTGCTGGCCTAACTCCTGGTTAGGATTTGCACCCTAAGTCATTCTTCTCTCTCATATGCAAATGAACACATATATAGTCATGCGTAGGAAGAACGCATGCATTTCACTGGTCTGCATGCGACAATCAAGCCAGTGTGGTGGTGTTGCTAGAAGGGAAGGCAGCAAAAGTTGACTGTAACAAATCTTGAATGCACTCATAATTGTGGTGCAGCAACATTTTTATTCGTTTGATTTGTGCTTGCATCAGCTAAATAAAATTATCCCCATTTTTCCGATACAAGGCAAAATAGCAGTCTTAAGCATTATTTCCCCTGAAAAATAATCAGTTGCTCTAAAGAGAAAGGAATCCAATAGTACACTTAATACCTAGAGATTATGCTAGAATCTGTCAGTTTTTGTGTTGTTTTCTTGGGGAAAAGGCCGTTTTCCGACTGCAGCAGACAGCAATGGTAATGATTTCTTCCCCCCAGAAACATTGCCTTGGCTTTTAAAGATTAATTAATTCACCTTTGTATAAGTTGCTGCTTACAGAGTTGACATCAGAGGAAAGTTTATGAGAGGGGTTTTGCCAGGACACAAGCATCTGCCTGCCTGTGTTAAGACTGAAGTAAAATTACTCCAAAAGGAGAACATTGGCCCACCTATGGGAGGGAATTGATTAGAGTTTGAAAGGACGGTAGGAAAACGGTCTTTTTTGCTCTTTTGCCAACCTTTCATTTTTCACCATAGTTGCCTGTTATGAACCACTGGCGTACCTCAAAGTGATTGACATGCCATCCCCCACCCCCAAATATTACTCACAACATGAACATGTCTTTCAAGACACATTCTGGGGGGGGGGGGAATGGCCAAAGAGCTCAAGCCACCATGTGAGTTTCACCATCCCATGAAAATCTCTCGCATTGTCCCCTCATTGTCCCCATCGTCCTCTGAATTCTCCTCTCCAGTTCACCAAATATAAATGAGGCAGGGGGCAAGAGAGGGGGCTCTTCAGCTAAGTCCGAAGGCCAGCTCCCAGCCTGTCATCCCACTACCCCAACATGCCACTAAAGTCTAGGGCATCCAAACCCATTTCTCAGAGTTTGCTATATAGCATTCATGGCACCTGCTGAGAGAAGGAAGTGACAATATGAAGCAGGAAGTGACATCATTACACACATGACAGCCAGAAATACGTACTTGGTTCTCTCATAGAAAGTCATTAGCTGCAAATGGCAGAAGAGAAAAAGTGCAAATCTTGTTCATAATTTCAGGATACGAGAGAGCCCAACTATCATGCCAGGAGATAATGGGGACTGCATTTATAATGGGGGCTGCATTTGGCACACAAGCTTTATTTGACACCCCTGCTCCAGGGAACAAAAAATGAGAACCCCACATAGAGCTATACAGAAAGAGAATAGGCTTGGCTCTCAAAAAATTGGGGGCACTAGGTAAGACAAGTAGGTTTCATGAGACCCTCTAGTTTTTCCCATATCAGTGAAAGGTTGCCATTCAGTCCTACAATCCAAAGTCTAGCTATGGTGGATGCTCCTAAAGTGAAGGAAAATCTTAGCATCTAATGGCGACATTGTCCCTCTTTAGACGGAAGCGTGGGCACAATCCTAAACTGAATTAGGCTGGCATAAACTAAGCCAGCAACGTTTGGCCAGCACTAGGGACACTGTAAAGCAGTGTTATTCAAATTGTGGGTCGAGACCCACTTTGTGGGTTGTGACCTCATGTCAGGTGGATCGCGGCAAGCTGGGAGCAGCCATCTTGGAAACTGCAGACCTGACTCATTTTGTGTGTGTTAACAGTTTGAATTTTCAAGTGAGGGTTGTTTTTTGTTTTTTTTTAAAGGCTTTAGTTCAGTGCTTTTACATAATATGTTGTCCTCATCTTGCTTTCTGCCAAGGATGTTCCATGGTTGTACAATTGCTGCAGTCCAAGAATGCCAATTTGCATTTCAGGGGTGTCATTTTATTATGTTACAATATAACATAATAGCACTTCCTGCTTGATAATGTCACTTCCTGCCACAACATCACTTCCAGGTTAATGACATCACGTCCGGTGGGTCCCAACATGAGTGCCATTCTAAAAAGTGGGTCCCTGTCTAAAAAGTTTGAATACCACTGGCGTAAGGTATGTTTGGACCACTCTCAGAGTCAGACTGGCCAGTACACAGCATGCACCATCTTCCCTGACTCCGAGAATAGTCCAAAAGCACTTTATGGTGGCCCTTGGGCTGGCCAAACTTGACTGGTTTAGTTTATGCCGGCCTAACTCCAGTTTAGGATTGTGCTCTGAAGCTCAGCATATTGTGTACCAAAGGTCCTGTGTGTGACCTAGTGTGCTAGAGGTAATAAGTTCAATCCCTGGTGTCTCCAGATAAGACTGATGGGAGAAAAGAACATCTGAAGGATTGGTTACACTTTATTTCTGATGTGTTTTAATTGTGAATGGTCTTTTTCAAGGGAATATAAAAAATCAGTCAAGCTTCACAGCAGAATCTGAAGAAGGGGCTTACATTGTGTCTTATCTTCCCAGATCCCAAGGCAAGCAGTAAGGTTGCATCCCTTCGGTGTTGCCTAGGTGACACGGGGTGGATGATCCAGGGCAGCTTCTGATGGTGTCTTTCCCTCAGTCCAAAATTATCAGCAAATGGCCTCTCTCACCAACTGAGGGAGTTAGTCCAGGATACGTCAGTTGTCCACAGAAGGCCAAGTAGAAATAATATTCTCTCTTGTATGATTAGCCAGGGCATAAACAAAAATTCATAAGCTCCGGGCTGGCCAAAGGGATTTGGTGATTTTCTCTTAGCCAGGTGCTCACAACTAGCAGGTATGGTGAAGGGCTGGGTTAGGGATTGGTGTGCCTTTTGGATCAGTGGGGCGAGCAATGAGGGGGCCAGAAGAACTGGTCTCCAGAAACTTCTCCACTATGATCATCATAGGCAACTGCTTGCTCAGAGCCAGGTTGGGAATTCTCAAAGGGGGAATGGATGGATAGCAGCTGCTCTCTCCTCCCAGGTACAGAACCCGCATTAAAAGGTGGAATAGTATAGTTATGACCACTGCAAGTCTTATGCAGTGGTGTCATTCAAATGATTTAAGAACAGGAACTCACTTTTGATTGGCACTTGTCGGGAACCCGGAACCAGCCACGGAGCCCGTTAGGATCCTGAACGCCCATTCTGGTCTGTTCCCCCTGAATGACATCACTGCCTTCGCCCCCCTAGGAATCTGGAGTCGCTCCCTTTAACCCTCTGAGTGCTGGCCAACCAAGAAGAAAAGCTCTTTGCAGAGGAATCGGGAGGGGGGAGGAGGGAGAGTGAAGTGGGCGGAGTCAGCCCTAATTTTAACAAGTGGAACTGAGTTCCCCCGCATTCCCCCTGCATGACATCACTGCTCTTATGTATATGTTTCAATACAACTGTGCCCAGTTGAAATCCACAACCAAAATGATTGGCAACTGTGAAGGTCAATGCTCATTTCCATGTTAGCTTTTGCATGGGCCTCAGATTAAAATATGATGGTACCACCGAAACAAGCTTTGCTGCAAGAAATTTGTGTCACTTTGCTCAGCCCTACATCTCGGTCCAAACTGGCTTTATGGTGTCCCTTGTGCCAGTCAAACTTTGCTGGCCTAACTATGCCAGCCGAACTTTAGGTTAGGATTGCTCCCTGGTTCTTTTCGGAAAACTATTTAATTTGAGACTTAGGTTTTATCATTTTACTTTGCCTAGTGCAAAGAATTGTACCATCTGGTTGATGAGTCATTCTATAGGTAATCATTACCTGCGTTCAATACTAAGCCTTGAGCAACAGCTCTGTTTTCAGTCCTGTTATGGCGATGCTCCTACAAATCACACTTGGGTCTAATATAAGAATATCACACAAGAACACTAGGAGTGCAAGAGGGTTAGCTGATCAATTGGGTGGGTGATTAAGACCACTTCAGCCAACTAAAAAGTTGCCCTTAATTAAATCTGCCAGCAGAGTTCAAAATAATAATACAAGTATTCATAAAACCAGCAGATGATGCAAATAATTTTAAAAGAGGCACTTCCTCCTATGTGATGATGAGAGAACGTCATTTCTAAGATGGTTGCTTTAACATAAAGGTAAAGGTTTCCCCACAACCAAATGGTCTAGTCGTGACTGACTATAGGGGCAGTGCTCATCTTGGTTTCTAAGCCTGTAGAGCCAGTGTTTGTCCGAGGACAAGCTTCCATGGTCATGTGGCCAGCATGACTCTACGCCGTAGTGCACAGAATGCCGTTACCTTCCCAACAAAGTGGTCCCTGTTTATCTATTTGCATTTTTTGGTGCTTTCAAACTGCGAAGTTGGCAGGAGCTGGGACAAGTGACGGGAGCTCACTCCATCATGCAGTCTTGAACTCCCAACCTTCCGGTCAGAAAGCCCAGCAGCAGCAGTTTAACCCACTACGCCACCACATCCCTTTTTTGCTTTACACACACACACACACACACACACACACACACACATATATAAAGGGTGTGTTTTTTTCTTTTAGAGCTAATATAGGTGGAGGCTTCTCATCCATGGTTTTCCCATCATCTGATTTGACTCAGAATGATCCCAGAAGAGAAGGGCTCTTTGTTAAGCAAACATGGGCTGTTAATTAAGATTTTTAAAAGCATTTTAAAAAAGGTTTGTCTTACCAGGCAACTCAGCTGCAGTCACGAGATCTGCAGCCAATCTCATTAGCTCTGAGATAAGATCTCCTCCCTCATCCTGGGGTAGTGTGATTGATCACTTCCATTTTGCATTTTTTGCCTTGCTCCAGGGCGAAGGGAAGAGGTCTTATTTCAGCTAATGGATATTAATTGCTTTAAGCCCCTGGAGAATGACTACAGCCTGTAGCTATGGTAAGAGAACCTTTCCTAAAGTCTGAATGCTACTTAGCAGCATGATTTAATTTTTTTTATTTTTTATTTTTGGATCCTGGGACGGAACCCTTATAGATAAACAGGCTCCAACTGTACTTCTCATTTGCAAATGAATGAAGATTTACACCCCAATCCTATTTGGCTAGGTGATAGTGATGTGCCCCTGGCGCCAGACTGCCTTACAGTACTGTTTACGACACCCAAAACCAGCGCTAAGGCAACGGAGCAGGTGGTAAACCAGATCTGATTGTCCTGTTATTATAGCTGAATAAGAGTGCAATCCTAACCAACTTTCCAGCACCAGGGTAAGGGCACTGCAGCTGTGAGTGTAAGGAATTACACTCCCTTACCTTGAGGAAGCCTTCATGACTACTACTCCACTGCAAAATGCAGAACATGACCCATTGGCACAGTGCTGGAAAGTTGGTTAGGATTGCACCCTAAGTGATTTTTTTTTCCTGAAAGAAACATTGAAGAGATTTGTTTCATACCTAAAATAATTGCTATGCATTGTGGGGGGGGGGGGAAGACATTCAGGGCACAACCCTAACCAACTTTCCAGCACTGGGGCAAGGGCAATGCAGCTCCAAGGTAAGGGGACAAACATTCCCTTACCTTGAGGAGACCTCTGTAACTGTCCCCCAGGATGCAGCCCATGCCCCACTGGCACAGCCAGTAGCGCCAACTTGGGGGTGGCACAGGGGCCAGTGGCCCTGCCAATAACTTGTATTGCATTGTGTGTGGCTGTACCACCCCAATATCTGGCCCCCTGCACACACACACACACCCCACAAAGAGCAGAGCCCACCACAACCATATGGTGGGGCAAAGTGGTGGGGGGGGGGGGCAAAGTGGCTGGATGCTTCTCCAGCTCCCAGAGCAGGGAAGGCATGCTTGTTCCCCTTACCCCTGCTCAGGCAGTTGGGCAGACCATCAGTGTCTGCTTTCCTACTTACAGTGACTCGCATGACCTACCAATATAGGTCTAGTTTTCCCAATAGTCTATTACAGGTTTTTGCACTCTGGGAGATTTTCGAAGGTGCAATTTCAAAAAAGGGAGAAATTACGAAGAAATCATGGTTTTAGCGCAGTGCATCATGGTTGCAAGGAAATGCAAATGAGCCCATTGATCTGCCTGTGGTTCCTGGATGATGGCTAGAGCACGCAGGTCTGTTTAATTGCATTTACCCCCCCCCCCCACACACACACCTTATTGATTTGGACCTACATCTTCTACTTTCTTTTTTTGCCTGCTAATTAGTTAAAAGTAATTAAATGTGGAACACCGATTAAAAAGTGAACTTTAAAGGAGACTCGAATGACTGCAGGATTCGGGCATCAGCCCTAACCAGCTGTCATAACACAGTCACATCAAATGTGCTACAATGCACAGAGCAATGGCAGAAATGCACCATTAGAGCGCTCCCTCTCCAGTGTTTTGCTGGAGTGGCATAGGCTCATCAGATGGGGAACGCAATCGTATAGAGTCGTTTAAAAAGAAATGTACTGTTAGGCCTCTTGGTAGAGCGCTTAAAAGTTACGGATGGCTCTAGAGTTGATCAGGCTCAATAGACCAACTATACTCATCATGAAATTGCTGCTTTGAGTCACAGTGAGCTGCATAATGAGACCATTGGCTGTACTGGACTCTTGACCTCTTTTCCAAATAGTTTATTTAGTACAGATGATTTTTTGAAGGATAGCGCAGGAATGGCTGCAATATATCAAAAGCTCCCAAAGTTGTGGGTATGATAAATTAAACTGATGAAAACGAAATGCATGGTCCACAGGCACCTTTTACAAATGAATAAGGGTGCAATCCTAACCTGGGGTTAGGCCGGCACGGTTAGGCCAGCAAGGTTTTTGGCCAGCACAAGGAACTTTATAGTGGTAAAGTGCTTCGGACCACTCTTGGAGTCATGGAGGATGACGCATGTCTGTGTGCTGGCCTCTCTGACTCCGAGAGTGGTCCAAACATACTTTACAGTGTCTCTTGTGCCAGCCAAACTTTGCTGGCCTAACTGTGCTGGCCTAACTCCAGGTTAGGACTGCGCTCTAAATCAGATCCGTGGTTTACCCTGCTGACAACCCTGGCAGTGGGAGTGGGGGAAAACATTAGAGAAGAGGTAGTGTCTTTGCCATCCTATGTACAATCCAAGACCACTTACATTTTATAGGACAGATGGAATGTGGTGCTGGAAAACTGGTTGGTGATTAGAGCAGTGGAATGTATCTTTTTAAATACATGTGTTGCTGCCGGTTAGTGAAAAGACAATGTTTTGTGCTTCTGAGAAAGCACAATTCCAACAGACATACTTTTGGTGCTGCCAACATTTATGAAATCCGTTCTGAAGCTGTAGCATCAAATCTCTGGTATGGAAGCAACATTGCACTGTTCAGCATGCTCACGCACATGCTCATGCTCAGCATGCTCATACAAAGTGGGCGGCACTTTTTGAAAGACCTTGATTCCTCACCTGCTGCCCCACACCACAGGTCTCTGAGCTAAAGGCAGTGTCGGCTCAAGACCTTTTGATCCTGGAGGCAGCCTGCCAAGTGTTGCTCTCTCTTCCCTTATGATGTGCCAGCCTCTGCTCCTCTCACTCTCCAATGTTCTCCAACTCAGCCTTTCCACCTCTCTACATTCCTCTTCCTTTTCCAACCCAGGGAGTGGCAAGAGGAGGAGGAGCAGTGAAAACAAGCTGGTGATGGGCACTCCCCACCCATCTGCTGCCTGTGGTGACCATTTCAGTTGGCCTCATGGATGGGAAGCCCAGGCACAATCAATGAAGCAAGGGAAAGAGTGTAAAGTTGAATCACCTGTATGCAGGTAAGTAAGTGTTCATTTATTATGAACCCCTGCGCAGTCTTTCTAGTGGCTGTTGCTGGCGGTCTGCCTTTTTTTTGATTGTGAGCCCTTTTGGGACAGGGAGCCATTTAACTTTATTATTTATTTTGCCTGTAAACTGCTTTGTGAACTTCGTGTTGAAAAGCGGTATATAAGTACCTGTTGATTGATTGATTGATTGATTGATTGATTGATTGATTGATTGATTGAT
>JAJKFI010000024.1:2996402-3007823 GCA_029204185.1 Lerista edwardsae
GATTGATTGATTGATTGATTGATTGATTGATTGATTGATTGATTGATAGCGGTCCTATATTCGGACTGCCCAAAAGAATCAATTTTAAAACACCAGATAGGTCATCTGAACCTGGCCCAGGATACCCATTTAACCCATGTTTATCTCCACTCTGAAAAGCAAACAAAAATCTGGATGTAATTGAAATCATTGGGACATAAATTATGCATGGGAGGGATAACGTCAATAGAGGGATGTTCTTTTCCCTCTCTCACAACACCAAAACCTGAGGACAGCCACTAAAATAGAGTGTTGGGAGAGTTAGGACAGATAAAAGGAAATTTTTTTTTACCCAGCAGGTAAATAATCTGTGGAACTCCTTGCCACAGGAGGTGGTGATGGCATCTGGCCTAGGTGCCTTTAAAAGAGGATTGGACAGGTTCCTGGAGGAAAAGTCCATCATGGGCTACAGGCCATGATGGGTGGTGCAACCTCCTTACATTAGAAGTAGGCTACTTCAGAATGCCAGGTGCAAGGGAGTGGGAACAGGCTGCAAGCATCTTGTTGCCTTGTGTGTTCCCTGAGGCATCTGGTGGACCACTGTGAGATACAGGAAGCTGGACTAAATGGGCCTTTGGCCTGATCCAGCAGTGCTCTTCTTATGTTCTTATTGCCAAAGTCGATGGGGGATTTGGCTGGGAAGGGTTGATCCAATAAACTGATTTAATGTCAGATTAATTTTGGAGATGGGACCGCACAATATTTACATTTTTCTTCTCAATAGCATCATAATCTTTTGGAGCCATCTCTTGCCTTTCCTCTAATCAGTGCATTTCTGATGACAACCACAGAGCCGATGTGGTTTCGTTTCCTGAACGTTTCATTTCCTGCTCCACAACGTCTGCAAGGTCACTGAATGAAGAGTTCCTATTTAAGGACAATGTCTCTGTTTTCACAGACATTCAGTTTTCAAACTGCAAAGAGTTTATTCCTCTTGGTTTTCCTTGCCATAGTCTTTTTTTTTTTTAAATATACATTGTGAGAGAGGCTATCTTAATCCCAACTGGTCACTGCAGCAGATGGCAGTGATGAGGCAATGGCCTTGCTAGCCACAGAGATTCAGAAGGAGGAACTGTGGTCCCATCTACCTACATTTTATAACGTCCTTTCCAAAAGAAGAGTTTTAAGTGCTGCAGAAAACATTGGAAAGGTTGTCCTCACAAAGTCAGAGTGGAATCCTAACCTGGAGTTAGGCCGGCACAGTTAAGCCAGTAAAGTTTGGTCAGCACAAGGGATACCGTACAGCATGTTTGGACCACTCTCCATGTCAGAGAGGCCAGGACACAGATGTGCACCATCCTCCCTGTCTCCAAGAGCGGTCCAAACGCTCTTTCCGGTAGCCCTAGTGCCAGCCAAACTTTACTGACCTAACTGTGCCGGCCTATCCAGGTTAGGATTGTGTCCTTACACGTAAATTTCTCTTTGATTCACAGGCAGCCCGATACTAACCTATGCTGGAAAAAACAGGCCAACTGGCCTGAGCTGTATCCAGCCAGAGGTGTAGCTAATGAAAGGGTAGCCTGGTGCAGAGAGCAAAATGTTGCCCCGGAAGTGACTTCACAACAGGAAGTGACATCACAGTCATATTTTGTTTTTGTTTTTGTTTTGTTTTTAGCCCTCACTTTGGATAAAGATATTACACTCTTGTTTGTTTCATTGCATTCTGCATGAAATTGACCTTTCCACTGATATATAACACGATGGTATTGTTCATAAATACCAAGGTTTTCACAATTTTGGCCACTAGTGTCAAACTCAGCTTGTTGCCCCCCCCCAAAGATTGTTATTGCCCAGTGCAATTGCACCCCCCTGCACTTATTTAGCTATGCCCCTGTATCCAGCACAGGGTAACAGGTGACTGCACACAACTTGGAGAAATATTTAGCCTTATCGCATGTCACACAGCAGCTAACCCAATAGGGCTACTCAGATTTGTGCCAGTGAAATAGCTGATGAAATATTGAGCAGCCCATGCAAGGCTGAAGGGTTGGGCGGCTGGATCTGGCCTAGGTCACCCAAGCTGGTCCCAGCCCCTCCCCAGGCTGGTCCACCCACTGGCCCCCTCCCCACACAGGCCACCCTAAGCTGATGTTTCTTACCAGCACAAACTTACCCAAATCAAAACCAAAACATCAACATAATCAGCTATTCAGTAGCCCAATAGCACGGGGGGAAAAACTGTTCTTGTGCCTGGTTGTTTTACTATACCATGTCCTATAATGATGTCCAGAAGGAAGAAGTTCAAACAGATTGCAGGCAGGGTGAGAGTGATCTGCCACAATCCTCTCGGCTCTTTTCCTCATCCGAGCAGTATATAAATCGTCCATAGAGGGCAAGCTGACTCCTATTATTCTTTCTGCAGTTTTGACTGTCCTTTGGAGTCTATTCTTATCCTGTTTAGTCACTGAACCAAACTAGACCGTTATAGAATTAGAAAGAACAGATTCAATGATTCCTCTATAAAACTGAATCAGCAGCTCTTGAGGCAGGTTGAATTTCTTAAGTTGGCACAAAAAATACATCCTCTGCTGTGCTTTCTTAATAATGGAACTGATGTTAACTGACTGTTTCAAGTCACGGGAGATTATAGCACCCAGAAATTTGAAGGACTCCACCACTGATACCACATATGGTCAGTGGAGATAAAGTAGAGGAGTGCCTTCTAAAATCTATTACCATCTCCACTGTTTTTAGTGTATTCAGTTCCAGAATACTCTTCAATTGCCATTTACAGCCCAACAGAAGCATACCCAGGCTCCATGTTGCCATTGCAACTCAGAATGGCTTTAATGGCAAGGGAAAGGGGCTGCTTAACTGTGCATTGAGGCACCTGCAATACTTGGTGCAATACCCCCACCTCCAGCTATGCTATTGCAGGCCAATCCTATAATGGATTGGGCTGGAGAGGGAAGGGCTCAATGACAGCAGAACACATGCCCCATTTTTTTTTTTTTGCCCATCTAGTATGGCTTTTTGTATCCCCCTTTCGACCACAGGCATACTCCTCTTGCCAGGACAGGAATGGCTTTGGGAATCTCCCATGTGTTTGCCACGACAGGCTAAATAAGACCATCTAGGCGAGCTACTTTCACTTACGAGATTCACAGGCTTGATTATTTCAAGCACAGCAGGATCAGCTTCCAAATTGTAATCTGGCTTAAATGAAATGCCCCGAAACAAGCAGAAATAATTAGTATCGGATATCCAATCTAATTAGTAGGGGAGCCTTGAACCAGGCAGCCTCATTCGGAGGGAAGTCAATAAAACAGGAACCGTCACGAGGTGACTTAAATGGAATGCACAGAAGCAAGTTGTAAGACGGGGTTGCAGGTATTTGGAGTAATTAGCAAGGTAAGCTTGAGGCATGAAGTCTAGTTAAGGAAAAAATCAATAAAGAGGGAGTCTGGTTAAAAAGATCAATACAGAGTTGCAGTGATTTCTTTGGGAAAGTCAGTCCCTGGAAATGTAGCAACTGCCATGTCTCATTCACTCAAAAATGTGACAGAGGCTGGGTAGAGGTGGGGTTATTTTTGATGATATTTTTCCCCAAAATGTCTTGATTAAAACAGCAAATTGTGGTGCGATGTGTTTTTGCCCAAATTTTTTATTGCAAATTGTACAAACAGCGCAAGAAATAAGGGTGAATGGCCCTACAAAGGCACACAGTTACTGGCATGCACATCCCAGCTGGAAAAAGACCTGCTCAAAAGTTTCCGAGTTGCACTGGTTGCTGTTTAGAGCATCAAGAAACTGCTGCTTACTACTTCCACATTCCAATAAAGTCACCCCAGCATGCATTGTGAACATAAGAACATAAGAACATAAGAAGAGCCCTGCTGGATCAGGCCAAAGGCCCATCTAGTCCAGCTTCCTGTATCTCACAGCAGCCCACCAGGTGCCCCAGGGAGGCATGAGACAACAAGATGCTTGCATCCTGTTGCCACTACCTTGCACCCGGTACCAGTAGCCCTCCACCTTTGTAAGGAGGTTGCACAATCCATCATTGCCTATAGCCCACGATGGACCTTTCCTCCAGAAATCTGTCCAATCCCCTCTTAAAGGCATCCAGACCAGATGCCATCACCACCTTCTGTGGCAAAGAGTTCCACAGATTAACTACCCGCTGGGTAAAAAAATACTTGAACTATGTATGTAAATACGTGAACTATAGGCATGCAAATTGATAGATTAAGCAAGCTTCTTCTTGTTTCTGCTATTCCTCCTCCTGATCCCTTACTGAAAACTATTTGTGGATTCCTCAAAACTGTGTCAAAAGTAAGCACAAGTGGTGTTATTTTTGTGAAATTGATCTAAATTTGTGTCAAGCTGTTTCAAAAATAAGCAAAAGCAGTGGGTTGTTTTTTTTTGCATTTTGACCTAAATTTCATTTTATGTAGCATTTTCAGTTGAAATTTTCATTATTCAGCGTTCTGTATTGATCACTGAAAAAAAAAATAATCTCTCACGATGGGATATCGAAGCCAGGATGTTTTCCCATCATGCACTCTAAGTCCAGGATTTCACTGTACATTTGCTACTGTAGTTGGTTCCCATCACTAGCCTGCCTTCTTTTAGAACCTGCACTACCATATCTCAGGACCACTCAGGATGTATCAGAAAACATTAAGCAAACAAACAAACAAAAAACGCTAAAGTAGCAGTCCCCAAACTTACTGCAGTCACTTTTCTGTGGTGCCCTGTTCCTGTGGTGCTATCGCACTAGATCTTGTGAGATTCTTGCGTGAGACTTTGTGCAGTCTCGGCCTGCTGAGTTGCGTAGATGGGCCATTGGGGCCCATCATGTGATGCCCCAGTGAGTGGGCCATTGGTGCCCGGGGGTGTGTGGTGCAGAATTTGGGGACCACAGTACTAAAGCATTTGTGTAACAAAAACAGGAGAATGAACCTGTAACAACCCAGCTGGTGCCAGCACATGGAGCTGGTTCCATGACCTGCCAAGGGCCAGATAAAAATCTTCCAGAGGGCTAATTTGGCCCTAAGGCCGGGGTTTGAGGACCTCTTTTCTATACGACACATTTGTGCAATATGAGAACCAGGATGCTGTCATAGTTTGGGAGTTGGACTTGGACCTGAAAGGTCCATATTGAAATCCCCATTCAGCCATGAAGCTTCCTGGGTGACCTGGGCCAATCACCATCTCTCAGCCCCGCCTACCTCACAGGGTTGTTGTGAGGACAAAAGGAGGGGAGGAACCATGTACACTACCCTAAGCTCCATGGAGGAAAGGTGGTATAAAAATGTTTTAAAAGTAAAGGTTTCCCCATGACCAAATGGTCTCATCGTGGCCAACTGTAGGGGACTGTGCTCATCTCCGTTTCTAAGCTGAAGAGCTGGCGTTTGTCCTGAGGACAAGTTTCCATGGTCATGTGGCAAGCATGACTATACACCAAGGTGCACGGAATGCCGTTACCTTCTGTCCAAAGTGGCACCTATTTATCTACTCACAGTTTTTATGTGCTTTCGAACTGCTATGTTGGCAGGAGCTGGGACAAGCAGCGGGAGCTCACTCAGTTGCGTGGTCTCGAACTCCCAACCTTCTGGTCAGCAGATTCAGCAGCAGCGGTTTAATCAGCAGCTGCACCACATCCCTATGATTTTTACAAATGTTTTACAAATGTTGTAAAAATGTTTTACAAATTAGTAAAATAAATGAAAGCATTGCCTTTATAGTTAGAATTGTGGTATAAAAGCATCCTTGGAGACACTGAGATATTTCTCCAAATCAGTTTTAAAGAGGGAAAATGTGCAACTATATGGAAATGTTTAGATCAGTGATAGTAAAACTTTTTAGACTGGGACCCACTTGTTAGAATGGCACTTGTGTCAGGACCCACCGGAAGTGATGACATTAACCTGGAAGTGATATTGTGGCAGGAAGTGAAATCATCACGCAGGAAGCGCTGTCATTGTAACATAATGAAATGACACTCCTGAAATGCAAGCTGGCATTCTTGGACTGCAGCAGTTGTACAACCAGGATACATCCTTGACCAAAAAAAAAAAAAAAAAGCAAGTTTAGGACAAAATATTATATACAAGCACTGAACTAGAATTTTTAAAAACCCTCATTTGAAAATTCAAACACTCACAAAGGAAGATAGCAAGAGTAAGATCTGCAGTTTCCAAGATGGCTGCTCCCTGCTTTCTGTGACCAACCTATTATCAGGTCGTGACTCACCAAGTGGATCCCGACCCACAGTTTGAATAACACTGGTTTAAATAAAACAAAATAAAATCATATGGATGTATTTATGTCTTTCCCCAACGCCAGTTTTATACCAGCTGTTCTGATCCCAGAACCTCTTGTGCTGAGGACACATTTCAGAGAGTTCCCCGAACCATTTCGAGCATGGGAAAGGCATTCTGCTTTGGTAAATAGATTTGGAATGGTGAGTTCAGGTGTTAATTTAGTATTTATTTTAGGGGTGACACATTCATTTTGGCCAACCTCGAGCTTATCAGGACAGACAGCCACTCACGCTGAAAAGTAAACTGTTATTGGATTTAGATACAAGTGAAATATGACTCTCCTGAGCTTCTTATTCCACAAGGGACAATTGTTATAAGCCAATCTGAGTGCCATAAACACAGGAAATAGGAATTCACTTGAAAATTCATGACATGGTATCTTTATCTTTAACATAGAATTGAATTATAGCACGCCCGGCAGAAGGACAGTCACTCTTGATCAGGAGTGAAAGTGTATTTGGATGTTCAGCACTGCAAAAGGGCTGTACCAAGTTTGAGATGGAGGTTTGGTTGAAGGACATGCAAATCCAGATAGAAAACGTATTTCTTGTTTCCTTCTTTTGGCCAGAGATAACTATCCAGCCTTTCCAAAGTTCTCATTAATTTTATTTAGAGGTGCTCCTTAAATACACTGTTCAAACACAAGCACAGCCTTTTTAATTATGGAAGCGGGTATAACCAGTGATGTCATGCAGGGGGTATGCGGGGGTACGTGAGTACCGGTTTCTAGGATTACAGCTGGCCCCGCCCATTCGCCCGCCCACTCGTCAATTCCGCCCTCTGCAACGTTTGAATTTCCTGCATGTTTGAGTTGCCTGCATGTTCTCAGAGCCAGCCAGCCAGGCAGGCAGCGAGCAGAGCCTTTCCTTTCCTTGCCACTGAAAAATGAGTTGCTCTGGGGTTTTAACATGATGCCAGGCCTCCTTCACATGTTCTGGAGGTGCTGTGGAATACTGTTGCAACTGTTGGGTCAGTTTAAAATCATCTGAGGCCTCAAAAAGGGCTTTTTTCATGTCACTTCCTGCCACGACATCACTTCTGGCTTATGACGTCACTTCCGGTGGGCGGGTCCCGACACGTGCCAATCAAAAGTGAGTACCTGTTCTTAAATCATTTAGATGACACCACTGGGTATAACACATAGTGGAACAGGCCAGGGAAACAATGTCCTAATAGGACAGAGATTGAGGGCGCAATCCTAGATGCGTCCTTGAGCCGGCACCAACCTCTTGTGTCAGCCCAATGGCATTAGCGCTGACGCTTGAGGCTGAACCCAAGCCTCCGTCCCCAGACCTCAAGGCCTCAATTCAGGCCATGTTGTGTCCTTGGTCTGTGCCAGCTATACAGCAGGAACAGACCCGAAGAGCCCATAGGGGAGGTTGGAGCAGGGAGGCTGCTCAGAGCTCAAAAGCTGTGCTGGATACAGCCCGATGGCCTCGCTTTTCCAGTGCAGCTTAGGATTGAGCCCTGCGTAATTAGTGCCTTGTGAGAATCAGCACTGACAGCACATGGCAGTAGCAAAAATGGATGTGGCCATCACCAGAACCGGTGACTCTCCAGAACCGATGACTCTCCAGAACCGGTATAGCTAATGAAAGTGTAGCCCAGTGCAGAGGGCAAAACGATACCCCAGAAGTGATGTCACAACAGAAAATGACTCCACAGTTGTATTTTCACTTTCTTGGTTTTTGGGGGGAGCCACAACATTTGATAGAATACAGGTACTACAATGCAGTTTGTTTCATTGCATTCAACATTACGGGTGCAATCCTACCCAGCGCCGGAATGGCAAGGCCAGATGTCCAGCGCCATATCCGACACTGGGTGGAAAGAGAACCATAGGAGAGGTTCCAGCCTCCCCTATGCACTCCTCGGATCTGCGCCTGCTAAACAGCAATTAACCTTCTTTGTTAAAATTGAAGAGTTGGCACAGGAGGGTTGGCAGAAACCAGAGTGTTATCCAGGACCCCAGTACACCATCCCGATTTACAACTCCAATATTTTTTTGTCTGATCCATTCAAATCTTTGCACAGATGCCTCTGGTATTTCCTAATTTATTTTGCTGTTTAGCGGGCGCAGATCCGAGGAGACCGCCCGGTTCAAATTGGGGCCGCGCGGCCTCCTGGATGGGCTTAGGATTCAGCCGTATGGCCGAATCCGGAACTCGCCCTCCCCCTGCCCACCACCTCCCTCCCCCCACCAATCCCCATCCCGGAATGGTACGGAGCCTCCCTCATTTTTTGCCTCTTAGCATCGGCCTGAGTGCACCAGCACTGACACGTGGGTGTCACTTGGTGCCCCTGCATCAGCGCAATTGGCACAGTGTCAACAACGACGTTGCATCAACGCTATGGGGCAGCCGGGATTGCCTTTAACTGTAAATTACCTTTTCAATTATATACTACATGATGGGATTTTTCGCACTTACCCAGGTTTCACAGTTTTGGCCACTGGTGTTCGGCTCAGCCAGTTGCCCCACTGAAGCTTGTTGCCTGGTGCAATTGCACCCCCTTCACTTCTTCAGCTACACCCCTGCCCTCCGGATTGTAACTGTATTTTTGTCAAGTTGGGTAGGAAGGCATACTGAGGAACTGCTAATACGATGATCCAGAGGCAAAATAAATAAGTAAATACCAGAGGCACCTGTGCAAAGATTTGAATGAATCAGACAAAAAAATATTGGAGCTGTAAATCAGGATGGTGTACTGGGGTCCTGGATTACACTCTGGTTTCGGCCAATCCTCCTGTGCCAACTCTTCAATTAACCAAGAAGGTATTTTGCAGAATAATATCCAGTCAATTGCAAGTGTATTGGAACAGTCCATATACGTATCTTTTCCACGCCTGATTGCGGGGGGAAAAAACCATTGGACTTGCAAACATCTTCTTCCCTCGGCCTTTGCAAGAATTACAATGTACAATGACACTCTCATGATATAAAGTATTACCTTTCTATATAAAGTTTATATAAAATATCACACTCAACTTGAAAGTGTAGCTCCGACCAATAAATCCAGCCCCATGGAAAGGTCTTAAAATGCTTACAGGAAACACTCAAGTTCAGATGATGGTAAATCTCTAAGTAAAGAGCTGCTGAATAGCCTTGGGCGAGCTGCCGTCTGGGAAGCAAAATGGTTGTGTGCTTGGAACTCTTCCCTGGCATGTGAACTGTCAGTTAACCACATTGCGGGTTTACTTTTGTTCTGTGTAGGATGCATTGATTGCTTCAACAGAGCACCTGTTTGGAACCTGTGGCTGACACAGCACATCAGGGATGCTGCCTCTGTGCACTTTCATACCACAGATGGATAAACAGCCCAATCCTATCCTCTCTCCTCTGCTGGTGCAGCCATACCCAGTGATGGGATCAGCTAACGACTCGGGGGAATGCTGGGCAGGCAGCAGGAAGGCTGGGCGGGACTTCCAGGTGATTGACAGCCCATCTGTCCAGGTCCGCCGCCTGCCCACCCGCCGCACGGGCTGCCCTGGCCTTGGAGGGGGCACCCCCATTGGAGGGGGATGGGTGGGGGCCCCTGGGTGCCAGGGCACGCAGCGGCAGGGCGCACCACCCGGGGGCAGCCTGTATGGCAGGTGGGCGGGCGGTGGACCCGGATGGATGGGCTGTCAATCACCCAGAAGTCCCGCCCAGCCTTCCTGCTGCCCACCCAGCATTCCCCCGAGTCGTTAGTTGATCCCATCACTGGCCATACCCCAAAACCACCCTGGCTTGCTGTATCCAGTGGAGGAGGCAAATCACAAAGAAACGGGATTTAAGCCTCCAACTCCACAATTGGTTTCCTTGGACCTGCACTAGCTATTTCACTAGCACAAGTCCAAGGAAAGACAGGGGGCAGGGATGCTGCAGAAACGGTGGCTAGGATCTGATGTACACCATTGCCATCAGATCCATCCCCTCATGCTGCCTCCCCATCTCTGTTCCCCCCCTCTCTGCCCCCATTCTGCGCAACTCCATCCACTTCCACCTTCCTTTCCATCTTACCTGCCTTGGTGAGACTCTCAGGACTGGAGCTCTGATTGGTGCAGTGATGAAAGCTATGACTGTGACCTCCATGCAGCCTTGCCACACCCCCTGCTACCGGATTCTCTCCAGTCTGGAGTATTATGGAGGCAAGCGTGGGTGGGAGGGCCCAACCCCATGCCACTTTCTTCCACAGCACACCCAGCTCCCTAACAGGTGCCCATGGCAGCCACTACACCATGCCCTATGGGCCTCTGCAGGTCTGGCAATATGTGTGAGAAGGCCCAGGCCTTTCCACTAGTCCTTTGGCAGTGTCATGCCAAAGCCCCTGCTCCAAACATTCCTCCTAAAGGCTATGCCCGCTTAAGCTAATTAGTAGCCCAGATACAGATAGCCCTGGCAATATATGCCAACTGTTGGACCCCAACACCAACAGAGAGGTAACCCTGCCCCCAGTGGCTTGCCTGTAGGCCACAGGTCTCCTCCTCCATCTTCGGAGCAGTTGTCCTCCAATAATCGCCAGTCCTCAGTCCAATAATCCTCAGTCGTTTGTTTGTCAATCAGTCAAGCCAGTAACTCAGCCCATATATCAGTTCACCACGCCAGTCCAATAAACCAGTAATACTGTCAAGCCAGTAATTCAATCCAATAAATCAGCAAACCTCCACTCCTTCCACCACTCTCTCCACACCTTCTCCTTCCTCCACAGCTTCTCCTTCCTCCAGGTGCTCCTTATATTCCTGCTACAAGCTCCTAAGTGGCTGCAGCTGTGCAGCCCAGCCTCTGCTGCTTCTCTGGTGTTAACCCCGCGCTTTCCTGAATCAAGGGCCACTGTCGGCACCATCCACTGCCTCCTTGGGTAATCGTCCGCATTTTCCAATATAGACAGTGTGCAACTTAGCGCACTGCAGAAAAGCGCTTGACGGCTGTTTTTCAGCAGCCACCGCCAGCAGATCACAAATTCCACTGGTGACTAGTATTGGGCTGACTAGTCATTCTTTGGCATTGCTGTGGTGGTCCCAAACTGGAAAGAAGAAAAACTGAGGATTGTATATTAAAAAAAACACAACTAGATAGATAGATAGATAGATAGATAGATAGATAGATAGATAGATAGATAGATAGATAGATAG
>JAJKFI010000024.1:3016282-3034418 GCA_029204185.1 Lerista edwardsae
TGTGCTGGAATAGTGCAGCCGTCAGGCCTGCACTTTATCCAGCGCAGCTTTGGTGTGCTGGGGAGTCTCCCTGGGGCAAGGGCATGTTTGCGCCCTTGCGCCAGGGGAGGCTCCAGCCTCCCCTATGATTTATTCGGATCTGCGCCTGCTAAATAGCAGGTGCAGTGCCGAGGAAACTGTGTGGCCCAGGAATGGAGGCTTGGATGCAGCCTCCCATCTCCATCCCTCTCCCCAGGCCAGCACGTGTCCCAGCCTGCCCACCACCACCCAGTTCCTTCCTCCTGCCCACCCTCCTCATGCCCAGATGAGCCAGCTGAGTTCAGCTGGTGCAGGAGTGGGGCTGTGGGGCCTCTCCTCTGTGCCCTTGGGCCAACATTACTGCTAGCGTTGGCACCGCGCATCAGTGCTAGCGACATTGGGCCAATGGAAGAAATTAGCTAGGAAAATGGACTGGCCAGAATTGGCAGAGCAGCACTGGGAGAGCATAGTTTCCGGGAAGAGTGATGTAGAACTTTTTAAAGGGCCAAAGAAGAGGAAGTCTACAAAAACGAAATTTAAAGAAGAGAAGACACCTGCCAGTGATTACTGGTTGGTTCCTTGGTCAACAGTACGTTTAGTAAATTTGTTTGTGCTGTTAGTTTTAAATTTCCAAAGGAGCAGAGAGGTAAAAACAGGGAAAGAAAGTGGAGCTAACCATGCAGTAGAACTCATTTTGTTCAAAGTGAGAGCTTTCAGCAGATTCGAAAAAGAAAGGTTATCTGAAATGAGATGGGCCAAATTTTGGCCCTGGGACGAAGGAACCACTCCACCAATCACGTGAATGATACCTTGGACTTGAACAGCAATATAGTAGTAGGGTGTTAAAAAAATGTATTAGTGGTAGGATAGAGAGGTAAGAGATATTGTATTAGTCAGATGAGTAAAGAAAATCCAAAATATGACGGTTTTTCGCGCTCGGGGATGTAAAACAAAGAAGTAGTAAGAAAAATTATCAAATAAAAAATCTATATTCCTAAAAAAAAAAATCTGTATTCCAATGGAAGCATGTTGGGTCAACCAAGGAACACAACAGGATTGCTTCCTGAATTGATTGAAGTCAAGAAAGGGGTAGGATATTGGTGATCCTGCGGTTGCAGGTACTGCTCCTTCCTGGGCTTGACCCACCCCTCCCCGCCCTATTCCTTCCCGTCTCCACCCCTCTACATCCACTCCCCATCTCCCTCCCACCACCAATGCTAACTTACCAGTGCCGGTGGTCATTACATGGCTGCTGGTGCACTGCTGTGGCTGCTGGCTGCTTGCCACTTGGGCAGCGACAATGGTGTGTGGCTTTTTGCAACAGCCATAAAGGACGTTGTGCTGCCAGAATGCTAGTTCCTTCTCTCCCCCCCCCCCCATTGGATTGGGCTGTATGTTTTCATCAAGACAAATCATAAAAGCATGATCACAAAATTTAACAGAGTAAAATAGATGACAGTAATGGTGCTTTCCCCCTTCCATTCTAGAACCTCGGACTGAGGCCATTCGACAAGGCGTAGAAGGAAGGGTCACCGAACATTTCTTTCATCTATTCTTTCACGGGGCATTGTTTGCTCGTACTTGAATACACATGAGCATCAGGGCTTTGGAAGCTCACTTTGATCTCAAATACTGTTTGGTTCACATGCCAATTGGATAAGCATAAAGAGAAACCCAGTGGAGGTGAAAAGAAGCCATTTAATTGTGTGCCCAGAAAATAGCATCTACGAAGGCCAACTTATTTCTGTATCAGCAATTGCTGCTTACTTTCCCAGTGTTCAGCAGCATGAAGCTGGCAGGCTGACGCACATCTTAGAAAACTGTATAATGCGGGACACTGCTGTGCAAGGAGTGATACGAAACCAGCATATAAGAGCATCATATGATATTACACCAATTTTCAACGGGTATGCTACAGCACACTGGTGTGCTGTGAATGGTGTGCAGGTGTGCTGCAGGAGTGTGGGGGAGGATCACTTATTAGTACATCTATTGCGGGATAAGCACATAAGAAGAGCCCTGCTGAATCAAGCCAAGGGCCCATCTAGTCTAGTTTCCTGTAACTCTCAGTGGCCCACCAGATGCCGCAGGGAGCACACAAGACAACAGGCTGCCTGCATTCTGTTAGCCACTCCCTTGCATCTGGCATTCTGAGGTAAACTCTGAGGTGAACACACTGGTGGTGAGTCAAGATTCTCCACAGCGTTTCTCTTGGACAGCCACCAGAACCAGATGCTCCTCTTCAGACAGGTACTCAAAGTTACATAGGAACAGCCCCACTGGATCAGGCCAGGGCCCATCTAGTCCAGCTTCCTATATCTTACAGTGGCCCACCAATGCCCCAGAGAGTACGAAAGACCACCAGATACTTGTATCTCCAGTGTGCCTTGTCAATAGTAAAACAACAACAACAACAAAAACCTGATTGTATGCCCTGAAAATGTTAGTGCCTTGTCAGTGTGCCTTAAGGTGATAAAGGTTGAAAATTGCTCTGTTATTATCTATATGCAGGTTTTAAGAATTTTGTGTAAAGTATAACATAGTAAGCAGTGCTATACCTCATATATATTAGTTCTTGAGTGGTTCTGTGTGGGAGGGGAGAAGGTGGCAATCAACCTACAGTCATCACCACTATTCATTCATTCATTCATTCATTCAATCAATCAATCAATCAATCAATCAATCAATCAATCAATCAATCAACAGTATTTATATACAATGTCACCCTGAAATGACATCCCAATATTCCTTCCTGCAAATGGGGCAGATAAATTGAATGTGACTGATATCACACCAATACGGCTTACACTATGTTTGGCTAAACCAACGTCTTCTTTTCGTTTGCAAGTCATAGAAGTTAATGTGATGAATCTCTGTCTCCCTCTTTGCCTGAAGCCTGCACACATAAAGTCCACTGCAGTACTCAGCCTCAGACCTTGAAGATTCTAACTCAAGTCCTGGAGTACCTGACCTACTGAAAATTCAAGGTCCTTGGAGACTTTCCACACTGACTCTGACACGGCAGGCAGTCTGAAAGCTTGCGGGTGACGAAGGGAGCAATTCTGACCTGGAGTCAGGTCATCAAAGCTTGGTCGGCACAAGGGCCACCGTAAAGTGTGTTTGGACCACCCTTGGAGCCAGGGAAGATGGCGCACATCTGTGTGCTGGCCTCTCTGACTCCGAGAGTGGTCCAAACATACTTTACGGTGTTCCTTGTGCTGGCCAAACTTAGCTGGCCCAACTGTGCCAGCCTAACTCCAGGTTCGGATTCACCCCCAACACTGGTGTAAATAAATACCAGGAGTCAGACTTTTGGGGCCGTGAGCAGGAACATGGGACACAGGGCTGACTGGCATGCCCTCAGCGTGGGCACTCCCTCCTCGCTGGGTGCCATAAACTTGCTTTTGAGCACGTTTACGACACCTGGAGCCAGCGCTGAGTGGCAGCCCTGGTGATACCTGGTGGGGCCGCTGTGAGATACAGGAAGCTTGACTAGATGGGCCTTTGGCCTGATCCAGCAGGGCTCTTCTTATGTTCTTATGATATGAGCCCATAGGACTGTGTTCTCATTCTCATGTAGGGAAGGGGATTCTTTGTTCCGAAGTTACTGCCAATTTTGTGTGTCAAGTCTGACATCACAGGAAACCATGAAGCGAAAGAGGGAACCTGAATTCAAGAGGGATGGGACAAACTGTGCAAGCCCACCGAGGCCCTCCTGATCGCCAAACCAGAGCTTGGTTTTGCGCCTGAACGGAACGGCTGTGCCTGAGATCTGCCAAGACTTTATCTCTTCCCTGAGATAATACATGGTGGATTTTCTTAACAAATTCCTTTGTCAGATTATGTAGCTTTTGATGAATGTCAGAAAAAAGGGGTCAAGATACATTTTTGCAGTTGGCTCACAGTACTCCCCCCCCCCAAAAAAAAAATACCCAACAAAACTCAGTTGACAATTTGAAGAGGCTTCACTGGCTTGTCAAATGTATTTATATCCGACAGTCTGGGTCGCAGACAAATGGCTTCAGTCTGCTGGTAATATTATTGTTACAACAATCTCTGACAGCTTCAAAAGCTTATTTCAGAATAATAAATTATTTTACATATCCTGCTTCTTAAGCTTCCGTTTGTGGCTCTCAGCTATAAGAACCGCCTCACAATTGCATAAATGGGCACATTACAAGAAGTGGCGTATGGTTCGGCAGATAGCGCCCATTGCAAGTGTCAGCAATCGGCACACTTTCGCTTATGTGCAGCTGTTTTAACTCTTTGTGCCAGTGATGTTAAGGAGCTGCTTGCCATTTGGGAAGGAAATGTCTGGCTCTTCTTCTTTAAAGCGGCGAAAAAAATGCAGGAAGGCAGAGATGCAGAGAAATGCAGAAAGACTTCTTTGCTGTAAAGACGTTGTCCTAGCAGCAGGTATATACTGGCATCCTTCAGTCTCTAAAGACTATGGTAACGTGCTCGGCATAGAGGTCCTGGAACAGCATCTGGTATGGCTAAAAAGGCCAATTGGAGAGTGACAATCCCTTCCACACTGAGGGCAGATACAGTCTGTCCCCTGTCCAGCTCCCTGATTTCGCTGGTTTCGGGGCCACCTCCTTGACCCAGCCTGTTGAGCAAGTGACCCTTCGAATTGGGAGAGGCCATGCTGCACCACCTGCCTCTAAGCTGAACGCTCAGAAGCCCAGGTTTCCCATCTGTTGAGGTCCATTCCTAAGGCCTTCAGATCCCTCCTGCAGATATCCTTGTAAGCAGCAGGTATATGAGTTTCAAAATAGTGAGAGCCAATGTGTATTGCTGAAAATTACTAGCTAGCTTCCAGATCATGGCTTGACCCAACAAACCCGCCCTTTCTTCCCCTGCACAAATTCCCCACTCCCGTCTCTTGCTGACTTTCACTATGATTTAGCACAGTGGTATTCAGACTTTTTAGACCGGGCCCCACTTTTTAGAATGGCACTCGTGTTGGGACCCACCCGAAGTGATGTCATTAACCTGGAAGTGATGTTGTGGCAGGAAGTGACATCATCAAGCAGGAAGTGCTGTCATTGTAACTTAATAACATGACACTCCTGAAATGCAAATTGGCATTCTTGGACTGCAGCAATTGAACAACCATGAAACGTCCCTGACACACACACAAAAAAGCAAAATTCGGACAAAATAGCGCTGAACTAATTTTTTTTTAAACCCTCCCTTGAAAATTCAAACTATTAACACTCACAAATGGAATATAACAAGAGTAAGGTCTGTAGTTTCCAAGATGGCTGCTCCCAGTTTTCCATGACCCACCTCACATCAGGACACGACCCACCAAGTGGGTCCCGACCACAGTTTGAATAACACTGATTCAGCAATTACATATCAACACTAACCATGTTCCTTGTGCCGGCCAAACTTTGCTGGCCTAACTGTCCTGGCCTCACTCCAGGTTAGGATGGTGCCCTAAGTCTCTGTTATATTCATGAGCTGAAAACTCAGAAGAGTTTAGGCAGAGCTGAGAAAATCCAGCACCACCCCTGCCTGGCTCATTTGTAAGGCTCAAGGAATTGTGGGATGCCCAGAGAAGCTGGAAGTAGGCCTTGCTGTAAGTTGAAGGACTCTTGGAAGGCAAAATCATTGCAAGGTGTTTTTTTTTTTTTAATGGTTGGAAAGATTGACAAATTATCAACCAACGGTTTAGAACCAGCACTATAATGTATGGAAACAATATGATTCTCCACAAAACTAACAGAATATAATTAAGGCTTTTTTTTTTCCTTTTCAAAGAAGCCATTTTCCCACAGCTTGTGCCAGCCGGCAGAATTTATTATCTCAGGAGGTCAGGATCCAATATTGTAGCCCAAATTGTAAGAGTCATAGATAATGTTATGAGCAAAACTAACATTTCTAATTATGCTTGAATGGAAGTAATAATTACATCCTCTGCTTCAGGACAAAATCTCATAGCATATAATTGCCTCAATGATTTTCGTCCACACTGAGAAAAGGCAGAATGAGCTGTTCATGCAACGCTTAGGTTCTTCAGAAGTGAGAAATGATTCTGACTGTGCAACAGTGTGTTTGTGGTGTGCAAATGCGCATGGGCACATGTCTTCAGATTGATTTCATTTTTACAAAGTAGCTTTGATTTAGTATAAGCAAGAGCTTTAATTTAACATTCTGGATTGTATCATTTCAGATTGCCAGTGAGAAATTGGAATGTTTCCTTTAAAAACAACAACAAGAAGAATCCTTTTTCGTATAGAAAATGGTAGTGGAAATGCATTCCTGGATAGGTTGAGATTGAGGTTCCCACATTAATTTTGTCATGAACTTGTTTTGTATAGTATAGTTTGTTTTGTCATGACCTGGGCCCCCTAGAAGCCCAGAATCTGGGCTTTTGCCCCTTCTTCCCCCCCTCCTCAGGCTTTCTTCCCATTCTTTGGAAGTTTCACAATGCATTTTCTAGCAATGATGCACTGGAGACTGCATTTCTACCAATGTTGCTCTAACGCATCATTGGTAGAAAATGGTTAGGAGGCTCTGTAATTTTTTTTTTAATGTAAAAGCTTTTACATTTTTTAATGTAAAGTGGTAAGTCGCTTGCAGTTTTAAAGCCCATATCAAAGCACGTATTATCAAGAATATAACCCTTGGAAATAAAAAGAAAAAGCAGAAACTAGGAAAAGAGTTGTACAGCTCAGCTGAAAAGTTTCTCCGCTCGATTTCAAACGCTTTCAAATCCAGCAACCGTCTGGCATCTGCTGTGCTGTAGGAGTCAAAGCCGCCTTACAAACACATGTAAATCAAAGGAAAACGAGGGGCTGTCGGCAGAACGAAGGCAAGAGAGCTCTCAGCTTCTGTGATCATGTGACTGACCCCACCGTTTCTCCCCAGCTGCCCACGTCAATGGCCCAAGGAGGCTGCCAAGAAGTCAGAGCCCGCTGCCAGGGAAGACGTACTTTTCCCAGCTGTGTCCTCGACCGCCATGCAAAGGACGGAGGCGAAAATGTTTCAATCTCCTAAGAAAATTGTCTCTTCCCCAAGGTGCTTTGTTTGATTTAAGCAAAAGGGGAAAAGCAGTCTGAAAATATTACAGCCAGGGAGGAGAAACCTGTGGTTTGGTGAATGCCTTGTTACCACTTCCGTCAGAGGTACGGAATCAATGCACATTTCTCCCAAGTGGCAAAGGCATTTTAATGAAACTCGCCGGATCTGAGAGCTAAATAGCATCCCATTACTTTGGGGATTCAATGCAAAGATGCTTAGAAAGTTGGAGAGTTTTTTTTTCTTCCAGAAGTGGGAGTACACAATGCCTTTTCCCACTCATCTCGCTGGAAACAAAAAAAAAGAACCACCTTCCCCCCTACGTACACATTTTTGAAGCCGTACAAAACAAAGTGTGTTTTATTCCGTGACATATGTCATTGCCGCGTTCACATTTCGTGACATGATGCAACATGACAGGGAACTTGACAAGCTGCTTGTCAGTGTGAAAAGGTACAGTTTAACAGCGGAAAAATTCCTGCTAGATTTTTTTGGGGGGGGGGGGGGTGGATCGCTAATGGATGATGGAAGAGTACTTTGGCTGTGATAGAGTAAATTACTAAGCAGTTGCTCGATAGGTTGATTTGGAGGTTGGTAGCGCTTGATTTGCAAACACTGCTTTGAGCACATTACTCTGTATTCACAAAGCCTTCTATATATGCTGGTGGAAGGAAAGCTCCATCTATCTTTGTACCCACAAAGAGCAGGAAAGTCAAGAGTAGTCTGTAGATGATCAGGACTACAAACAGTTCACTGTGGTGTTAAATACATAGCAAACCAACCATCAGGAAGGAGCAATGCGTTACTCTAGGAGTACATTGGAGCCAACCACTTTTAGATGCCCCAACTCAGTGGTTCTCAAAATATTTAGAGTGGGACCCATTTTTTTGAATGACACACATATTGGGATCCACCAGAAATGATGTTATTAAGTGATGTCATAGCTAGAAGTGGAAGTGATGTCATAGCTAGAAGTGACATGATCAAGCAGGAAGTGCCATGATTGTGACATAATAGTCCGTGATTGTGACAAAAAGTGATACTCCTGGAATGCAAATTGGCATTCCTGGACTGCAGCAATTGCAAAACCATGAAACATCCCTGACAGAAAGCAGGAGTAAGACAAAATATTATGTAAACACATTAAACTAAAAAGAAAATTAAAAAATACCTCTCATTTGAAAATTCAAACTGAATACTTGCAAAAGGCATACAGCAAGAGCAAGGTATGCAAATTCCAAGATGGCTGCTCCCAGCTTTCCATGACCCACCCGACATCAGGTTATGACCCACCAAGTGGGTCCTGACCCACAGTTTGAGAAACACTGCCCTAACTATCTCAGATGGCTGGTGGCGAATGAGATGAGGCTGTCTTTTTTGAATTGTCACATGTTGCGGTTAGGCTATCCTGGTTAAAGAACTCCAGGAAGTTAGAGCAGCCATTGTAGTCAAAAGGCTTGTGCAAGCAAACGCTGGGGGAATGGGGCTTAGCCTCCCAAATCAGCATGACAAGACTAATTATCGTGTTGCATTATATAGGGTTCAGTACAGCATAGGTGTAACATACATCACACACTTCTTGAATGACTTACATCTCAGCTAGCAATATTTGCTAACTTCCCCTCTACCTTTGTGACTCTACTCTGAGACGAGAGACTTCACAATATGTTCCAAAGTTCTTCTTGCTGTTGTAGCCAAGTTGAGTAACAGTTAACTGTGTCAATCACCCCCCTTTAAGTCTTGAGGCACGTGAAAGATTCAATAAGTAGACAAATCAGATGGGATAAAATCAGTGGTGGGATTCAGGGGGTTTGCCCAGGTTCTATAGAACCGGTTGTTAAATGGCCAGGCCCTGCCCACTCGCTTACCTCGGCTGGCTTCGAGGGTTTTTTTGGCTCCGGGAGACTGCGTGACGGAGTGAGCTCCCGTTGCTTGTCCCAGCTCCTGCCAACCTAGCAGTTCAAAAGCACCTAAAATGCAAGTAGATAAATAGGGACCACTTCAGTGGGAAGATAATGGCGTTCCGTGCGCTACGGCATATAGTCATGCCGGCCACATGACCACGGAAGCTTGTCCTCGGACAAAACGCCGGCTCTACAGGCTTAGAAACGGAGATGAGCACCACCCCCTACAGTTGGTCATGACTAGACCATTCGGTCGTGGGGAAACCTTTACCTTTACCTTATGACATCATAGAACCAGTTGTTAATGTATTTGAATCCCACCACTGGATAAAATACATGACTTGGGGGTCGCTCTGAAGTGTCCCTAAACACTGAGGAATGCTTTTATTTTAATCCCTTCAATTGCCTGAGAAACTTTCCCAAATTATCACCCCCTTTTAGAGCCACACAGCTCCAGCTCACGAGATGTGAGGCAGACATGTCTGTGGTATGTTGACTTGCTGGCTCAAAACTGTCAGTCTGTCTTCTTATTATTGAGCTAGCTTTTCTGTGACCCCTTTTCCACACAAAGAGGCCTTCTGTTCTTTGTCAGCAGAAAACTGCAGGACGTTTGGTACAGTTGGATGCCTTGGGGTGCAACCCTAACCCACTTTCCAACACCTGGGTAAAGTCATTGCAGCTCTGAGGTTAGGGAACAAACATTCTGTTACCTTGAGGAGGCCTCTATGACTGCCCCCCGTTATGTAGGCAGGTGGATAGCAAGGGGTTAAACCTCAGCTAGAGGGCTGGAGAGGTGGTGCTAATCACCCCTCCAGTCAGCAGAGCGGTGCTAGATGAATCCTGCAGTTAGTTAGGCCTGTTGCCTGTGTTCGGTCAGTGTTTGCTCTGTTGCTGTTACAATAAAATGGTCAAGCTGCACTGCCTTGTCTGAGCTGAGTCTGCAAAGAACCCAGTATTTTACACCCCCAACTGCAGGATGCAGCACATGCCCCATTGGCACAGCTATGTCAATGCAGGAAAGTTGGTTAGATTTGCACCCTGAGACAAATTCTTTTAGGGGCTCAAAGCTGAGATATTTTTCCACCCCCTGATTCATCTGAAACCCTTCTGGATTAAAGTATATCAATATTTCATGCTCACAGCAACTCCACCTAAAAAAGGGGGATCCCTAGAGAGACTCACAATCTATCGGGACGCATCTAGCTCTGTGAAACAAACAAAAAGTTTCACTTTAACAGCCTCAAGTCTCTGTTTTGATCCTTTCACTATGGATAGGGTTACCAGCTACAACCTGGGACAGAGTGCCTCTAACTGTTGCATGGAAGAGGGAATTTTGGCAGGGGCAGCTTTTGAAATCCGCCCATGATGAGCTGAACCTTCCCAAATTAACCTCCTCTATACAATGTTTTAATGGCAGAAAGTGAAGAAGACCTAAAGAACCTTCTGAAGAGGGTGAAAGAGGAAAGTGCCAAAATTGGCTTGAAGCTCAACATCAAAAAAACTAAGATCATGGCAAACACTCCCATCATTTCCTGGCAAATAGAAGAGGAAGAAATGGAAGCAGTGACAGACTTTATTTTCCTGGGCTCCAGGATCACCGCAGATGGTGACTGCAGCCATGAAATTAAAATATGTTTACTTCTTGGGAGGAAAGCTATGGCGAACCTAGACAACTTAGTAAAAAGCCGAGACATCACCCTGCCAACAAAGATTTGCATAGACAAAGCGATGGTTTTCCCAGTAGCAATGTATGTGTGTGAGAGCTGGACCATAAGAAAGGCAGAGCGCCGAAGAATAGATGCTTTTGAATTATGGTGTTGGAGAAGACTCTTGCGAGTCCCCTGGACTGCAAGGAGAACCAATCGGTCAATCCTCCAGGAAGTCAAGCCTGATTGCTCCCTGGAAGGACAAATCCTGACGCTGAAGCTCCAATACTTTGGCCACCTCATGAGAAGAGAGGACTCTTTAGAAAAGACCCTCATGCTGGGAAAGACTGAAGGCAAAAGGAGAAGGGGGCAGCAGAGGATGAGATGGTTAGAGAGTGTCTCCGAAGCGATGAACATGAAATTGGGTGAACTCTGGAAGCTAGTGGAGGACAGGGAGGCCTGGCATGCTACGGTCCATGGGGTCGTGACTCGCACGAAGGAGCGAGTCTGAAGATTTTATTTGATCTTAATTTGAAGCTGAATATTTTACAATTTGCTTTATTTTTAGCACAAATTATTGACGTGAATTTGCAAAGGATCGCCAAATCTGATTGATTAGCCATTGTTTTTATCTATAAGTGATAAATTAGTTATTTTAGAATTTAAATAGATTTCTCTGTAAATGCCAATAAAGGTCTTTGTATTGTATTTGTATTGTTTTGTATTGTGAAGAGTCAGACACGACTTAGCGATTGAACAACAACGAACAACAACATACAATGGTTAAAGGTAGAGGCACTCTGTCCCAGAGCACAATCCTAACCTGGAGTAAGGCCAGCACAAGTTAGGCCAGCAATTTTGACCGGCACAAGGGACACCGTAAAGTACATTTGGACCACTCTCATACTCAGAGAGGTCAGCATCCTCCCTGACTCTGAGAGTGGTCCAATCATGCTTTACAGTGTCCCTTGTGCCAGCCAAAGTTTGCTGGCCTAACTTGTGCTGGCCTTACTCCAGGTGTATCTGGTAACTATGGATCACCTCAATGGAAAGGACTGCCTTTCCATTAAGGTGAGTAGAGTTCTAGTACCTACAAACACTTGGTAGTTAGTAGTAATGTTTCCCAAGAGGTTTTCTGGCTTAATTTATTTTTTGCTTTGCCCCTATTTATTAAATCCAGGCTCATTAACTTGATATATAAGTACATTAGGTGTTCACATCAGGAAGTTTGCTGAAGACTAGGGAGGGAATTCATTGACTTGAACGAACTTGAAGTCCAGGCCGATATTATATGTCAGGGAGCCCAACAAAATCAATACAAAATACCCATGAATTAAATGATCCTAAAATTCCAGCTGTTTACAACATTCAGAGAGCCATTGGAATCAATGGGCATTTTGCACTATTTTCAAAATAAAAGGACCCTCAACGTTTATTTCTTACACAGACAGTCACCCCCTAGTCACCTACGAGTTTCTGAGAGGGCTGAGAGTGAAGGACGTAGGGTGTGTTGGGGAATTGAAAAGGTCAACTCAGGCAGCATTATCCTATATGGCATGTAGCGCTACCACACAGTTGTTGCAGCACCCCCTTGTCGGCGCTAAAGATCTCAAGCCGACACTATGAGTAGTGTTGGCTTGAAAGCGCCAACAAGGAGCTCCCCTTACACCGACCGAAGCCAGTTGACGCAAGGGAGGCTCTGTCCCATTTCAGGATGGGGATTGGTGGGCGGGAGGGGATTGGGGGTGGGATGTGGGCATGTCCAGGATTTGGCCTTATGGCTGAATCCTATACTCACTTGGGAGGCTGCGTGGCCCCAATTTGGGCCGCGCGGCCTCCTCGGATCTGCGCCTGCTGTTTAGCAGGCACAGACCCGAGGAGCACATAGGGGAGGCTGGAGCCTCCCCTACTTGGTGCGGGGAGGCTCCAGCCTCCACTATACTGCATTGGATTTGGTGCTGGCCAGCCGGCCTTGTCAATCCAGTGCAGTATAGGATTGCACTCTCAGTAATATTTGAGGACAGGCCACTGCAATTTGGGAGCCTCAAGTGGCGCAAAGTGGCAGGCTGCAGTCAAAAGCTCTCCCAACAACCTGAGACTTAAACCTAGTAAAATGCCCCTGAACTGCTAACTGCAGATAAAAAAAACAAAAAAACACCTGCCCTTCAGCCAATTCGGGTCATTGTAAAAAATTCCTACGTGGCCCCCTACAGCGCGACCAGCTAGCCTCAGATTGCAGAGGGTGGGTGGGCAGGTCATGACCTCTGATGCTCCAATAAACTGCCTTGAGGTAGGGCATACCCAGTCTCTGCACCAGCCCCAGCCAATCCACTGGCTGGAGCCCTCATTCATGCCTGGGTGGGGGCTGGGACAAATTATGGGGGCTCCATTCAAAAAAAAAAAAAAAAGGAAAGAAAAGAAAAGAATGCAAACTACTACCAATTTTGCACATATATTTCTATGAATTAATAGATACTGAGTTTGATGGAAATTTTTTCCAAAGGACCAAAACCAGTTCAACAATATTTGAAAAGAAGTAAAATATTGATTTGGAAACTCTCTGTATTTCATGTGATTTTTTTTTTTTTTGATCTACAGAAATCTTCTCTTTTTGGAGTCACAAAGTCAACTGCCAAAGGCTTCACCAAATGCGAAGGAAAATAGGACACATTTCACAAAGAGAGATCAAAGAGAAGGAGGTGGGGTTGAAGCTGTCAAAAGTGTATCTCTTCATTAATAGATGAGCTTGGCTTGATGCACAGAAAAGTGAAGCCAGAGTGACAGCTAGTTTCAGGATCAAAAATGGAAGGCTGTTAATATAGGTTACTTGCAAGAAAATCAGAATAAAGTGGATAAAGTACTCAAATGGGATGAAAGGCTACAAAAAAATGAGTGATTTCATTACATCTTTTTTATAATGTGATACTCCTGTTCAAGGGATCATACCTTTAGCTATAAAATCTCAAAATTACAGAGCCCTGATAATACTTCAGATAAACCAACACCCAGATCAGGTTTGAAGTTATTTTTATATATATTTTCTTTGTTGTTCAGTCGCTAAGTCGTGTCCGACTCTTTGCGACCCCATGGACCATATCACGCCAGGCCTCCCTGTCCTCCACTAGCTTCCGGAGTTCGCCCAATTTCATGTTCATTGCTTCGGTGACACTCTCTAACCATCTCATCCTATGCCGCTCCCTTCTCCTTTTGCCTTCCATCTTTCCCAGCATGAGGGTCTTTTCTAAAGAGTCCTCTCTTCTCATGAGGTGGCCAAAGTATTGGAGCTTCAGATTCAGGATTTGTCCTTCCAGGGAGCAATCAGGCTTGACTTCCTGTAGGATTGACCGATTGGATCTCCTTGCAGTCCAGGGGACTCTCAAGAGTCTTCTCCAACACCATAATTCAAAAGCATCTATTGTTCAGCGCTCTGCCTTTCTTATGGTCCAGCTCTCACATCCATACATTGCTACTGGGAAAACCATCGCTTTGACTATGCGAATCTTTGTTGGCAGGGTGATGTCTCTGCTTTTGATTAAGTTGTCTAGGTTCACCATAGCTTTTGTCCCAAGAAGTAAACGTCTTTTAATTTCATGGCTGCAGTTTTATATATTATGTGTATCTAAACAAGGCATCTGCAATGGCTTTGATGTGTAATTTCACTATTATATCAGGGCCAAACTTATAAGAACTTTACAGCACAGTCCCACCTTAATCCCTGCAGGACTCGTAAACTGCAGTGCCGTGGCAGGCTACATTGCATCCTGCAGGAGATTTTTGGCTGCTGGAGTTGTAATAAGAACATAAGAAAATAAGAAAAGCCTAGCTAGGTCAGGTCAAGGGCCCACCTAGTTCAGCTCCCTGTATCTCACAGTGGCCCACCAGATGCCTCAGGTAGCAGGCAAGACAACCAGAAACTTGCATCTCACTGCCACTCTCCTGCATCTAGCATTCTAAGGTGGCCTATTACCCTTGCACTAAGCTGCTCTGCTGGCCCCACTGACCTACAATCCTAAAAAAAACTGACTGCAGCAGCAAGCAATCTGCTCACTGCATTGGTGCAGGGCCCCCCAAAGCACATGGCCCGATGTGATGGCATTGGTCACATTGGCTTAAGGCCGGCCCTGCATTGTTCATCACATGATCCAGGAACTCACTTAACAGTTCCCGGGATGTAGAATCATATGTGGAATCTTTGCTGGAAGCTGCTGCGAGGGAACTGTACTGAAAGAGCACTAAGAGAGTCATGCATGGATGGCACATCTGGCCCAAGGAGGGTTGCTTCGGTCTTGTCGACGCATCAAAACCTTGTACTGTGTCTGTGTATGGCTTGCTTTCATTTGGAATAGCCACCATAATATACTGTAGTTAACTATTTACAGTGAAAAGGATCTGAGAATTTGCAAGAGTTTTGCCAAGTGCAGGTAAACGTCTTTCTTCTACATTGCGTTGGCATCAATATGCATTCAAGGCAGGGTGTAGCTAAAGAAATGCAGGGTGGTACAATTGAATCGGGCAACAAGCTTTTAAAGGGGCAACAAGCTAAGCTTCACATTAGTGGCCAAAATGGCGAAAACCTTGGTATGTATGAATAATACCATCAAGCTGTACATCATTGGAAAAGGTAATTTAATGCAGAATGCAATGAAACAGACCAGAATGTAATATCTTTATGTTGTCAAACTTTATGGCCAAAACACCAAACAAAAATATAACTGTGATGTCACTTCCTGTTGTGATGTCACTTCCCAGGCAACATTTTGCCCTCTGCACTGGGCTATACTTTATCAGTTATGCCTCTGATTTAAGGACTTTCCATCAGCCTTGCCCATTTGAGCTTGGTTGCGTCCAGAGTTTTGTGTAAAGCACTCCTTCCTGCCAAGAAAGGGGTCATTCGTGGTGCTTAATTGAATACACATTAAATGCAGCTTGTAGAAAGAATATGGGGAATTCAGATTTCTGGAATTACCTGGATATTGACCAGCCCTGTCCTTCCTCTCCAGTTTGAGCAGGAATCAATTTCATGAATACCTATTACTTATTCAGTAAGCGGTTTTTAGGTATGTCAACCTGTCAGAAGGAAAGCTATCATAACCTCAATTAGCCATTAGGCTGTCTTTGCAACAAGAAATTGGTTGAACAAAAAATGATTTCCACTCGGTACTTTCCAGTATTTTTTCCAAATGTTAGAGGTATTCATGTGTGTGTGTTTTTTAAGTCTTGCCAGAAGTGGTGTCTTTTTTGACAGATTTGTGCCATTGAAATGAAGGTGGTAAATATATTCTTAAGGGGCAAAAATTCAGTTTTTCTTTTCTTGAGATTACGCTAGGCTGAAAATTATTGCCTTATCCGTATACATGCTAGCATATGTGCCAGGTTGTTATTTGTACAGTCTTGTTTCAAAAATGAAACTATGTTCTGTAGATATATATAAAATAAGTCTCAGGGTAACATGGAAGGGACGTGGTGGCGCAGCGGGTTAAACTGCTGCTGCTGGGCTTTCTGACCGGAAGGTTGGGAGTTCAAGACTACGCAACAAAGTGAGCTCCCATTGCTTGTCCCAGCTCCTGCCAACCTAGCAGTTCAAAAGCACTTAAAATGCAAATAGATAAATAGGGACCACTTTGGTGGAAAGGTAACGGCGTTCCGTGCACTACGGCGTAGAGTCATGCCGGCCACATGACCACGGAAGCTTGTCCTCAGACAAAACGCTGGCTCTACAGGCTTTGAAACAGAGATGAGCATTGCCCCCTACAGTCGGTCACGACTAGACCATTCGGTCATGGGGAAAACTTTACCTTTTAACATGGAAGGTGAATTTTGCCCGGGAAGGGGACAGGTTTGGCAGCAGCAGCACCCACCAAATTCTGACCCCCTTCCAGGGTCCAATCCACCCTCACTGGCCCATGTGACTTTCACCAGATCCTAGTATGATATGGCATTCTGTAGTAATGATTTCCACCATACAACCACTCATGAACCATTCTTTCCTGCTATTAGGTTAACTGAATTTTATAAGCAACATATGAACAGCCAGTCCTCTCTATATGCAAATTCTCTATCTGCGAATTTGCTGATCTGCGAGGGGCAGAATTGCCACCTACCTCGTTATCTGCACCTTTGCCCTCATTATCCACTATGCAGAGACCTTCCAAAGGTGGCAGGGACCTTCAGAATGGCACCTGCAACCAGCAATGACCCCTTTAAAATGGCGGCAGAAGCATCCATTGGCCATGTTTAAAGGGTCTGTGCTGGTTGCAGGTGCCATTCTGAAGGTCCCTGCAGCCTGTGGAAGGTCTCTGCAGCATTCAAAGATCTTTTTGGCATTTCCTGCTGCACTCTGCTGGCTTCCTGAGGGTCTCTGCTGGATTCTTCTCATGGCAGATAAGGTACCATTTGTCCCTAACCCCATGGATCCCATAGGATCAATGGTTAGTTATCTGCAAATTCACTATCCATGAGGATTTCCAGGAACCAAATCCTAAGGGATAATGAGAACTGACTGTGCATGGAATTCCCTTGCATGGAGATAGTTCCCCTGGAGTGAGGAGCAATATAGGGAGAAGGGGTTAAGCACTCTCCCACGGCTGCTTCTCCACTCACATTAAACACATGCAATAAATGTATACTTTGCACTGAAGAGGTGAGTCACTAGGCTTTGTGTTATCTATGTATTAACCCCTGCTAACTAGGCAAGAGGCACTTTTTCAAGTGGTTTATATTTAGCAGGGGGAGAGTAACTGTCCCTCTTCACCCCTGCACAGTGTCTTTTATAGTGGCTGTTGCTGGTGGTGTTCTGCATTTTTTAGATTGTGAGCCCTTTTGGGACAGGGAGCCATTTAACTTTATTATTACTATTTGCCTGTAAACCGCTTTGGAAACTTCATGTTGAAAAGCGGTATATAAGTACCTGCTAATTGATTGATTGATTGATTGATTGATCTATGCATTTATGGGTAAGGTAAGAACATAAGAACATAAGCAGAGCCCTGCTGGATCAGGCCAAAGGCCCATCTAGTCCAGCTTCCTGTATCTCACAGCGGCCCACCAGGTGCCCCAGGGAGGCATGAGACAACAAGATGCTTGCATTCTGTTGCCACTCCCTTGCACCCAGTACTCTGAAGTAGCCTACTACTAATGTAAGGAGGTTACAACCCATCATTGCCTATAGCCCACGATGGACTTTTCTTCCAGAAATCCGTCCAATCCCCTCTTAAAGGCATCAAGACCAGATGCCATCACCACCTCCTGTGGCAAAGAGTTCCACAGATTAACTACCCGCTGGGTAAAAAAGTACTTCCTTTTATCTGTTTTAACTCTCCCAACCCTCAGTTTTAGCAGATGCCCCCTGGTTCTGGTGTTTTGAGAGAGGGAAAAGAACATCCCTCTATCGACTCTATCCCTTCCGTGCATTATTTTGTAATAATAATGTATAATGTATAATAATAATTTTTATTATTATAATGTATAATGTATAATGTATAATGTATAATGTATAATAATAATAATAATAATAATAATAATAATAATAATAATAATAAT
>JAJKFI010000024.1:3035600-3047556 GCA_029204185.1 Lerista edwardsae
GAGAGAGAGAGAGAGAGAGAGAGAGAGAGAGAGAGAGAGAGAGAGAGTTAAAATTGTAAAGGAAGATTCATTATAATTGGTTTGTAATGAAAATTTATGTCTAGGCTGCAGCAAAGGTTATAAAATTGTTGGAGCAACAAAGATGATGTTTTGAACTGTCACTAAATGGACTGTCAAAAACTGGCTTTAATTGGGCAGATGGCTGAGGACTCCTAAGGGAGACCATAATTAAAGTATGATACACTACAATTGATTCAACATGTCCAGCTATCGTGCCACCTGATTCTATCTAATGATATTCACTCTTTGCTTTCCTGAACACCGAATTCACCACGGCAATTAAAACTGGAGGAGGAGGAGGTGGGCACTGCAATTGGAGAGAATTAGAACAGGCAAGAAGAATGAAACTTCCTACAGAATGAGCTTATGAACATCTACTTAAAAGTCAATTCCTTTCGGTTCAGTGGGGCTTATTCTCAAGAAGCTGCATATGGGGATTCATGGGGAGTCCAATCCTAATGGGACATTGTGCTGTCTCCCTGCGCAGTCCCCCTGCGCCGGCTCAGGAGTGTTGCAACTGTGCCATATGGCATATTAGCATTGACTCATGAACCAGTCATGCCAGCACAAAGACATGCGCCAGCCTGCCCTTACCCCCTCTGATCCTTGCACAGGCTGGCATAGGTGAGTGTTGTGAAGAGTGCCACAGGGGGTGGGAAAGGGTGGTGGGAGGGTTTCTGGGGGTAGGGAGTGGGTGCTTCTGGGAGGAGAGGGTGGAATAGGGGAGAATTGGGCCCAGGAAGGCATCAGGATTGGAATCAGCAGTACATGCCATATCCTAACCCTTTGCTCCTGGACCGCTTCTGAGCCGTTCCTGGATGTCCAGAATGGAACTGTTGTATAAATTAGGGAGTGCCTGTCTAGGATCGCAGCCTTAGCCCCCAATCCTATTCAAGAAGCATGCTGATGGACTATAAAGTGTTTTGCGGCAGCACAAAGGTTGCATGCATTGGAGCAGGTGAGTGTGGCATAGGGACAGGGGGAGGGGATGGAACAGAATTGGGGGAGGGAAGTGATGAAGAAGGATAGGATACGGTGGGGTACACAGGCAGGGTACACAGATCAAGCCTGGGAGGGGGCAGAGTTGGTGGCAGCAGCACACACCGAATCCGATCCATCTTCTCAGCCTGATTCAGAGTGCAATCCTAGCCTGGAGTTAGGGCGGCACAGTTAGGCAGCAAAGTTTGGCACAGTTAGGCAGCAAAGTTTGGTCCAAACATACTTTACGGTGGCCTTTGTGCCAGCCAAACTTTGCTGGCCTAACTGTGCCATCCTAACTCCAGGTTAGGATTGAGCCCTCACTGACATAAATCCACAATTTTGTACCAACTCTATAACTGGTGTGGGTCTGCATTGACCGGTTGCACTGGCTGGGGCTTCCCACAAGGAAAGAGAAAGATTGTCCCATTACCTCAAGGAGACCTCTAGCTTGCACAGTTCCCCCAGGGGATGCAGTGGAAGCAAAACTGGCACTGCTGCATTGGCGCATAGGAGCACAGGTGGGATTGGGCTGTTATACAACTTAGAAATACCCCAGTGTATATGGAATTATGGAATCTGTGATAAAAATAACCCAACTTATTGGGCCCCCCAACTCTGGAACACTCTCCCCTTAGAATTGAGAACTGCTCCCTCTTTGTTTATATTTCGGCGGGGGCTGAAGACCTTTTTATTCCAAAAAGCTTTTAACTGTTGACAGGCTGGCTGGTTATTATAACCCACGGGGCTTGTTGTTTTTATATTGTTTTTAAATTTGTTTTTAATTGTGTTCTTAATTTTTGATTGTATTGTTTAATTCTGTTTTAATTGTTTTTAATTGTGAATTGTTATATTGTTTTTATATATATATTGTAATGCCGCCTTGGGTGCCTTCGGGCACCATAAGTCGGGGTACAAATCTAATAATAAATAAATAAATAAAATAAATAAACTTCTGCTGCTTCCGGAAATCAATTCCAAGAATTAGTTAGAAATACAGTTATTTCTATTGCAAAAGGACCACATACCTCCAATTACAAAATCATGTTTTGGCTTGTTATCAAATGATATTCATAGCTGCTAATTTCTTAATTGGGTATTTTCCCCTTGTGGTTTTTCCTCACTTAGCGCTGCTTCTAAAGAAGCACGAGCAACACTGCGAGTGCTTGCAGCATTATTTTAAATTGTCTCTTGAAGATTAAGGAGTTGCCTGCCATATTGGCTTGAATATTCAAGATGTTCTGGGGCAGCATTCTGCCTGAGTTCTATTGTTGTCTCGTGCCTCCCTGGGGCACCTGGTGGGCCGCTGTGAGATACAGGAAGCTGGACTAGATGGGCTTTTGGCCTGATCCAGAAGGGCTCTTCTTATGTTCTTATGTTCTTATTCTGGGGCAGCATTCTGTTTTCATGGATTAGTTCCGATGGAGGAATATGCTCATCTGCTCAAATTCTCCTGCTGATTTTCACATCAGATTTTTTTTTTTAAACCAGAGTAGTTGATGCTATATGTTTTTTTTTCTACAGAACCTCTTTTGTTGGTAGCTCCTGCATAATTATTTCAATTGTAAGGTTGTATTGTTAATCATTTCAGGGTTTGCACACGTTTGTGCAAGACAATTGAGGAGACCGAGGACTCAATCCTATCCAAGTTCCTGCTGTAGATGCTGATGCAATGCAAGGTAAGCAAACAAATGTTCCCTTACCTTGAGGAGGCCTCCCTGATTACCCCTCCACCGCAGAATTCAGCACACACCCCATTGGGACTGCTACATCAGGGCTGGAAAATTTGGATTTAGGAAAATTAGGATTTTGCCCTGAATTCCCTTAGATCAGTGGTATGCAAACGTTTTAGACTGGGACCCACTTTAAGAATGGCACTCATGTTGGGACCCACCGGAAGTAATTTCATTAACCTGGAAATGATTTCATAGCCAGAAGTGACATCATCAAGCAGGAAGTGACATCATTGTAACATAATCAAATGATACTCCTGGAATGCAAACTGACATTCTTGGAGTGCAGCAATTGCACAACCATGAAACATCCCTGGCAGAAAGCACAATTAGGACAAAATATTATGTAAAAACATTGAACTAAAAACAAAATTTTTTAAAAAACCCTCACTTGAAAATTCAAACAGTTAACACTCACAAAAGAAATAGAGCAAGAGTAAGGCCTGCAGCTTCCAAGATGGCTGCTCCCAGCTTTCTGCGACCCACCTGACATCAGGTCACAATCCACCAAGTGGGTCCTGACCCACAATTTGAACAACAGCGCCTTAGATTGCTGAAACATACAAACCTTTCTAGGACATGCCAAGTATTGGGATCAGGGACAGGTTAATCAGTGGTTATTAGCATGATGGCTACATAGAACATCTAAATCATTGGTTCTCAACTTGGACGTCAGAACCCCTCCAAAAGTTGGTCACAAGCCAATTTTTAGGAGGTCACAGAGAGCTCTCTGCCACCATCTTGAAAAGCCAGACACTGCCATCTTGGAAGTTTCTTTTGAAAGTCTGCCACCATCTTGAAAGGCGGAGCTTAAGAGAGAGGTTAGTAAGCATGTGAGGTGGGAGAAAGAACACAATGAGAGCCTGAGCATTAGTAGTTGTTCTTGGCAGTCGCGGAACTACCATGATGTATGTGGTGGGGGGCAAAAGACCCGGGCGCGGCGCTCCTGGAGTGGGAGGAGAGGGGTGACGAGGTGGCTCGCCTCTCCAAGAAGCAAGCATTTTTTGGCCCTCTTGCCTGCCCCTGCTATCGTATGGCTCCAAAATGGAGCCTGGCATGGGGTGGGGTCAGAGCAGTGCATGGGTAGGGGGAAACAGTGGAGTGGGTAGACCTCTTCCTCTGTCCCTGAGCAGCCCGTTGGCTAGGTCTGCAACTGGCGTGATGGTTTGTGACCATTTGGTGGTAAGTATCTTTACTGTATGGAAGATATTGTCCTCATTGTGATTGCTGGGGCCCCTTTGTAAACTAGCTTTGCAAAACTTAGCAGCTGGGAACAATGGGAATTACTGACTAGGGAAGAGGCTTCTCTATCAAACTATCATTTCCACAATGTTTCTGGCTGCAGGGAAACTTGCCTTGCCTTGCCTTGAGCTCCTCTTGGTGTGTGCGCATGCGTGCAGTGAAGTCTTTCCCAGCTCTCCCTCTGAGCAGGCATGTTGAGCCTTCCCTGTGCATGCCTAGGTGAGTCTCAGTGAGACTTTCAAAAAGTGTGATTTATTAAAAACAATGATTTCCTGTTCAATGTCATTGCTTATGGCCCTGTCAGCAACAATCGTACCATGTTTCCTGCTTCATGACATCACTTCCTGCTTAATAACATCAGGCCCTAGGTCTTAGGAGGGGTCCCAACAAGTTGTTGGACCTAAAAGAGGGGTACCGGTGGAAAAAAAGTGAACCACTGATCTAGATCCAGGTCCCTGCATACCAGTTTCTTAAGAACATCTTCAGGAGAGGACTACTGACTTCAGGTCCTGCTCGTGGCTTTCCAAAGGCATCTAGTTGACCATAGTGTGAAGCAGGATGCCAAGACAGGTGGAGCTTTGGGCCTGATCTAGCAGGATTCTCCTTAAAAAAAAAAACTCACCTTAATGTACTTATGAGTTGTACTTATTGTTGGGAATGTACTTATTGCAATACGTACAATGTACTTATTGTTGGGAATGAATGCAAATCAGAAAGAGGAGTTCCATGTACAATGAACTAATTACAATTCCATACATGATTGTAGACTTCTATGTGCCTTGTTGCAACTTTATTCATTCTCACTGGCATGGCTGAGTGCAGTGGGCAAAATGATGCCCCGAAGTGATGTCACAACAGGAACTGACATCACAGTTGTATTTTCATTTTCTTATTCTTGGCCTTAATTTTTGCTGGAATGAAGATATTACACTCCAGTTTGTTTCACTGCATTCTGCCTTAAATTCCACATCAACTGGTATATAACATGACATTATTATTCATGCATACCAAGGTTTTCACAACTGTGGCCACTAGTGTCAAGCTCAATCTGTTTTCCTCCTACAGCTTGTTGCACAGTGCCATTGCACCCCCTGCACTTCTTTAACCACGTCCCTGTTCATTACAGAGGTTGATCCTAATTATCCATGGATAATTAGCGTTGGTTGGTTTCGGAGGGTGGGAGGGGCAAAATCTGTTGGTTTAATTACCCATGGATTTTTAATTCACGAGGTTTGCAGGAACGGAACCCTCATGGATAAAAAGGCCCTACCTGCACTCTGATCACCTCCATCCATCTATTGTTTTAGCTCAGCAACTAAAAGGATAGACATTGCTTTGGTCTATTTACTCAAGTTACCCCACTGGAGTACTGAAATGACTCAAATTACTCTCCCGAATTCATAGGTAAAAGATGAGGGGGCGAGGAAACCAGATGTCTGGAAAAACAGTCAGAAAAACATACATACCTGCTGTATGGACTGTATAGGGATGTGTCTCACAACTTCCCAAAGTATCCTAACTGGTGGTGAAAGCGTGTGCGGATGTGTTTTTTCTTTTTGCTGTGTGTGGCCCTCTATAATAGATGCGCCGTTTACAAGGACAGCCTTCTCAAATTAAGGGGCAATCATCATTTTCATCAGGAACACAAGCAGTGCACCAAATTGTGATAATTTGTATTCCGGCCGCGCATAATCCTCTTTAAGCATCTCCTCCCAGTGTAACGATAAGCAAACTGCTCAAGGTCCAATATGATGACTGATTCAAAATTCTGTTTTATTCCAGCGTTTGGGGTATTGAATTCTTTTGCTTTGCCGGCTGAAATTGCCATATTAGTCGAGATGATAAAGTATTCAAAAAGTAATTTGAAAACTCCTCGCTCACTCTTGTGAGAGATGCCTCGGCTACTTCAGAGCAAGAGCTCCCCGACTTTCTCCTGCAATGAATTCAAATGAGGCACGCGGCTGTCTGAAGTGATCGAAGAAGAGCTCATATTAAAAATATGAGCACTACTCACTTGTGGCACAGCCAAGCGGTCTCATTACTGTGCTGATGTGGTTCTTTTGCTCATTCAACTTGCTTCTCTGTGCTCAGAAGCAGAGTTTCCCCTCGTTTCCCTGACAGTATAAGGGAGACATAGAGAATCATTTATCAATGCCCTAGTAAAGAAAGTTCCAGGATATGTGGAAAAGATGGCACCAATTTGGTACAGGGCTTAAGCTCAGCTGTGCATTCGGTCGATTTGCTGCAGGAGAACTAGCCCTGGGACCAAGATCCTCCTGCAGCCCATACAGGTTTCTCTTCTGGGCAGATACCGACCACCACAGATGTTTCATCCTTTGGTTGAGACAAGTATGAGCAAATTCTGAGCATGCTCACTTGACACAATCTGGTAGGTCCAAAGCGAAGAAGTGGCTGAAGATCTATGTTTGGAATGTCAGTCAAGAGATGGCTGATTTCACCCTCACCAAGTGAGGAAGAAGGTGACTGGAGGCAGGGCTATGTTCTTTACCCCTGGACCAGACATACTCAGTAATTTTTCATTTAGTTCATTTTCTAGCATCTAGTACCTATACAATGCCTGGACAACCTCCAGTCTTACAGCTTCAGTTTGAAAATGCTACATGGAATTTTATTATTATTCAGCTATGTTTGGATCACATCTTTAACATGAAATTGGATGAGTGAGAAAAAGACTAATGCAGTGGTTCTCAGACTTTTTAGCAGCAGGATCCTCTTTTTAGAATGATACTCTGTCTGGGACCCACCAGAAGTGATGTCGTGGCCGGAAGTGACATCACTGTGATGCCCGAGCCTGCTGCTAATGCAGCAATAAGATGAGTTATTTCTTACTTATTTTCCAGTAGCAAAGTGAATCAGAAAGAAAAAAGCCTATTTACAACCTTGACACAAGCAAAACAAACACACCACCCTCCTCCTGCCCAGTGTCCCATCTTCCCATGTTTTCAACATGGCTGCCGTAGGTGCTTTGTGACCCACTGGGTTCCTACAGTTTGAGAAACACTGGACTAATGTAAAACGTGGAGGTAGGGGAGCCAACTTGATCTCAACATTGGGGGTGCCCGGTAGCCATGCCCTGACGTAACCATGCTGACGTGGCCATGCCCCAATGCAGCCACGCCCCTTGACATAGCCACGCCCACACAGCAGTAAAATACACCCCCGATGTAGCCACGCCCCTGGCATAGCCATGCCCCTTGACGCAACCAGTCGGCCAATCAGGACGCTGGAGGAGGAACCAGTGGGATGCTGCCTCATTCCATTGGCTCTCCCTGCTGCTGGAGCGAGCATACACAGTGGTTGCAGAGCATGCCTGGCCCAGTGACGAACAGGTCGAAGGCTATGCAGCAGCCATGGGTATGGGGGTGCCCTTGGTATGTTCACGCGCATCGCACAAACAGGCCAAGGGTAGCGTGGCCATGGGGGTGCTGAGCTCTGTGAGGGTGGCAGACATTGGGGGTGTGGAGCACCCACCAAAAAATATTGTGGATGCCAACAGCACCTCGGCATCCACAGAGTTGGCACTACTGTATGGAGGCAATCTTTCAGTTCTTGCTGATTATTCAGTTACCCTGCACTTACAATGGTTATAGTACATTCCAGCATTGATTTTCAATGGCTGAATAAATCCACCAACTGGCCTTAGAACTGGGCTACACTATGTATTACTAACATTTTATTCTGGCAGATTTTTTTTTTTTACAGATATAGAACAGACAGAGAAAAATAGGGCAAGTGAGAACGATCCAGGCAGACCTAGAAACAGATTAGACTAGGATATGGGAATAAAATCAGTAATAACAGAAGAGGATAAAAGTGAGCATATCATAAGTAGGCATGTAATAAAACATGGCCATATAATAATTCATTTCGTTAAAAAAAATTGAAGAGTCTCATAATGTAGGGTGGAGTTAAATGTTTGTGTTTAAAATGTGGGTTATGTTATTTGCTATATGATACTAGTGTGAAATCTTGATGGTTGAATGGAGTCTTGATTTTTTTCAGTTGATGGTCCCAAATTTTAATACTGCACATAAATGGTCATGGAATTTGTTGAATGGGACCTCCTTCCGTAGTCCTTGGCTAATAGAGGTATAGGATTTTTTTTATACTGACATTTTGCCAAAAAAGTTTCCTTGCTGTCAAAATAAGTGTTTCTTTGCTTATGAATTCAGTATGTTCAACATGGTATCCCATGAGAAACTGCATTTTTGGCATGGCTTACCTTATGTTGTGGAACCAGGACACACTATTATTATTTTTTATTCCAAAGGAAAGCATTACACTGTGATCACGTTCCATACCATATCAAATCCATCCAGAAAACAGGAAGATGAGCACATTGCATAGAATAGCTGGATAGAATATCTTCCAAGGAATGGGCTATAAGTTCTTTGTTGAATTCCAATTGTCATGTAGTATTCATGGAACTTAGAGCCCAATCCTAACTTGGAGTTCAGCCAGCACAAGTTAGACCAGCAAAGTTTGACCTGCACAAGGGCCACAGTAAAGTGCTTTTGGAACACTCTCAGAGGACGGCGCAGGGAGGATGGCTCACATCTGTGTGCTGACCTCTCTGACTCCGAGAACGGTCCAGACATGCTTTGCAGTGTCCCTTGTGCCAGCTAAACTTTGCTGGACTAACTGTGCCGGCCTAACTCCAGGTTAGGATTGCACTCTTGATCTCATCCAGAAGTAACACTGTCAGTCAATCATCCTTTCCAAGCTAGGGGGAAAAAATGAAGTCTGTGCTTTAAATGGCTGCTTTGTACAGCACTTTTCTCAGCCTTAAGGCTGTTTCAGAGCTTGCATTGGCGGCTTCTTTGATCTCGCTCTTCATCCTCCTGTATTAAGAATTATGTGCAGGGCCAATAACTATTACAAGCCTCAGAAACTCTTGAGAGATGTCTGCTGAGGTTGAAAAAAAGGCCAACTACATACCCAGCGTATTGCTCATGTTAGTGGTGTCACTAAGGATGGTGTAACTAAGAGCACAATCCTAACCTGGAGTTAGGCCAGCACAGTCAGACCAGCAAAGTTTGGCTGTCACAAGGGACACTGTAAAGTATGTTTGGACCACTCTTGGAGTCAGAGAGGCCAGCACACAGAACTGTGCCATCTTTCCATGTCTCCGAAAGTAGTCCAAACATGCTTTATGGTGGCCCTTGTGACAGTTGAACTTTGCTGGCCTAACTGTGCGGGACTAACTCCAGGTTAGGATTGCAGCTTCAGTGTAAAACTGGGGGAGAGTGGTGGTAAGGGCAAGGAGAACGGAGGCAGGGATGGGTGAAATAGGGCTAGGGGAGGGTGGCAACAACCGGAAAAGTCTCCAGAGCCCAGAGTCTACCAGACTTCCAAATGTGGAGCGCAGGTCTATCCACTTTCATGGTCAGCCTTGCCAGGAAATTCCCAGTGCAGTCTACAACCCCATGCCCTGCTAGTAATGTCACTGGATGGTATGTTAGTGCAAATCCCATTTCGAGTCATTCTTGGTTCCACTGCTTTAGATAATCTAAAGGGGCTCTACTCTGCCCCAAGTTAAAGGGCTGGCAGTTTGGGGGTGAGCCTTTCTCTGCAGCAGCTCCACAAATACGGAATTCCCTTCCAGAAGAATTAAGAACACACTCCCTCATGGATTTTCGGAGAGGGCTCAAATCATACCGATTTCGTCGGGCCTTTGGATGATGGCTATGTCTCCCCTCTGTCCCTCTGGAATACTGTCTTTCCTCCTCTGATCAATCGTTTCCCACCCTCCATAGGGCCTGACAGTGGTGTCTCTACAGGGAGGGCAGAGCTCTAAGTTTTGCAAGAAGCCTTACCTTGCAGTGGAAATCACTCCTCTCCTGCACCGTTTCAGCCAATCCTCACAGGGAAAAGCAACATCTTGGCATTGCTAACTGGCTACAGCAGCAAGGGAGAGGAGGGATTTACCTGACAGGGTAAGGCTCCTTGCAAAACTTAGAGCTCTGCCCTCCCTATAGAGACGCCACTGGGGCCTGATGAGGAGAATCGGTTCTCACCTTACTTTCAAATGATCTCTGGGTTCATGTTAAGTGTTTAATGTTTCGAAAATATTTTTCATGTGTTTTGCTTATTGTGGACACATTGTACTTTTTTGTACAATGTCGCCTTGGGCATTTGCTTTGACATGGGAAAGGCAGGGTATACATTCTTCAAATAAATAAATAAATAAATAAATAAATAAATAAATAAATAAATGCTGGCCCAACCTCCACTGGGACCAGGCAGTGGCAGAGTGTTAAAAAGAAATGTGTTTGCTTCTCTATTGCTTCCCCATTCCACTGTGCCAATGGGCCTACTAAGATCTGCGCCAGCTTTTTTTGGCTGGTATACATCTGCGTGCGTCTGGGAGAATAGTTCAGTGGGAGAGATGCTCAGGCTTCGATCAAGAGAATGCCGAATGTGGCCTGGGCTGTGCTCTGTGTATCCCCAGCCAAACAGCTGGTTATTTATTTACAATGGACGTGTGCAATTCAGCGGCCTTTTTCAGTCACTACGGTGTATAGGATGGGTTTTGATCTCAGCCACAGACTCTTATCTTCTAGACGTCCTGCCTTCCTACACTGTAACAGTCGATATTAGGCCTAGCAACAGCCTCCCGTTTTATGCTAAGATCTAGCCACTGGCTCACATCTTGTGTGCCTGCCAGCAATCTTCTGTGTATTTCGCAGAGGTGGGGGAGCTGCCGACACGCCCACTGAGCAGTTCCCATGAGAAGCAAAAGAAGTTGGACTCAAAAGAAAGTCTTCAGCAGCTGTATTTGCCTGAAGTTATGTGAATGGGGTTCGGGTTCGGGTTGTCCAAAGCCCCGAATTTATATTTTATGTGTACCAATGAAGCTATGTACCCTTCTCCTTAATGAGGGGGACATCTTCTGTCAACCTCCTTGGTGGCATTAGTCCATTCTATTATCTGTAGCTCATGACTGATAAGATGGCTTTATCTGTCACAGGTGCATAACAAGAGGTCTTCTGATGAGGGGGACATCTCCCACTTGTTGAGATTTATTTATTTTGAAGAATGTATACCCCGCCTTTCCCATGCCAAAGCAAATGCCCAAGGTGGCTTACATGGGCAGGCTAGTCTCAACCACCATTTTTAAATGGTTTTTTGTTTTTGTTTTTGTTTTCTTTTTTCTTTTTAACAAATATACAGGATTCTGTGATTCACCGAATTATCAGTCCCAGATGTAGCCTTCACAGTGTGGTTCTCTCCTCTGGCCATGTGACATCGAGCTTCAGCAGGTGATTCTAAGTCCAGCCTGGACAGGTCCTCAAGGTTGGACTCCGTTCTTTTGCCAGCTGGCCTTCTCACAACATTCCCATACTGGCTCCACAGTGACCCCGTTCTGCCACAACAGGTACTGCAGCTTGTCACAGCCTGCCATTCCGTCCCCCATCCAAAAATAGACCACAGATTCTTCTGCTTAGCTTCAGGCAGTACCAACAGCTCAACCATCCACCCACACCTCCTGCCCAAGAGATGAAAGGGCTCTTCATGATGTGATCCATGTAGTAGTTCGTCACATATCATTGGGCTGTCAAATAGTTTGTTTTTGCCAATTAGCACCACTTTTCTGATAAGTGAGTATCTCGCCTCTATAAGCTTGCTGTAACTTAGGTTAGGGAGCAACTTGACTTTAGATGCCAGCACGCCACAGTGTCATTCCAAGCCCACCTGATGACACTTCGTAAGTTTTGCTTTGCTTGGTGATACGAGCGTCGTTTTAGACTTAGAAGAAATAAAGTGCCTTTGCAGCCTGACTCTGGACTGAGCATATCCCTTCCTCTGGTATCCCCAAACAACCTCTGGCCTGCGGCTTGAGCTGCTTGGCTGGAACACACACTGAGCCCCAAGCATGGCCAGTGTCATGGGGTAAAGCCAGCGGCGTCATGCAACCAGAA
>JAJKFI010000024.1:3047956-3060807 GCA_029204185.1 Lerista edwardsae
CAGTATGCAACGGGCGGGCTGCCGCTCACCTGTTCCTCCCGCCCAGCATTCTGGCTGCATGACGCCGCTGGGTAAAGCCCTTCTCAGGGCGTGACAAGCATAGAATAAAACGAGCATGCATCGATTTAAAGCTGTGGGGGCCCTGATCGTGAGAATTGGGATTCAGGCTGCAGGGATAAAGAGCAAAAGAGGCAACCGTGGTGAACCCAAATACACTACTGACGTTTCTGATTGCCTTTTTCGAACAGTGGCTTCTCTGGCCTCAATATTTGAATCTTTGTTCTCTCCCTCCATTTCACACTGAGAACACATGGCGCTCTCAGTCTGTTCTCCCCCAACCATTTTAATCTTCATTTCATGTTTTGGAGGCTGGCATTGCAATTATGTATTGATTTTTGAGCCCCGACTCCATTTGATCTCATCTCTGTTTGGCTACTCTGAAGAAAGGTCGATCAAAATGGATTGAAGTTTCAGTCATCAAAGCCCGTGTGTTTGGCTTTGACCGCACAGGTCACATTACACAAGCAGGTTTTCTTCAAATTCAGATTCAGCAGCAACTTAAAGTTTCCAGACCGCAAACGGGGGCCTTTTCAGTGGCTGTATTCAAAGGAGGTAAGGCAGATTTATTTATTTATTTGAAGAATTTATACCCCGCCTTTCCCATGCCGAAGCAAATGCCCAAGGCGGCTTACATGGGCAGGCTAGTCTAAACCACCATTTTTCAATGGGTTTTTTACAAATAGACAGGATTCTGCGATTCACTGAATCCTCACTCCCAGATGTAGCCTTCACAGTGTGGTTCTCTCTTCTGGCTGCATGTCATCGAGCTCCAGCAGGCAATTGTAAGTTCACCCTGGACAGGTCCTCAAGGTCGTATTCCATTCTTTTTGCCACCTGGCCTTCTCACACGTTTCCACACTTCCAGTCTGCGGACCACACTTCTGCAATCTCATCATCATCAGCACTAGGGGTGTCTATTTTTGTTTAAAAAGTGGAAAAACACAAAACACTGCTTTCTTGCTGTGGAAAATATCTGAAAGCGCAATCCTATACCCCCTTTGCGCTGGTGCTGCACTCCTGCGCCAGCCGAACGCTGTTGCAAATGTGCCATAAAGCGCATCCGTGGCAGCGCTATGGTGCGGGAATGGTGCAAGCAGCAGTGACAATGCTCTGGCGCTGCCACGACTGTCAGCAGCGCTGGCCATGCGCCAGTCAAGCATCGGCGGCGCTCGGTTGGCACAGGGCCTCCATGAGGGTGTTCCAGAAGTGTGCCAGGGACATAACTGGGCGACGCAGTGAGCAGAGATGGGGGTTGTGATGCAGGACGGCTGTAGTGCCAAATCCTAAAGCCAGTCCTTGGCAAGGGTGGCCCCAATTCGGGCCTCTCCTATCCATGTTCCTCTGTCCCTGCTATTTTTCCAGCACAGACCAGGCCCATAGGAGCAACCAGGGCTTATGCGGTTGCAAGGGGAAAACCTCCCCTTGGCCTGTACTTTGCTGCTGCTGCCTCCTAACGGGCTTTAGGCAGACATGTCATGTAGCGGGTACGCGGTGGTATGCGAGTAACCGTTCCTAGGATTAGGGCTGGCCCCGCCTATTCGCCCGCCCACTCGTCGACTCCGTCGGTACTCCGCTCCACCCCTGCAACGTTTGAATTGCCTGCACGTTTGAGTTGCCTGCACGTTCTCAGAGCCAGGCAGGCAGCCAGGCAGGCAGGCAAGCAGACAGGCAGCAGAGCGAGGGAGACCGACGGCAGCAGCAGCGTGAGCAGGTAGGCTGCCTGGGGCTCCCTCCCAAGGAAGCGCGGCGGTTCCTGGGGGGGAATCGGTAGCCCACGCGGCAGCCCCGGGGAAGGCCCAGGACTCCCGGGCCTTCTCCCGGGCCGCCGCATGGCCTACCAAGGAGGTGCGGTGGTTCCTGGGGGCAGTTCCTGGGTTCTGGCTATGACCTCACTTCCAGTGGGCGGGCCCCGACACAAGTGCCAATCAAAAGTGAGTACCTGTTGCTAAATCATTTAGATGCCATTACTGGTTTAGGATATAGCTATGTTGGTCTTACTATGTTGGTTTTACTATGTTGGCCTTACTTAGGATTATATTTAGCAGGGGGAGAGTAACTGTCCCTCTTCACCCCTGCGCAGTCTTTCTAGTGGCTGTTGCTGGCGGTCTGCCTTTTTTTAGTTTGTGAGCCCTTTTGGGACAGGGAGACATTTAACTTTATTATTACTATTTGCCTGTAAACCGCTTTGTGAACTTCATGTTGAAAAGCGGTATATAAGTACCTGTTGATTGATTGATTGATTAGGATTACACTGTGAGTTAAAACCACAAAGCACCACATTTTGATGTTTCAAATATTTTCCATAAATTAAAATTATTACTTTTCCAATTAGAAGTAATACTGTGGCTGCATCTGCTGACACTATATCACCTATATAATTTACCTTGTGCAGTGATTCTCAAACATTTTAGTACTGGGACCCACTTTTTAGAACGACAATCTGTCCAGGACCCACTGGAAATGGTGTCATGTCTGGAAGTGCCGTCATTGTGATGCCAGAGCCTGCTGCTTTCCTGAGAAAGTGGCAGTTAGTTGGGTTATTTCTCAGCCATTTTCCAATAGCAAAGTGAATCAGAAAGGGGAAAAAAAAGCCTATTTACAACCTTGACATAAGCAAAACAACCACACAGCCATCCCCCTTTCCAGCCTCCCAGCCTCACTTATTTTCAATATGGCTGCCATAGGTGCTCTGCGAGCCACCTGAAATTGGCCTGTGACCCACTGGTGGGTCCCACATTCCCATCAATGGCCCACCAGCTGCCTTTGAGAAGCCCATAAACTGGAGAATAAGGTATGCTTCTCTCCTAGCATTGCTCTCTACAACTGATGTTCAGAAGCATACTATCACTGACCTTTGAGGCTTTGTGTGTTTGTAAAAAAACCAGGATTTTTTAAAAGAATCTTTCTCCACTTCAATAATGGGTGAATCAGAGCTCAACCCTACTCTCCCTACCGCCCAGTGATGCAGCCACACCAAAAATGGATGTGTTGTATCGGGGGGGGGGATCGGGATGCTTCAGAGATGAAAGGGGATTTAAATCCATGATGGTGCAGTGGGTTAAACCGCTGCTGCTGGGCTTTCTGACCGGAAGGTTGGGAGTTCAAGACTACACGATGGAGTGAGCTCCCGTTGCTTGTCCCAGCTCCTGCCAACCTAGCAGTTTGAAAGCACCTAAAAATGCAAGTAGATAAATAGGAACCACTTTGGTGGGAAGGTAACAGCATTCCATGCGCTACGGCGTAGAGTCATGCCGGCCACATGAACACGGAAGCTTGTCCTCGGACAAAACGCCAGCTCTATGGGCTTAGAAATGGAGATGAACACTGCCCCCTACAGTCGGTCATGACTACACCATTTGGCCATGGGGAAACCTTTACCTTTACCTTACACCTCTGTAAGCCTTCCATACTGCAATGGGTCTCCTCACTACTGCAACTTCAAGGAGAGTAAGGGGCTCAGAGGCTACCGGAAAAGGGGATAGGATTTGACACAAAACGTTGCCACCAGATCCACTCTCACAACATCCTTGCCACCCCATTTTGTCCCCTCCTTACCCTGCCACTGTCTTACCTGGTCTGGTGGGTGGAGGCAGCCCCAGCAGTGGACTGGGAACAAAGACACCTCACCCAGCAGCACTCTCTAAATGGCTGTCAATAGAGTGCTGTGTGCTCCATCAGTAGCCATTTTGCAACAGCTGAATAAGCTTCTGCTGTTGCAAAAGGCTGTGTGCAACAGCTCAATCCTCAGTAGCAGTGTTTCTCAAACTGTGGGTCAGGACCCACTTGGTGGGTTGCACCCTGATGTGGGTCACGGAAAGCTGGGAGCAGCCATCTTAGAAGCTGCAGACCTCTGGGTATATTCCTTTTGTGAGAGTTTGAATTTTCAAGTGAATTTTCAATTTTCTATTTCAAGTTTTTTTTTTTAAAAAAATTATTTATAAATACATTTATTTTTTTTCCCAAAAAATATCATTTTAAATATTCAAAACATTAATATTTTAAATAATATTTTAAAGGATTCTGTCTTCATCTTGCTTTCTGTCAGGGATGTTTCATGGTTGCAGTCCAAGAATGCCAGTTTGCAATTCGGGCGTGTCATTTGATTATGTCACCATGACAGCATTTCCTGCTTGATGATGACATAACTTCTGGCTATGACATAACTTCCAGGTTAATGACATTACTTCCGGTGGGTCCCTACCTGAGTGCCATTCTAAAAGTGGGTCCCAATTTAAAATGTCTATTATACCACTGCTCAATAGAATTGGGCAATAAGACTGTGATTAGGGAAACCCAGGTTTAAATTCTGAAGGATCCATGAAGCTTCTTTGCTGATCTTGGATGAGTCACCATTTCTCACCTTAAATCTACCATATAAGTTTTTTGTAAGGATAAAATGGAGCAGCCCTGCACAGTGTGGTGATGTTGTTGAAGGAAGGGCAGAACAGAAAAGGAACTGTGAAGGAACTCCTCCAGAAGTCCTGCTTCTCCCAAGCATTCAAGTGGCCCTATTTTAGAAACATATGCCATTGTACTACATGAAAACTAATGTGTATTTAAAATAATTTACAACCGGTCCGGAGGACTAAAGGGGATGCTCTTCAGATAGCGCAAATTAGTATGACTCTATTTTAAGGAGCAATGCCAGTAATATGCCAAAATGTGGCTCTACTCAAATAAAACTGTCATATATTACACATAATCAAGGTTTTTATGAGCGGAAGCAGAGCAGATGGAATTATTTTTATATGTCCTTCCCATAATTGTAGGCAGTAATGGAGTGTGGACAGCTAGGGAATGGTTTTATAATTTGCTTTTTATTGCATTTTTGCAAGGAAAAGTATGACATCCTTCCATTATAATTGTCCCATTTTCAATTTTATATTTATGGAGTCAAATAATTTATCTCAGTGAATCTCTTGGCTGATTATTGTCACCGAATGTTTCTTCCCTCCATAGTATTAGGAAATTGAACCCAAAATGACTGTAAAATACAGCATTATGCCCCATAGATGGCAGATTTGTTCTTTTAGGTAAGGTGTTCTGGGCCTGTTGATAAGATGCAGTCGAGCGATGGACACAATCCATACACTTCCTATTAGAACATTTAAGCAGCCTTTATCATATTTCCATGAAAACTAGGTCCATAAAATGAATCTAGGCTAATCGACACATTCAGGGGGAAAAAGCGTTATTGACTATTAAAGGTAAAGGTTTCCCCACGACCGAATGGTCTAGTCGTGACCGACTGTAGGGGGCGGTGCTCATCTCCGTTTCAAAGCCTGTGAGCCGGCGTTTTTGTCCGATCATGGTGGCCAGCATGATTCTACGCCGTAGCGCACGGAACGCCGTTACCTTCCCACCAAAGTGGTCCCTATTTATCTACTTGCATTTTAGGTGCTTTCGAACTGCTAGGTTGGCAGGAGCTGGGACAAGCAACGGGAGCTCACTCCGTCACGCAGTCTCGAACTCCCAACCTTGCGGTTGAAAGCCCAGCGACAGCGGATTAACTCGCTGCGCCACCACGTCCCCTTTTCTATTAAAGGGCTGTAAAACATCAGATAGCTGGAGGTGGGATAAAAAACACAAAACAGATAGATAGAGGTGGGTATAAAACTACTTTCTGCACTTGTAAAAAAAACCCACCCAATATCTGTGGAAAAACCCATTCACTGGCGTTCCAATTGGGGAGGGGGGTAAAATGCTAAGTGTTACAGAAACCTGAGCTTCTGTGTAATATGAGCCCTCCCCCTCGCCTCCACAGACATTCACGGCTTGAAGATCAAGCTTCCAAACCACTTCTCCGAACTGCAAATGGTTCTGAAGACGAAGGGGAGGGGCTGCGGTACACAAGGGCCAGTAAAATGATGCCACTACAGTGATGCCACAACAGGAAGTGACCTAAACAGGAGTGTTTTCTTGGGTTGTTTGGCCGTAACATTTGATAGAATGAAGATATTACACTTGGGTTTGTTTCATTGCATTTTGCATGAAATTACGCATCAGATGATATATAACATGGCAATATTATTCCTACAAATAGCTATTTTAACAAACCGCAATTTTTACATGACAAGTTTTATTTTTGTTTTCGCTCCATTTCGGAGTGTAAGGAAGGTAGGAGCAGATCGGAGGGCCCACCTCCACGCTCCTTTCTTCCCTGGCACACCCAGCTGGCTTGGTGGCACCCATGGTCTCTGACCCACTTTCCCCCTCCCTCCCTCCCTCCCTCCCAATTTTTGCAATCTGGGATTAGCCCAGTGGTCATCAAATAGTCATCTAATCTACTGCTGCTGCTCTACAGCCTACAATCCTGGTCTTTCCTCTCCTACTTTCCCTGGTGTCTGCTTTGAACCTCTTGCCAGTCTTCTTCACTCTTCTTGTTGGGTTGTCTTGGGCAAACATGGTCCAGCTGGCAGCCTGAGCTACATCCTCACCCTCCTGAACATTCACTTAAACTGTGCCTAACCCTGTGATAGCTGAGCTTAATTCCCCTCTCCCCATTTTGTCATAACTCTGGGTCAGACAAACCCAGACCTGAAGTAGTCGTTGATTTGTCTGTGCGGTAGTAATTTCTGAGTGTTGGAGCAATACTCCATAAATTAGCCAGGATCCAAAACCACCAAAGAACTAGCTCTTTATAGCTTTGGACTAGAGTTGTTCTCGCAGCATGGCAAATAGCTTTTGAGACTGAAGTTGTGTTTCTGAACACATTTTTGACCAGGGTTTGCTGCTCAATGGGAAAACAGGCAAATATCTCACTAGGCACCGGCAAGCGTCAGATATTCGTGAAACAGCTTTTTCAATCCTACCCTTATTTGCAATGAGGGAGTGAGTTTCCTGTGTATAACACCACAATACACAACCAGTTACATGGAAGACAAGTATAGGCCAAACAAAAGTGTGCAATTCACAGATGATGCCTTGTGCTCTTGATCAATTAACATGAAAGTGGTTGGCAAGACTGCTTCGTGGATTTCATTCAGAATTTCCCTTTGAACACTCCAACAGGTTTTCAGATACAGAATTAGACACACAGAGAACGTCTCATGTTGCCTTGTTTAATTTAATTTGCCGGGATCCATTTCCTGACAAATAGTGGTTGACGCCACATTAGCTGGCCGTGTGACGATCACAACTCTCACTGGTTCAATTCCTATAGTGATCAGGATTTGTGAGAGGAGACATAGAAGTAAAAATGCAGGCATGGTGGTGAGCATTGAGGGCACTAGAGAGAGGGCGCAATTCTAAAACAGACATGGCGCTGACCCAGGGGTGCCAACCTGGGGTGCTGGCCTGGGGTGCTGGGGTGCTGGGGTGCTGGCCTGGGGGTGCAGGTAGAAAGCTGTCCTTGCACCAGCCGAACTCATCTGGCACGTGGTTGGTTCTGGGCAGGCAGATGAGTAGAAGCGGGTGGGGGAAGGCAGAACTGGGTGGGAGTGGGCAGGCCAGCAGTTGAGTGAGTCTGGGGAGGGGGGTAGGCTTGGGATGCAGCCATTAGGCTGCATCCAAGCCCCCGTCCCTGTGCCGTGCATCCCACATTCTGGCCGCGTGGCCGCCCCAGATCCAAAGAGCCCACTTGGGAGGCTGGAGTCTCCCCTGGTGCAAGGGCACAAACGTGCCCATGCGCCAGGGAGGCTCTTCAGGCCTCCTATGTCACACTGGATTTGGCACGGGCCCGCCAGCCTGCCTGCTCCAGCATAGCATAGGATTGGGCTGTCAGGGGCATCCAGATTCCATTCTGGAACTCAGTTATGAATCTCAGGGCCCCACCCTAGCCAATGTTCCTACAGTGATGCAGCCCTGCTAATGGGGTGTGTGCTGCATTCTGGGATAGGGGTCAACCTTGGAGGCCTCTTCAAGGGGAAGGAACATTATGTTCCCTTACCTTGGGCTGCACCAAAGTTGGCTAGGATTGAACACTCATTGTGTAGTAGTGAGGGTTGAATGAGTTGTCCCGCAGGTTGAATATGCCCCCTGGGTTGTCACCAGTGATGTCATCTAGTAATGAAGAACGGGAATGCTGGGCGGGACTTACGCGTGATTGGCTGCCCATCCGTTCCATTCCGCAGCTGCCCTGGCCTTGGCGGGGCGCCTGCTCACCGGAGGGGACGGGTGGGGGGCGCGCCGGGTGCCTGGGCGAGCAGCGATGGGGTGCGCCAACTGGGGGCAGCCCCCCCGAGGCCAGGGCAGCCATGGAACAGAACAGACGGGCTGCCAATCACATGTAAGTCCCGCTCAGAGTTCCCGTTCTTCACTATCAGATGACATCACTGGTTGTCACCCCTTTGAAAGGGGTGAAGCTGGTGGCTCAGACTGCTGAAGGTGCCACTGGGAGGAGTGCAGGACTCCTGGAGAGTCTACCCTGGCTGATGGATGGATTGAAAAGGGGAAGGGGTTTTGGCAAGCACAGTCCTCCCAGTTTGGGGCTGACAGGCACACCAACCTCCTTCCAGCTTGGTGGCCTCACCTCCACTGAGCATCATCCTGGTCTGCTCTGTTTGTTTATATGGGTGCTTCCTTCACCTGGGCCCGCCCCTTTGGGAAGGCGGAGCTACTTATTTCTTGCCCCCACACTCCCCATCCTCTCTTCCATTACTGTGCATGTCTTTCCCCCCCCTCCCAGACCGTTCACTGAAGATAAACTATACTGTTTTGGCAGTTCCCAAAAGAAAACTATAATAGATGCTTTCTGAAATAGTAGCTCCCAGTCGACCTTTTCACCAAATTTTAGAAATATACTGTATATCTGCAGAACCTTTTCCCCAAAAAAATTCCTGCAGGACAGGCCCAAACTCTAGGACATTCTTGATGTCCTTTGATTTGAAGGAACATTTTCCCCCCTTTGGTAATAAGAAAATAATGCACACACTTTTAGGAAGCAAATGAGTTCAGAAAAGAATCCTATTAACTTTACTGGCCTAATGAGACCTGATTATCCAGATTTTCATCAATACTTTTCTCATCTTACAGCAACACTTTTGCTGCCTTGTATTCAACTATTTTTCAATCGCAGTTTAATAAGATCAAATTAAAACCTATTTCTTACTTTAAAAAAAATCAGTCTATAAGGAACAACTTTTCAAATGATTTCTTCATTTGGATTGCCAAATAGTACTAATATTATAATCCCAACAGTCTGACTTTTAGCCTGTTCCTTTAGAGGCAATGGGGCCTGTTACGTCATTCTTCTTAATACATGGACACAAGACACAGGTCTTGGTAAATCATAGGAGATTTATGATTTCTTTAATCTTTATATTTGTATATACATGTTGCGTATTAAAGCAGCAAGTCCACTACTTTGACTCTCTTGAGAGAACCCTTGCTCTCCATAGGACACTTTATGTCTAGTCTCCTCTCCAGCGGCGTCATGCTACCGGTACGCTGGGCGGGAGGAACGGGTGAGCGGCAGCGGGGGCGGGGAAGACAGCGAAACGGAGCGTGACGCAACGGGCGGGCTGCCGCTTACCCGTTCCTCCCGCCCAGCGTACCGGTAGCATGACACTGCTGCTCCTCTCTAAAGGAGAGACTTTGTGTCAGTTCTCTCTAAAGGTGCAATCCTATACTGTGCTGGATCAGGCCGGCCGGCGGGAACACAGCGTTCATGGAGGCTGGAGCCTCCCCAGCACAAGGGCACATTTGTGCCCTTGCACCTGGGGAGGCGCCAACCTCCCCAATGTGCTCCTCAGATCTGCGCTCGAGAAATTGTGGGCACAGAACCGAGAAGACTGCGCTACTCGAATTGGGGCTGCACGGCCTGGGGATAAGGCCTAGGATGCGGGCCAATGGCCACGGTCAAGGCCCATCCACTCCATGTGCTGGCCCGCACGCTGGCCTGCCTACCCCCAACCAGTTCTGTCCTCCCTCCCAGCCAGAGCTGCCCCTGTGCCAGCCAGGTTTGGGTGGCGCACAAGCAGCTCACTGCCCGCGCTCCCATACCAGTGCTAGAGCTAGCGCCAGTCTGGGATTTGTAGCACCAACGTGGAAGTGCAGCTCTATTGTTAGATACTCCATCCATCAATGAACATTGACGAGGTCTTCCTTGACTATTCCAGGAACAACCTCTCTAATAACAGAAGAGGTCAGGAAATATTATAGTATCTAGGAAGCACATTGTTTTTATTAATAGCCAAGAGGCCACAGATCCAAAGGCCAGGAAGACCACACTTTTCATTTGAACCATATAACCACTACCACTGCCAATTGATCCATGAAGTTCCAAGTTGGAACAGACACTTGTTTATTCTTTAAATTTAAAAGGAGTTTTCAAACCTCCAAAGCATAGATGAAGACTTCCAGATCCTGTTGGAAGAGTATATCTGGTTTCTCCTTGGATTCCTGAGCCCCAAAGCAACTTTTGTAAAACAAAGGAAAAGCTTTAAACCTTCAATGGGCCTCATCAACTCAAACTGAGGGCGCAATCCTAAACTGAGTTAGGCCAGCATAAACTAAGTCAGCAAAGTTTGGCCAGAACAAGGGACACCGTAAAGTACGTTTGGACCACTCTTGGAGTCAGAGAGGCCAGCACACAGATGTGCGCCATCCTCCCTGACTCAAGAGTAGTCCAATTATGCTTTATGGTGGCCTAACTCCTGCCAACCTAGCAGTTTAAAAGCACCTAAAAAATGCAAGTAGATAAATAGGGACCACTTCGGTGGGAAGGTAACGGCATTCCATGCGCTACAGCGTAGAGTCATGCTGGCCACATGATCGGACAAAAACGCCAGCTCTACAGGCTTTGAAATGGAGATGAGCACCGCCCCCTACAGTCGGTCACGACTCGACCATTCGGTCGTGGGGAAACCTTTACCTTTACCTTTAACTCCAGTTTAGGATTGCGCTCTGAATCTAAGAGTAATCCAGAGATCATCCAAATTAGCTCGGATATACTGATATATATGGATATACTTTATACTGGATCCCTGAGCACAACAGGTTTTTCCCTATTTTTTAGGTTTTCTCCCTATTTTTTCCCACATGTGCATGTTACATATATTTTTTAAAAGCATTGCCAGTAACAGCCTCCCATTGAAAGATGTCCGTATGTGCTAACCACTTTAATCTGGAGCCTGATGGGGAAAGAGCTCTACAATATTCAATGGGAAGTAAGATCAGGGGAGTCGCATCATACATGTGTTGTGTCATGAGCTATTGTAGATAAGATCCTGTTTCATGAGATGCTGGGAATTGTTTTCATGCATTGAGGGCAAAATTCTCAATGCATCCTCAATGCAAAATTGAGGGCAAAAACCAAATTTCCTGCACTGGGGTAAGGGGAAAGCAGCTTTGAGATAAGGATGCAAACATTCCCTTATCTTGAGGAGGCCTCTGTGACTGCCCCTTCCCAACTGCAAGATGTAGCACATGCCCCATTGGCACAGCTATGTCAGTGCTAGAAAGTTGGTTTGGGTGGCACCCTCAGAGTTATTAATCCAGACCAATAGCTCCTGACATTATTTTCCTCTGACTTCTCCACCCATTCCTTCTTTTAATCCAGCCCGATGTCACGAAAGCATGAAGAGTGGCTTTTGGCTTGAATGTCTTTGGATGATGGATGGGCCGTGTAAAAAAAGAAACAGAAAGACAAATATCTGAAGTCTGTTTGTCTCAACCGGTAACATCCTTGGGGCACATTCGTCCTGAGAACAAAAGTAATTTGAAATCATATTAAGGGCTCCTCCAACCTACATGATTCCAAGAACAATTCATAACTGGAAGGACACAAGCTGCATTCATGGCGGAATGCTCAGAAGATGTGAGAATAAAAGAAGAATTTAGCTGCACAATCCGTCATTTCCTCTATAGTCTATTATAAGGCACCGAGAGGTTTCTCAGAGTGCTGGTGATGGCCACAGTGATGAAGCCTTCAGCAGTGATTAGTTCAACTGCCTGCCCATCACAACATAAGGGTTAAGGCACTATGAAGGTTGTCTGGATTTGCAGTCTGCCATTAGAGGAATTTTGCATATACTAGCAGCCAGTGGTGTCATCTAAATGATTTAAGAACAGGTACTCACTGTTGATTGGCACGTGTTGGGACCCGCCCACCGGAAGTGACGTCATAAGCCAGAAGTGATGTTGTGGCAGAAAGTGACATGAAAAAAGCCCTTTTTGAGGCCTCAGATGATTTTAAACTGACCCAACAGTTGCAACAGTATTCCACAGCACCCCCAGAACATGTTAAGGAGGCCTGGCATCATGTTAAAGTGACCCAAAACCCCAGAGCAGCTCATTTTTCAGTGGCAAGGCACGGCAAGGCTCCACTCGCTGCCTGCCTGCCTGGCTGGCTGGCTCTGAGAACATGCAGGCAACTCAAATGTGCAGGAAATTCAAACGTTGCAGGGGGCGGAGTCGACGAGTGGGCGGGCGAATGGGCGGGGCCAGCCATAATCCTAGGAACCGGTACTCGCGTACCCCCGTGTACCCCCTGCATGACATCACTGCTAGCAGCCCAAGCCTACGTACATCTCTACGTGGCAATGTAGCAACACCAGTGCAGGCTACACCACATCTTGCAGGAGATTTTGCATCTTGCTGCTGGTGGGGTAAGGGGACATTTGTCCCCTTGCTCCAGGAGAAAGAGAAAGGTTTCCCCACGACCGAATGGTCTAGTCATGTCTGACTCTAGGGAGCGGTGCTCATCTCCGTTTCTAAGCCAACGAGCTGGCGTTTGTCCGAGGACAGTTTCTGTGGTCATGTGGCCAGCATGACTATATGCCTATACACCAAGGAGATAGATAGATAGATAGATAGATAGATAGATAGATAGATAGATAGATAGATAGATA
>JAJKFI010000024.1:3060817-3088206 GCA_029204185.1 Lerista edwardsae
ATAGATAGATAGATAGATAGATAGATAGATAGATAGATAGATAGATAAAATATAGATATCTCCTCAGCACAAGGGACACCATAAAGTATGTTTGGACCACTCTCGGGGTCAGAGCGGCCAGCACACAGATGTGCGCCATCCTTCCTGACTCCCCAGAGTGATCCAAATGCACTTTACTGTGGCCCTTGCAACAGCCAAACTTTGCTGGCCTAACTATGCCAGCTTAACTCCCGGGTAGGACTGTGTGCTGTATCACCTACCTCATATACTTTAAAAGCTTTTAAAATTACTAAAAATGAGAACTTGGAGAAAAATGAGAACTTGGAATGAGACATGAGCACTCCCTTGCACTCCCAACCTGAGCTGGATACAGTGCAGGCCCACTGGCTCGCCTGTTCTGGCGCAGGTTAGGATTGCGCCTTGAATATGTGCTATATGGAGCTGGCAGGCATTTGAGGAGAGGAATGGGAGGCAGACTCAGAAAGAGGGGAAAAGATCCTGGCACAAGCAGCTGCCCTGAGAAGAATCCCTTGGCCTCCCCCTTCACAACTTGCTTCCACCACTGACTTACCTGTCAGTAAACTTAAATTTCTTTAGGCAGCAGACATGTCGTGGTGAGTAGAAAACAGCCTTTTCATATCAGGCTCCTGAAAAACATAGTGTTCCCTCCCCCTTCTAGAAGCTCCTGTGCAAAGCAGGTTATCCCTTTCATTTCCAGAGCCATTTGTGGCTTGGAGGCAGCGGTGTTATGCTGCCAGAATGCTGGGAGGGACATCCGGGTGATTGACAGCCCGCCTGTCGCATTCCTTAATGTTACGCTGTTTGCATAACGTACGCAAGTGGCGTAATTGGTTACGCAAATGGCGTAACACTGCAGAACGCAACGGGTGGGCTGTCGATCACCTGGATGTCCCACCCAGCGTTCCGGCAGCATAACACCACTGCTGGGAGAGCAAAGCCTACAAGCCATCCCACAAGCTGTGAATGGCTCTGACAGCAAGGAGGAAGGGCCCTTTACACAGGAGCTCAGGCTCCTGAAAAATGTAGTGTTTTGCCTCCCCCTTTAGGCATTAAAATTACACCAGGAGAAGGTTATAGTCTGGCATTGTCGAGATGTATTTTGACTGGTTGGTAACACACTGTGGGACAATTATGCATATCCTTACTGAAAGAGAAATCACCCTCTTGACTTTGAAATCAGCAGCCTACTGAAGACTAAATGAATGCATTGTACAGCAGGCACCGTTTTCATCAAGGTGTTCTCACGAAGGGACAAGGCACCTGGGGTGAATATTGACAAGAGACCAAAGGGTTACAGCCACGTCCCTATTTTTAGCTGTGAGCGCAATTCTAACCTGGAGTTAGGCTGGCATAGTTAGGCCAGCAAAGTTTGGCTAGCATGAAGGACACCCCATAAAGGAAAGGTTGAGGGAATTTGGTATGTTTGGCCTGGAGAAAAGAAGGCTGAGAGGGGATATGGTAGCACTCTTTAAATATCTGAAGGACTGACATAAGGAAGAAGTGATAAATTTGTTCTCATCTGCCTTTGACATAGAACTAGCTCCAATAGGTACAAACTGCAAGAGAGGAGATTCCGGTTGGACATCAGGAAGAATTTCTTGTTGATAAGGGTGGTTCGACAGTAGATCAGTTTGCCAAGGGAGGTGGTAGATTCTCCCTCACTGGAGACCTTCAAGCAGAGGCTTGACAGGCACCTGCTGGAGATACTCTTGGAGATTTCCTGCTACAGGCAGGGGATTGGATGAGATGACCTTGTAGATCTCTTTCAACTCTATGATTCTATGTTTGGACCATGTTCAGAGTCAGAGAGGCCAGCAAACAGACGTGTGCCATCCTCCCTGACTCAGAGAGTGGTCCAACGCACTTTATGAAATAGAGAGTGGGGGTCAATGGGCAATTTTCACAATGGAGATTGGTGAAAAGTGGAGTGCCCCAGGGATCTGTCTTGGGGCCCGTGCTTTTCAACTTATTCATAAATGACCTGGAGACAGGGATAAGCAGCGAGGTGGCCAAGTTTGCAGATGACACAAAAAGTTTCCGGGTGGTGAAAACCAGAAAGGATTGTGAAGAGCTCCAGAAGGATCTCTCCAAGTTGGGGGAATGGGCAGCCAAATGGCAGATGCATTTCAACATAGACAAATGTAAAGTGATGCACATTGGGGCAAAAAACCAAAACTTCACCTATAGGCTAATGGGTTCTGAGCTGTCTGTGACAGCTCAAGAGAGAGATTTGGGGTGCTGGTGGACAATTCAATGAAGGTATCGACCCAGTGTGCGGCAGCAATTAAGAAGGCCAATTCCATGCTTGGGGTCATTAAAAAAGGGATTGAGAATAAAACAGCCAATATTATCCTGCCATTGTACAAATCAATGGTAAGGCCACACCTGGAATATTGTGTACAGTTCTGGTCGCCACATCTCAAAAAGGACATAGTGGAGCTGGAAAAGGTGCAGAAGAGAGCAACAAAAATGATTACGGGGCTGGGGCACCTCCCTTATGAAGCAGCGTTTGGGGCTCTTCAGTCTAGAAAAAAGATGCCTGAGGGGGGACATGATTGAGACATACAAAATTATGCATGGAAGGGATAGAGTCAATAAAGGGATGTTCTTTTCCCTCTTTCAAAACACCAGAACCAGGGGGCATCTGCTAAAACTGAGGGTTGGGAGAGTTAAAACCGATAAAAGGAAGTACTTTTTTACCCAGTGGGTAGTTAATCTGTGGAACTCTTTGCCACAGGAGGTGGTGATGGCATCTGGTCTTGATGCCTTTAAGAGGGGATTGGATGGATTCCTGGAGGAAAGGTCCATCGTGGGCTATAGGCAATGATGGATTGTGCAACCTCCTTACAAAGGTGGTGGGCTACTGGTACCGGGTGCAAGGGAGTGGCAACAGGATGCAAGCATCTTGTTGTCTCATGCCTCCCTGGGGCACCTTGTGGGCTGCTGTGAGATACAGGAAGCTGGACTAGATGGGCCTTTGGCCTGATCCAGCAGGGCTCTTCTTATATTCTTATGTTCTTATGGTGGCCCTTGTGCTGGCCAAACTGTGCTGGCCTAACTTATGCCGGCCTAACTCCAGGATAGGATTGCGCTCTGTGAAACATTGGGGTTCACTTCCTATTGGATATCAATCAATCCATCAATCCATCAATCCATCAATCCATCCATCCATCCATCCATCCATCAATCAATCAATCAATCAACAGGTACTCATATACCGCTTTTCAACACAAAGTTCACAAAGTGGTTTACAGACAAATAGTAATAATAACAATGAAGTTAAATGGCTCCCTGTCCCAAAGGGCTCACAATCTTAAAAAAAAAAAAAAAGGCTGACCACCAGCAACAGCCACTAGAAAGACTGTGCAGGGGTGAAGAGGGACAATTACTCTCCCGCTGCTAAATATAAGAGGAGCACCACTTGAAAAAGTGCCTCTTGCCCAATTAGCAGGGGTATGCAGGATATGACATAGATCTCTGCCCATGCCTGTGCTTTTGTGTTGATACTTGTGTTTCTCTTTGTCTATAGATTTTTTTTGATGGCACTTGAGGATGTTTAGCATGATTCTAGCCAACACGTTTTCCGGCAGAAGCCAAAGAGAAATTGGCTGGTGACTTATAGGCAATGTTTGGAACAATGCAGCTCTTATTGCCTCGAGTAATTTTTTCCCCTTGCACATAATATCCTTTGCTTAATGTTCCTGTTTTATGGGAAGGATGACCTCAGTTTGACTTTTGCTAGATAGTTGGCTTGGCACTGTTGTTCGGTTTTAATAAGAGAAGATATGTTAAATTTTGGTCCTGGGAATTCTCCCATAGAGATGAATAGCACTAGTATGAATTCATCTTAATATAAAGGCCTCATTTTCTGGAGAACAACGCTCTGTAATAGGAACTTGAACTTTTATGCCTTGTTTAATATGTTTTTCAAAGGAAATTCCATTTGATTTTATTTCAATATTTTCAGGTTCAAAATAGGCAGAACATATTGCTCTGCACTTTTACGACATATGTTAAGGGCCAGAAGCTTGCTCTATAGGATATAAAAACTCATTCCAGTTCTATCTGAAGCATGGGAAAAATATTGAATATATAAGTCTTGTACATATGTACATTACAGATTTAAATTGGTTTTATCTTTGTGTTCTCTATCTCTCTGTGAGGTCTGTGATGTCCAATATTATTATGCCATTGTACACATCGATGGTAAGGCCACATCTGTATACAATTTTGGTCGCCACATCTCAAAAAGGACATAGTGGAGCTAGACAAAGTGCAGAAGAGAGTGATGAAAATGATTATGGGGCTGGGGCACCTCTCTTATGAAGAAAGACTGCTGTGTTTGGGGCTCTTCAGTCTGGAAAAAAGGCGCCTGAGGGGGGACATGATTGAGACATACAAAATTATGCATGGGAAGGATAGAGTCGATAAAGGGATGCTTGTTTCCCTCTCTCACAACACCAGAACCAGGGGACATCCACTAAAATTGAGTGTTGGGAGAGTTAGCAGATAAAAGGAAATAATTTTTAACCCAGCGGGTAATTAATCTGTGGAACTCCTTGCCAGAGGAGGTGGTGATGGCATCTCGCCTAGGTGCCTTTAAAAGGGGATTGGACAGATTTGGGAGGGAAAGTCCATCATGGGCTATAGACCATGATGGGTTGTGCAATTTCCTTACATTAGTAGTAGGGATCCAAGATGGCTGCTTGCTAATAGGACTGTGTTTGCATCTCTGTTAGTCTTTGTTGATTTTCGCCTGCTCCGGAGAGGCTGCCCCCCTCCATACCCAGCTTGTGTTGTTGTGGTCAGTCGCGGATCTAGGGGGGCCGGGGGGCACGAGCCCTGGGCGCCATCTTGGGGCCATTTAGGGGGGTGCCAGTGGCCCCCACAACATTGCGCGGGTAGACCTGTGCTCTGGAGCCCAGGTCTACCCATTGAGACCAGCCACGGGTAGACCAGCGCTCCGCAGATCAGGAAGGCATCCATAGTGCAGACCTTCCCCCATCCATTCAAAACATCTTTCCAGTGCCAAGGCCTCTTTAATCATAACTTTTAAGGTCACAGTGAGCTCAGCCTTAGTTGTTGTTGTTTTTTTGTAGTTGGTTCTTAACATTTGCTGACTTCAGTTTGAAATCCCTGTGTCTCCACTTTCAAAAATCTGAGTCAGTGTCTGAAAAAGCCACATGTAAGCAGAGACCATCATGCAATGCTTCCAATTTGCCTATATAACTGGGGGGGGGCCTGATCTCCCATGCAAATTGGTCCCAATGGGTAGACCTGGGCTCCACTGTTGTTTCTAACTGTTGTTTCCCCTTTAGGGAGCCCAGGTCTATCCGTGGCTGCTTTTAAAGATTTGTCACCAGAAGAACTACTGAGGATTGTCACTGCCTTGGACAAAGCAAGATCAGAACTCCTTAATAATAAAACAGAAGCAGGCCACCAAGCAACTGCAGAAGAAGCAAACTCCCTGAGCCTGCAGACCAACTCTTTGCCCTCAGAGGGGATCCACCAAATGGCTCCTATGCCTTACAACCCCTAAGAACCTAATAGAACCGTAACTCAAGCCACTGCCATTCAAGTTCCATCTGACCTCAACAAAGAGGAGCAACAGCCCCAAAAAGTGAGTTATGCAGCTTCAGTCGCAGACTCCACAACAGTTCCTCCAGTGGCTCCTAGAAGGGAAACTGCGAGGTTTCCAACTGCAGATCTTACTCCAGTACAGAATGGACCCCGTGAACCATCTAATTTGCTAGCAGACTGTAACACCATGCCAGGGGGTGTTGATAATGGCTGTGTCCTCTTTGATGCCAACAATCCTTTGGAACAAATCACTGAAGCTGATTGACTTGTAACTGTCCCATCACATTCCTCTTCCCCTTCATCACTAAAAATAATTTTATGGAATATTGCGGGATGGAGGAGCAAGGCCAAGGATGTGGACTTCCTGAATTATCTCAAAACCTTTGATGTTGTGCTCCTCCAAGGAACTTGGTCATTAACGCAAGTAACTGTTTAGGGATTTATATCTTATTGTCTTCCAGCTTTTAAAGTTAACAGCAAAGTTCGCCCCCAAATTGGGTTATCTAGTCTGGTGTCTCTGCACTTAATCTCTGAAGCTGTCACCCTACTGTTTGGCTCCATACGGTCCAAATTTTTGCAAAAAAATTCTGGGACTGCCAAATTGTGTTCCTTATGCAGCACTATGCCTCGAAACTGGACAGCCATTAATTGAATCTAGAGAATGGCTGATCACTATAAAATATTGGCTTAGACTTCATTTTAACCCTGATCCTAACAGCCTTACTTATCAGTTATGCTGTGACTCGTTTCCCTCTAATTGGTTAGCTCTTATTGAAAAGAAAATCAGTCTCATGGGTTTATCCCTGGACTCATTATATATGCTTCCCAAATCAGAAATCTTTCAAAAGATTAAACAGAGAGTTTTGGACATTGAATCACAAAATCTCCATAGTGCTGCCAATAAAACTTGTTCACCTTTGAATCTGATTACCCCTCTAAAGCTTGAATATGTAGCATCATATTTATTCTCATTAAAAAAACCTTCAGCATCGTAGGGCATTTTCTTTGGCTGGATTCAATGTAATTCCTTCTGCAATATTGTCTGGCAGATTTCTGAAAATTCCTCATGCAGAGAGACGTTCTTGTGACCAAAGTTGTATCGAATCAATTGCTCACATTCTCTTTTATTGCCCCTTTTATGAGGTAATCCGTATTCAATTTTTAAATCCAATTTTAACAAACAAGTCAGGATATTCTGACGCTGCGAAAGTGCATGTTATGCTGAATGACTCTTCATCAGATGTTACAGAGAAAGCAGCATCTTTTTTATTTTGTGTCGTAAAACTCTGCAATGAGGAAATGTAAATTGTCTTGTAGGTATGGTTGTATTTGTTTTGTATATGCCAATAAAGGCTCTTTGAACATTGGTAGTAGGCTACTTCAGACTGCCAGATGCAGGAGAGTGGCAACCATATGCAGGCATCTTGTTGTTTCATGTGTTCCCTGAGGCATCTGGTGGGCCACTGCCAGATGCAGGAGAGTGGCAACCATATGCAGGCATCTTGTTGTTTCATGTGTTCCCTGAGGCATCTGGTGGGCCACTGTGAGATACAGGAAGCTGGACTAAATGGGCCATTGGTCTGATCAAGCAGGGCTCTTCTTATGTTCCTATGTCTGTCGTCACGATTGCTGCTCCACTGGTCTGCGCATGGCTCTTGCTGGTTCAAGGCCTGGAAGGCTGTAAGTCTCCTGAAGCACAGAGCAGAGTGGCTGCTGGCAGCAGTCTGTCAGTGTAGGGCCAGGATTTGGGTAAACCAAGGGGCTGATCTTGGTGACCGCCATGTTCTGGAATCCTTGTCTTGGGTCTGCACTGCCCCCAGCAGGCTTGTCTAAGCTATGCCAGCTACAGAGCTGATGTAGGAGTCCCATCAGGGACCATGGATGGCCAGGAAGGATTTTTCTTTTTCTTACCTCTCCTGGTTGGCCTAGTCCTCCTGTGGATACCTGAAACCATGGATAAGAGGAAACCTGTGTTAAGTATGGGGTTCTTCCCTGCCCCCACCCCAAGCAAACTAAGAACAAGGAAGATAAGGGGTGTACTGGATGCAGTGGATGCTACGTTGGTGGCCCTGTACAGGTGGGCTCCCATATCCGCAGATCCCGTATCCGCTGTTTCAGTTATCCACTGATCTGGGTCTGCTTACCTTCCTTTATTCTTATTTTGGGTCAATACAAAATCTTCTTGCTTGGGGTGGGGGCAGGGAAGAACCCTATACTTAACACAGATTCCCTCTTATCCACGGTTGCAGGTATCCACTGGGGGGGGCAGCAGAAACCTATCCCCTGAACATACCGGGGCACGCCTGTATGGATGGTCAGGTGGAGCATAGTGTTGAGCCATTAAACCACTAAAGTCAATCCACAATGATGGAATCAGCAATGAAACTGGATATTTTTAACTGGGTTTTTTTTTTAACTGAACCAGCAATAAAGGGCTGGGTGGGTCGCGAAGCACCTAGAGCAGCCATTTTGAAAATATGGGACGATGGGATGCTGGAAAGGGAGAGGGCTGTGTGACTGTTTTGCTTGGGTCGAGGTTGTAAATAGGCTTTTTTCTTTCTAAAAAAGAAAGAAAATGCTTTGCTATTGGAAAATGACGGGCAGTGCAATCCTGTAACCAGCGCAGTGTCAACACAACAGGGTTGCGCTGATGCTGAGCACTAAGTGCCAACACGGGAGTGCCGATCGGCACCCCCGTGTCAGTGCTAACGCAACGGGACCGGAGCTGTAGGCAGCACCGGTCCCATTGCACCCACGCTGCACCTCCCATAGTATCCGCCATCATAGATCAGGCAGGGGGAGGGCGTTTCTGGGTGGGCGGTGGGCAATGATAGGCAGGCTTGGGAATCAGCCATAAGGCCAAATCCTAAGCCCAAAGGGAAGGCTGCACAGTCCCAATTCGGGCTGGGTGGTCTCCTCGGATCTGCACCTGCTGTTGAGCAGGCGCAGATCCAAGGAGCCTCCCCTAAGGTAAGGGCACAAATGAGCCCTTGCTGTGGGGAGGCTCCAGCCTTGCCTATACTGTGCTGGATTTGGCACAGGCCAGCCAGTCTCACTAACCCAGCGCAGTATAGGATTGCGCCCTGAGAAATAATCCAATTTATTGCTGCATTCTCAGGAAAGCAACAGGCTCTGGCGTCATACTGACGGCACTTCCAGCCATGACATCACTTCCGGTGGGTCCCGGACAGATTGTGATTCTGAAAACTTGGGTCCCCGTGCTAAAACGTTTGAGAACCGCTGCTCTGTAATATTGTAAAAGAATTATCTGAACCTGTGTTAGGAAAAAAAAGATGTGTGGCCACAGCAAAGAATTTTATTTGGACCAATGGGAGGCGGAGTTATGGACTTACACTATGTCTATCTAGTCCATTTTTGACTCTACAATAAAAACAAACAAACCCCCTTGTGCCTACAAAACAGCAGTACAGAGTTCATAGCCTGTTGTAATATGCGTTGGGAAATGCACAGTGCAAATGGGGTTTGAGTCTTTAGAGGAGTACTAGCTTTTTGTTACCCGGCGTTGCCCGGGTAACAAAATGATCTTCCAGAGTTTATGAGTTTTGCACCCCTTCTCGCCCCTCACGCTGATGGTGGGCAAACCCGGACTCCAATCGTGTCGGGAGCGTCACCAGTCGCCTCGGCGACCCCGGAAACTATGGACTCAATGCCAATTTCGCCCATTTTCGGCCATCTTCACTTCAGGCCCCCTGCCTTGGCCCCCTGCCTCAGGCCTCGGCGACCCCGGAAACTACGGGTCTGACACCGATTTCATCCGTTTTTGACCGTTCTCACACAGGGGACCCTGCGCACCCCACCCCCAGGGGCGCTAGTGGGGCCTGACCCCCGCAGTTTTTGTCGCCAGGCCTCAAGGCACGCACGTGCCGAGTCTGCCGCCAATCGCTCCAGGCGTCGCAGTGGGGCATGGCGGACATCTTGTTTTGCACCCCTTCCTGCCCCCCACATTGAGGGGGGCTGAACCCGGACTCCCATGGCATCGGGAGCGTTGCCACTCACCTCGGCAACCCCGGAAACTACAGATTCAACGCCGATTACGGCTGTTTTCAACCGATTTATGCAGGGCCCCATGTGTACCCCCACCCCCGGAGTCGCTGGGGGGGCCTGACCCCCACAGTGTTTGTCGCCAGGCCGCAAGGCACGTGTGTGCCAGGTTTGGTGCGCATCGCTCCAGGCATTCCAGCAGGGCATGGCAGAAATTTCATTTCGCACCCCTTCTTGCCCCCCATGCCAAGGGGGGCCTGAACCCGGACTCCAACTGTGTCGGGAGCGTCGCCGCTCGTCTCGGCGACCCCGGAAACTACGGATTCGACGCTGATTTTGGCCGTTTTCGACCATTTTCATGCGGAGACCCCCACGTACCCCCGCCCCCGGGGGCACTAGGGGATCTGACCCCCACAGTGTTTGTCACCAGGCTGCAAGGTGTATGCGTGCCAGGTTTCATGCCGATCGGTTCAGGCATGCCAGCAGGGCATGGCGGATGTTGTGGTTTGCACCCCTTCTTGCCCCCCACACCGAAGGGGGGGCCGAACCCGGACTCCAACAGCATCAGGAGCATTGCCGCTCACCCCAGCGACCCGGGAAACTATGGATTCGATGCTGTTTTCAGCCATTTTCGACCATCTTCTCACGGGGGCCCCATGTACCCCCACCCCCAGGGGTGCTAGTGGGGTCTGACCCCCGCAGTGTTTGTCGCCAGGTCGCAAGGCATACGCATGCCAAGTCTGACGCCAATGGCTCCAGGCGTCGCAGTGGGGCATGGTGGAGGTCTCGTTTCACACCCCTTCTTGCCCCCCACGTCGAGTGGGGACCAAAACCAGACTCCAACTGCGTCGGGAGCGTCGCTACTCATCTTGGTGACCCCGGAAACTGTGGATTTGACGCCAATTTCAGCCGTTTTTGACCGTTTTCACATGACGACCCCCATGTACCCCCACCCCCGGGGGCGCTAGGGGGGTCCGCCCCCGCAGTGTGTGTTGCCAGGCTGCAAGGTGTATGCGAGCCAGGTTTTGGGCTGATCGCTCACCTCGGTGACCCCAGAAACTGAACTGACGACTATTTCATCCGTTCTCGACCGTTTTCATGCGGGGGGCCCGGGCCACCCCCACCCCCGGGGCACTAGGGGGGCCTGACCCCTGGAGTGTCTGTCACCAGGCTGCAAGGCACGCGCATGCTGGGTTTGGTGCGCATCGCTCCAGGCGTTCCAGCCGGGCATGGCGGATGTTGTGTCTCACACCCCTTCTCGCACCCCACACTGAGGGGGGGACGAACCTGGACTCCGATGGTGTCGGGAGCATTGCTGCTCGCCCCGGCGACTCCGGAAATGGGATTTGACGCCGATTTTGGCCGTTTTTGACTATTTTTACGTGGGGACCCCCGTGTACCCCCACCCCCGGGGGCGCTAGGGGGGTCTGACCCCGGCAGTGTTTGTGGCCAGGCCGCAAGGTGTATGCATGCCAAGTTTCATGTTGATCGGTCCAGGCGTTCCAGCGGGGCATGGCAGACGTTTTGTCTTGCACCCCTTCTTGCCCCCTATGCCGAGGGGGGGCTGGACCCGGACTCTGATGGTGTTGGTACCGTCGCCGCTCGTCCCGGCAACCACAGAAACTACGGATTTGATGCCGATTTTGGCCGTTTTCAACTATTTTCACGCGGGGGGCCCTGCGCACCCCTGCCCCTGGGGGTGCTAGGGTGCCCCAACCCCCACAGTGTTTGTGGCCAGGCTGCTAGGCTTCTGCATGCCGAATTTGGTGCCATTCGGTCCAGGCGTTCCAGCAGGGCATGGCGGACGTTGTGTTTTGCACCCCTTCTTGCCCCCCCACATCGAGGGGGGGCCGAACCCGGACTCCAACGGCGTCGGGAGCGTCGTCACTCATCTCGGCGACCCCGGACACTGTGGATTTGACGCCGATTTCGGCCGTTTTCGACCATTTTCACGCAGGGACCCCCGCATACCCCCACCCCGGGGCACTAGGGCCCCCCGATCCCCTCAGTGTTTGTCGCCAGGCTGCATGGTGTATGCGTGCCGAGTTTCGTGCCAATCGCTCCAGGCGTTGCAGAGCCTATGCGAAACATACACACATACACACCCACACACCCACGCTCTTCTTTATATATATATATAGATATCTAAAGGTAAAAAATTGAGGCTCTGATGGGCAGACCTGCTAAACATCTTGGGTTACAACATGATGCCTTTAAACCTATTTTGAAGCAGACTAACGTTATCATGGCACCATCTACCCTTCAGTATTTTTTATTTCCCAGGTTCAATGGGAAAATAAAGATACGCAAGTCCAGACTTTCGGCTGGAAGGATTCCCTCTGAATTTGAATTAGATTTTGGGCACAGATGTGCACAGAATTCAAAGCAGGAAGAGGACAGGCTACATTGAACTGCTATCCAAACCATACTCTGTTCAGTTTAATTAAAAATGAGCATAGTTTTATTTGGTGTTCAGCTTCAATTGTGAACCTCAAACTAGGTCATCTGATTGTCAAGAAGAATCCCAAAGCTAAACAACATTTCTTGTAAAAAGTGCAGTGATGGCAACAAGGTAGAAATCAGATTTTTACCAAAGTAATTTTGTGTCTTAGATTTCTAATGGGATATAAGGGCAGGCATTCATTTTCTGAACAAATAAAAAGTGAACAGAATGAGACTCCCCCCCCCCTACTGAAAACGAGTCTGATCAGCCACAAATGGGTATGGATTGGGGATGCAATCCAGGCCCTTACATAGAGCCAACACAACGTTGTCGTAGCTGTAGTGCTGGCCTGGAAGGATGAGTGGAGAGCCGCCCTTGTGCCAGCTTAATCCGGCTGGTGCAGGGGTGGTTCTGGGAGGGCGGAAGTGGGTGGGGGTGGAACTGGGTGGCCCAGGGAGGGGGACAGGCCTGGGATGTGACTGTTGGGCCTCATCCAAGGCCTGAGCCCCAAGCCGCGCAGCCCCCATTCGGGCCCTGTGGCTTCCTTGGTTCTGCGCTTGCTATTTCTTAGGCACAGATCCAAGGCGCAAATTGGGGAGACTGGTGCCTCCCCAGCTGCAAGGGCACAAATGTGCCTTTGCGCTGGGGAGGCTCCAGTCGCCTTGGAAGCTGCCAGCCTGCCTGCTCAAATGCAGTTTAGGATTGGGCTGCCCGTTACCTATTTGTTATTCACTTATTGCTCTGTGGGCATTTGGGAGAGCGGGTGCTTTCCTGTCCCCTGTGCAGCTAGCTGACTGTGCGTACATCTTGTTTGTACGAAGTCACACTTCCCAGATGATTGTGATCATGTTGATCATCTCGAAGCAAGCCATCCTCTGAGAAAGAACCAGGAATTGTGTGGGGCCCTGTTTCATGTGGTTGATTTTCAGCGTGGCTCTTTGCATTTGTTTCATGGTTCTCTTTCACGATTAAAATATGTGCTGTTTACTTATGGGTTTCTTATGGCTGCATTCAACCCCTGCTAACTGGGCAAGAGTCACTTTTCCCAGTGGTGTTCCTCTTATGTTTAGCAGGGGGAGAGTAATTGTTCCTCTTCACCCCTGCGCAGTGTCTTGTCTAGTGGCTGCTGCTGGTGGTATTCTGCATTTTTTAGATTGTGAGCCCTTTTGGGACAGGGAGCCATTTAACTTTATTATTTGCCTGTAAACCGCTTTGTGAACTTCATGTTGAAAAGCGGTATATAAATACTTTTTGATTGGAGGGGATCCAAGATGGCTGCCAGCCAACAACCCTGTGGCTGGTGTGCTCCGATATTTTTTATTAGTAACTAATTTTAACTAATTGGAATTCCAAAACTTAAACAACGTGTTCCCCTGACAAGGACTCCTCGTTAAGGACCTGCTGGTTTTATCTGATTCAGTGAGCCATAGACTAAGGATTGTTTTGGATTGTTTGGAATCCCCCACATGCCAACTGGACTGCTGATAACCAATACAAGCTAATGGGGAAGAAAAAGAAAAGACAAAGGGTACCATCGGGCAACAACTCGCAGATTAAGACATCTAAACATCTTCGACTGGATGATCCTATTTTCTGGGGTGAGATAGTCCCTGAGAAAATCAACAAAGAAGGAGATGGTGTCCCTCTAGCTAATTCAGTCACATCGGCCCTTAGCAGCTTCAGCAGCCCAAGGTCAGCTAAAGAATTGAAAGCGGTTGCTTCCCCCACTCTCCTTCCAGGAGAGGATACTGCTGCCTCTCCCCAGAAAATGAAAACAAGAACGACAGTCGTCCCTGACTATCACTCTATGGAGAAGGAAGGTATGTTGGAATATGATAACTCTTTGCTGGCTTTATTAGGAGAACACTGTATTATGTCTGGGAAAACAGTATTGGCCATCTTCCAAGAAATTACACTCCTATCTTCACAAATGCAGGAGCTGCAGATGTCAGTTAACAAGTGTCTGTTAGATTTAAAATATATCCAAAAGCCAGGGCCAGCAAGGAACGAGCTACCTACCCCTGTACTCGAACATTCTCCAGCTTCTTCTGCAAATACAGGACGTGGGGGAGGAGATCCCACACACACAACCTCCTCCCGGCGCCTGCTAGTGAAGCGAATTATGCTGGAGATAACAAACAGCTATATGAACACTGGAAGATGGGCTAATAGATTCAAAATACTGGACTCTCTTGCCAGGCTGCTTAGACTGGATATGAGGCAGATTGATCTGAACACCTTTGAAAGATTACCCAGTCCCCCTGTTAAAATTAGATTGATGTTGGAATTCGTTACTCCCACGATCCCTTTCATGCTTCTTAAAATGAAGAAATTCTTGGGCTCCCTTGACATCACGACAAAAAGAGTTTTTATGGATACAGGCCGTGTGCCACCGTTGTTTGAGAAACAGAGACCAGCCCCCCATGCCATTCCTAGTCGGCTACTGAGGGAAGAATTGGCTGGCTCTCTGCCAATGTCCCAACTTGCTGAAAAAACTCTGGAAAGCTCCCCCGCCAACTGGCCGATAAATATGCTTAGACAGGTGGACCCTGAGTGTCCATCTAATGCAGATGCAATAGCACTTGAAAAAGCAACTCGGGACTTGGAAAAATCCTTGGCAAATCTGAGACCAATTACAGATCCGCAGCCCAGAGTCCCTTCTGCAAAGTTGATAGAGGCTGCAACAACCCATGTCGAGAATGAACCCACAGCCCACCTTTCAACTATAAAAGAACAAGAAGAAGCAGTCCACAATATTAGCAAGAGTGTACAATTAGTCAGTGACTTATTATCACAGCTAGTCTTTGCAGGTGTTGATATTGTTGATGGGGCAATTGCCACCTTTAAGAATCTCCCAACCCCAGAACGATTACAGCTCATAAAAAGTCTGGATAAGACCAGAATGGAACTTCATGAAAATATTGAAGGAGTGATGTCCCTCCAATTTCCAACTCCGGCAAGAACTGCGGGACCACGGTATAATCCCCTCCCAACGCAAGACCTTGCAACGATGCCATTGTCCTGCCAAAGACTGACAACGGAAGCTGAGACCCACCAGGATCCGAGAGATACTGTTATACTAAGAGATCCCCCAGGTTCTGGTGCTATGACCCCAAACCTAACGACAGACCTCTCCTTGCCAGTTTCTTCACCCCATGCTCCTTGTAGTCCTAATAGGAGCGAGACAAGATCCGCAATTCACCAACGCCTGTCAGACCACAGCATCAAAGAGTCATTGGTCATGCCACCAAAGAAGATCCCCAGTCTTTTGCTATGAGAGTTGACCCAGATGAACCCAAGCTAGATATCCCAAGTGGACTAGAAAAGAATTTACCAAAGGACGATTGCCTATTATTTTAGATAAATCTAGATGAACTCGGTCAACATTCCAAACCCTGTGAAGGTTTGACTCTTCTTTGGAACTCCCGCTTGGCATTGGAATTTGCTTGCTCTTTCCTGACGTTTCGCTCTGAAGAGTCGATGGAAACTGCCATTCTGCTGTTATCTCTGGATTAGAATCATCTGGGAAGGAGTTAGGACTCTGTTGGGGGTTCCAGATGCTCTATGAGAAGTAACTGATTCTCTTCTGTTGCATGATTATTAGACACCCCTGCCAGTCTGTTACACAATACCCTGAGTTCTGCATTTGACTAAGCTCACTCAGGCCCATTCATGGTTGGCCTGTGTTGCTTAACAGGATGAAGCCCCACGTGAGCTCCCTTTTGCCATAACGGGTGTCATCTGGGGTGTCATCTGGACTCTGTTGCTGTTGGGTCTCATTTCAAGGACAGCCTTTGGGAGACATGGTGAGGGGCTAACCCTCTATTCCTTCCTCATCTCTAGATAGCTGGTGATAATGTCCCTGTCCCGTCAGGCCTGTAGTTATGTCAGTACTGTTGTCTGGGTAAATGGGCACATTGCCCAGTTTTCTCATGGCTGAGGTACTTATTGTCATCGACCTACCCAATTATTCCTGAGGCCATGGGGTCCTTCTTAAAACACGTAATGAGACATCGTAGTCCCTTTTAGGGAATTAATGGGGAGCTCAATTGTCAAACCACTTAATTCACCGTTTGATAGTATGTCCCTGTTCTTACATTTTTTCACTTGTCTGTTTGTGTGCATTCTTTTGTGTTTGCGTGATTATGCCAATAAAGGTTTAAAAGGTAAAAGGTACTTTTTGATTGATTGATTGATTGATTGATTGATTGATTCATTCATTCATCTTGGAATTAATGGCGCTTTCCTTGATTACCCCATTCATTTTCATAATGGGGTGGTTGCCTCATAGTGCTGCAGGCAGCAGACTCCCCCCTTTTCATGGTTTGCAGTTGAAAAGAAGCAAAGGGAAACTTCTTGGTTGGGCACCTCTATTTTCATTAGTCAATCACTTCAATCTCCATCCACCTCTCATCATTTTTTTCACTATTCTATTAGAATGACATACTGCAGTGGTATTCAAACTTTTTAGACCGGGATCCACTTTTCAGAAAGGCACTCGTGTCAGGGACCCACCGGAAGTGATGTGATTAACCTGAAAGTGATGGTGGGGCAGGAAGTGACATCATCAAGCAGGAAGTGCTGTCATAGTAACATAATGAAATGACATTCCTGGAATGCAAATTGAAACTGCCACTATAGGCTTCTTCTTGAAGTAGCTCTGTGCTTCTTCTTTACATAAGAAGGATTTTGAAAAGTGGGGCGTTTCTACCCTTCTTATCTACAAGGTAAGGCCGCCGTGAGGAAAAGAAGCCATGTAATGGAGATGGCCATCATTCAGTGCATGATGAATGACTGTCATAGCAAAGCAGTAATGAAACAAAACAAACTTTTAATGATGAAAACAAATGAAGAAATGAAACAAGCAAACTAAACAAGTCTTGCACACAATTGACAATCCATTTTATAAACCATTGTCTGGATTATTTTGTCTCACTTCGCTTAGTAGGGGGCAGATCAGTGATGTTCAATGTGTTTTCATCTCATGGCACACTAACTACGGTAGGTGCTGAAATTGCTAAGGAACACCAGGCACATTGTTCTGCTGCCAGGAAACTCGTATCTCCCAATGGCCCAACTAATAAGTGACCCCCGCAGACTCCTGTGGCACATTGTGCACCATCCGCAGCACATCGTTTGTGCCATGGCACTGTGGGTGAAAATCATTGGGATAGATTTTTTTTTGCAGTGGCATAATTGAAACGACCCCAACAATCTGGGAAGCTTTGTCACATAAACATGTGATAGTTGAGTTATAACAAAGGGCCCACTCCTCTCCAACTTCTCAGTGATGCTAATAGAGCAGCAGTCTCCAAACTGGAGATCGCTGCTAGAAGGAAAATCTTCCCCAGCTCTACAGTGCTTCGCGTTCTGCGAGGGAAGCTGCGAAAGACTCCTACTAGAGCTCCAAGGAGTTTTTGCTGCCAGCTGACAATGTTGCGTCAGCACGACATCCAATACAGGATTCGCAACAACGCACCTCGCTGGCCTTGCTCGTCGGCCCCTGCGTGCTGAGGCATGGCTGTGGGGCAAGGCCATTGGGCTAGCCGTCCGGGGAGGTGGGGCTTGCAGCGCACATGCTCCCGCCTGCCCACACTTCCTCAGGTGAGACCCGGACAGCGATTCCCCATCCCGCCCGCCCATGTAATCAGGTTGAGACTAGCTGGTCGCCTTGGGGCCAGGCAGGAATTTTTGGCTTACAGTTGATTGGCTGCTTTCTGGGAATCTTTTTGCCTATGCCAGCCTGAAGCTGGTCGGATGGTTAATATAAGTTAACTTAATCACTTTACTGGCAGGCAGCATGCAGGGGGTAGGAAGGTTATTATGATTGGTCTACGTCTTGAGGCAGTACGGGTGGGGATGGTGCTGGCACCTCACACGTTTGCTTACCCAGCTCGGTGAGGAGGTTGTTCGCCCCTGCTTGGATCTGGCAAAGGCTGCCCTTTGGTGTGGCTGCGGTGAGCCAGCGCCGACATGCTGCCTGAACCCCTCGGGGTTGACGAGGATGGAATTAAGCGGATTTAAGCCACATTAATTCTGGAGTCAGGACGTCGGCCCGTGGGTCATCCAGACCCGTTTCCCCATAGCCCGCATGCTTTGGTATAGGCTAGGCCCATTGCAAGTTATTTGTTGTATTATTAAATAGTTATTAAAGTGGCCCATTTTACCATAGCCTTGTGTCAGCGTGCTTATTGGGGCTCAAGCAGTGCTTTTTTTGTTTAAAAAAAGGTGCAGGAACTCACTTTTGATTGGCACTTGTGTTGGGATCCGCCCACCGGAAGTGACGTCATAGCTGGAAGTGGTTATTGCTGCTTTAAAAAAATGAGGTTGTTGCTGTGTGTTTTTTTTTTAAAAAGACACTCCTGCATGGAGATTGGGGCTTGGGGGCGGGGAACAGAAAGAAAGTGAGAATGAGGTTGTTGATGCTTAAAAAAAAGATGCTCCTGCATGGAGATTGGGGCTGGGGGGGACAGAAAAACAGTGAGAATGAGGTTGTTGCTGTTTTAAAAAAAAAGATGCTCCTGCATGGAGATCGGGGGTGGGGGGACACAGAAAGAAAGTGAGAATGAGGTTGTTGCTATTTTTTTTTTTAAAAAAGATGCTCCTGCATGGAGATCGGGGCTGGGGGGGGGACAGAAAGAAAGAGAGAATGAGGTTGTTGCTGCTTTAAAAAAAAACAATTAGCAGAGTATCAACACAATGGGGGGGAGACACGTGCTTTCCCTGGTTTGCCTCTTCACTGCCACTCTGCTTTGCTCGCAGCTCCAGTCCAATGCCTCGTGGCTCTGCCGCTCCCCTCGCTACAACCATGTGCTCTAAACTGCAGGTGCATAGCAGTCTGGGGCGCATTTTGCCGGCCAAAGTGAAAGTCACCCTCGTGCTCTGCGGAGCGTGCAGAGCCCAAAGCCAGAGCCCCCGCCCCAAAAAAAAACCCGGTGCATGCAGACTCCATCCCTTTTTGCACTGGGACGGAGTCTGCACTTAAAATCCCAGATGCCAGTCAGTTTAAGTGTGGCGCTGCGGGGGACTGCATAAAAAAGGTGGCGGAACGCCGTTCCCGTGCGTTCTATTAGAAAAAAAGCCCTGGGCTCAAGGGTAATGTGCCCTAAGTGGCCCACCACATGAATGGTTCTCATGTAGGGACAGTCAGGGGTCATAAACTGCCCACAAAGTCTCTTGCTACCCACTCCCACCATCTACCTCCCAGGCAAACCTGAGCAATCATAATAATGCTCCAAATGTCTTTCTCTTTGCTGTCTTATTTCTTGAAGAATTGCAATAATTAAGAAGTATGAACACTGAGGAAAGTACAGGGACTCCCTGCAGTATAGTTCAGAAAGATTGTGTTTGAACAATAAGGGCATTAATGCATATAGAAAGAAAAGGGAATTAACACTGCTTCATAGAATGGACTATGCAAAAATTGCTGCTAAATTATACAGAAATAGCTACTTTAATTTATTTTGTTTCCGAATTAGAAAGATTCAATTGTATTGGCAAATCTTCATAAAGTTGATTCCCACATGTTCTGCAGGGGATATACACACACATATTTCTTTTTACCCATTACACAAATGCATTCTAGAGGATATAAGAATGGTTTCACACCAATGAATTTGATCTTCTAAAGAGAATGCCATTATTTTTGTGCTTTGCAAACAGAGGGTTTAAGAAATATACATATACTGAGAGTTAATTTTAATTTCTCGCCTAACATTGGGAAGAAAAAACATCAAGGCCAAGGAAAAGACATCTAATCAGTATGTGATTGCATATGCACAAGGTATGAATATATTTCCGCCATGGATTCAAACCAATATTTATTTATTTATTCATTTAGAATAATTAAATAATTTCTATCTTGAAGAATTTCTATCCTGCCTTTCCAATGCTAAAGCAAATGCCCAAGGCAGCTTACATGGGCAGGCTAGTCTAAACCACCATTTTTTCCATAAGGTTTTACAAATGTACACTACATAAAATGAAATTTAGCTCAAAACATGAAAAAAATCCACTTTGGCTTATTTTTGACAGAGTTTGACACAAATTTAGATCAATTTCACAAAAATAACACCACTTTTGTTATTTTTGACACAGTTTTGAGGAATCCACATATGGTTTTCTGTAAGGGATCAGGAGGAGGAGCGGCAGAAACAGGAGGAAGCTTTTTTAAACTTGCATGAACACGCATGTTCATAGTTCACAGTTTGAGCACCGCAATGTGCTATTTTAATCAAGAATTTTTTTGGAAAAAAATATCACCAAAAAAACTCACCCCTAACTATAATCACTCCTCAACATCACTGTTCTTTTCTTGATACTCCTGCTCCTTGGTCCTCTTGCTATTACTTTACCCATCATCTTGCCCACCACCAATTCTCTAGATATGCTCTCTGTGAATGAGGTTATTTTCAAATGAAATCATTTCTTTTTATGCTGTTGCTTGACAGATCAAATTCACTGCGGCAGTTCTTTTGGATTACCCAGGGTTATTTATTTTTCCTCAAGACAGGCTGATATAACTGTGCTGTATGCAAAACTCCTATTTAATATAATGGGTCTGCTGCTGAAAAAAAAAATACTATTTAGTTTGCAACTGACAATGCTCACTTCCTGGATTCCTATTACCATCACAGCTAACTTGACCGAGAAATTGTACTGTACGTCTTCCCATGAGATCTAATCATTACAAATCCTGGCGAGGGATACGGGTGTTTCAGAAGTCACAAGTTCATGAATGATTGTAGAAACACCGAGCCTTGATCTTGTATTCCTTGAACTCGAGGGGTGTTCACTTCAAACAGAACTATATTAGATCACCACAGTGGAGTACCAAGGTTATTCTATCATTCACAAAGAGGTCTGGCCTCTGTAATCGTTCCACACTGGTGGCGCCGGATGACTTGTGTTCTTAATGACTCTACATTTTGATCTATCATTTAAAACAAAGATTGAAAAGGCCTTTCAGAATATCAGACTGAAGCCACCCCCTTTAATTAGCAGAACTGGAAGCTACCAGTGAATGATGTTCATGTTTCCTAGCCATGTCAAGCATCCATGAAAGGCTCCTTGGCATTGATGCTGGTGTTTCCCAATAATCTGCTCCAGAGGCGTAGCTAATGAAAATGTAGCCCAGGGCAGAGGACAAAATGTTCCCCCAGTAGTGACATCACAACAGGAAGTGATGTCACAGTTGTATTTTCATCTTCTCTGTGGTTTGTTTCATTGCATTGTGCATTAAAGTACCTTTCCAATGATATATAGCATGATGGTATGGGTCATATATACCAAGGTTTTCACAATTTTGGCCCCTAATGTCAAGCTCAGCTTGTTGCCCAGTGCAATTGCACCCCCTGCACTTCTTTAGCTACGCCCCTGATCTGCTCCAGGGTTTTCATCTGCATATGACCAGAAGGTAGGCTGTTGCTTCTTAAATTGAGGGTCACGACACATCATTTGCATCTCTGACAAACGGCTCCTGCTTCAGAAATGATAAAACAACATCTATATAATGATTTGAAATTGATGATCAACAAAGGGTATCCTGTACTTTAGAAGGAACACCCACTACTAATTACTACCTGACAAGTAGATTTAACTTAACTCCTGATTAAGAGTCCTGTACGGGGTGGCCCAAGACCTCCTGATTCTTGGTGATAGGCTGGCAGGGTGTGCAGTCAGGGGAGGCAGGGGTCACCTGTGGTAAGGACACAGGGCTGCTGATGGCCGCTGTTTTGCTAACGCACTCTGCAGTGCCCACTCTGCCCCTTTCCCCTCCCAGTTCGGTCTTCTCCGCCAAACTGAAAACACATACTTCTGGCAGAGGTAAAATTCACTGCTTGCCAGCTTCACATGGGCGTCTCTGGTGCTTGGGACCAGTGCTGGGCCATGGACGTGGTAAGGCCTTACTACCTGTGCTGGCATCTTTGCTACACCAGTGCCTGCGGTACACGTGTCCTCCTGGCACTGGCTCCATCAGAATTGGAATCTGAGTCTCTCCGAGAGACTAGCACTTGAGACAGCAGCAGCTCAGCCTCCGCTGTGATTGTGCAGGTGCCCAGGATGTCACCTCGGAGCTCAACACACTGTGGGTCTCCAGCCCTGGACCTCAGCACTCATCACTGTATGCAAGCGTTCCATTCTCCCAATCGCCAGGGTTCTTGCTCACCACTCCTCTCCACATTTCCTCTCTGTCCCCCTCTTCCTTTCTCAGGGGGTGGAAGGAAAAGGAGGGGAACTGGAGGCAAGTAGACAGAGATGGGTATTCCCCTCCCAACCTGTTGCCTGAAGCAACGGCTTGGCCCATGGATGGCCAGCCCCATTGCAGGAAGTAGGCAAAACAGCCCCATAAGTGTCATAGGTCCCAGAGGCAGGAGGTGTGGACTGATGGTTGAGCTGCTGGTCCTGCCTGAAGCTAAGCAAGAGAATCTGTGGCTTGTTTTTGGATGGGAGGCGGATGCCAGGCTGTGACAAGCTGCAGTACCTGTGGTGGCAGAATGGGGTCGCTGTGGAGCTGATTACTCACCACAAGTGAGAGTTGTGAGAAGACCAGCCTGCAAAAGAACGGAATATGACCTTGAGGACCTGTCCAGGCTTGACTTGCGATTGCCTGCTGAAGCTTGATGGCAGGCAGCCAAAGGAGAGAACCACACTGCGAAGGCGACATCTAGGCTGAGGATTTGGCGGATCACAGAATACTGTACATTTGTAAAAATGCCATTGAAACTATGGTGGTTTAGACTAGCCTGCTCATGTCAGCCGCCTTGGGCATAATAAATAAATAAATAAATAAATAAATAAATAAATAAATAAACCGTAAAGAAGATCCATGCAGGTTTTTCCCCATCCTCAGATGCTCCTGGTCTTTACCTGGAGCAGGCTGATCTGCTGGAGTATTATGAGTGCCGTTAGCCTCCTTTGAAATGCTTCTACACACTGAGCATGCTCCTAACAGTTAAATATGAATGGGCATGGACTGCTACTCTTTCTGCAGGTAATTAGAGGCAGGCCTATACACACCTTTGGCTGCAATCCTTTGGAAACTTTCCTGGAAGTGAGCTCCATCAAGCACACTGGGAGCTACATCTGAGTAGACAGACATAGCATGGTGCTGTTAGAGGCTGATTTCTTGTATAAATTGCTGTGCATCTAAAAACATATCAGTATGATAATGACGCATGAATTATGTAAACCAGTGGTTCCCAAATTGTGGGTCAGGACCCACCAGTGGGTCACGAGTAAATTTCAGGTGGGTCGCACAGCCGTATTGAAAATAAGGGAAGATAGGATGCTGGGAAGGGGGAGGGCAGTGTGGTTGTTTTGCCCCTGTCAGGGTTGTAAACAGCTTTTTTTCCCCTTTCTGCTTCACTCTGCTATTGAAAAATGGCTGAGAAAAAAAACCCAACTTCTTGCTGCATTCTCAGGAAAGCAGCAGGCTCTGGCGTCACAGTGATGGCACTTCCAGCCATGTCATCACTTCTGGTCAGTGGTGTCATCTGCAAACAAGGAGAGGGAACGCTGGGCGGGACTTACGCTTTGATTGGCAGCCCGTCTGTTGCGTTCCGCCACCTGCCCGCCCGCCGCACGGGGTGCCCGCGGTTGGTGTGCCCCACCGCTGCTCGCCCAGGCACCCAGCACGTGCGCCCCTGGCCCCCCTGGCGAGCCGGCGCCCCCTCCAAGGCCAGGGCAGCGTGGGCAGGTGGCGGAACACAACAGACAGGCAGCCAATCAGAGTGTAAGTCCCGCCCAGCATTCCCTCTCCTTGTTTGCAGATGACATCACTGCTTCTGGTTGGTCCTGGACAGATTGTCATTCTAAAACGTGGGTCCCGGTGCTAAAACATTTGAGAACCACTGGTCTAAACAATAGGATATTTTCCCCTACTGGCTCAAAAGTAATTATTGCTCGCAGTTGCACTCTAATAGGTAACTAGCAGTTGTTGTTGTTCAGTCGCTAAGTCGTGTCCGACTCTTCGCAACCCCATGGACCACAGCACGCCAGGCTTCCCTGTCCTCCACTAGCTTCCGGAGTTCGCCCAATTTCATGTTCATTGCTTCGGTGACACTATCTAACCATCTCATCCTCTGCCGCCCCCTCCTCCTTTTGCCTTCAATCTTTCCCAGCATGAGGGTACAGTACTAGCAGTACTGTAGAAGTAACTGAACTATGTTGCCTGAAGTACCTGGCTTACACTACTTACCTTTCATGGCAAGTATCTACTGCAAGTAATTACATCACTGCTGCAGATGCCTACATAGTGCCTCCTGCTCTGTGTGCACACAACTGGCTGCAGCATCTCAACCTGTGTATGCACAAGTGATATCAACCTGGGCAGCATTGTCTTCTCTTGTAGTGAATTGTATGCTGTTTGCTAGATGGAAGTATTTTCCTGTAGGAAATCAATACTGTGAGAAATGGCTCTTTATTTAAGAGGCAAAGGACACTGGAAGATTTCTCACTGACTGCCTGAAGGTGACAGATTACCTTTGAATATAAGAGTCCTGTTGGATCAGACCAAAGGCCCATCTATAGTTCAGCTTCCTGTATCTCACAATGGCCCACTAGATGCCTCAGAGAGCACACAAGACAACAAGATGCCTGCTTCCTATTGCCACTCCCTTGCACCTGGCTTCTGTGGTAGCCTACTTCTAAAACAAAGAGGTTGCACCCACCCATCACATCCTGTAACCTGTGGTTGACTTTTTTTCTAAAACAGTAGTGTTTTAGAAAAACCTGTCTATCGGGACTCACATGTGGGTCATGAGCCAATTTCAGGTGGGTTGATAAGCCATCTTTGAAAATAGGGGAAGATGGGAAGCTGCGAAGGGTAGGGCTGTGTGGTTGTTTTGCTTGTGTCAAGGTTGTAAATAGGCTTTTTTATTTTCTGATTGCTATTTCTTTGCTATTGGAAAACAGCTGAGAAATAACTTATTGCTGCATTCGCGGGAAAGCAGCAGGCTCTGGCATCACAATGATTCCACTTCTAGCTGTGACATCACTTTTGGTGGGTCCCAGACAGATTGTCATTCTAAAAAGTGGGTCCCGTTTCTAAAACGTTTGAGAACCAATCCCCTTTTAAAGACATCTAGGAAAGATGCCATCACCACATCATGTGGCAAGGAGTTACAGATTAATTACATGCTGAGTAAAGAAAATGTTTGGGTTTGTTTGTTTGTTTTCTTAACTTTCCCAACACTCAATTTTAATGGATGTTTGCTGGTTCTGGTGTTGTAAGAGAGGGAAAAGAACATCCACTCTTTCCATCCCCTGAATAAGTTTGTATTTCTCAGTCATGCTTCCCAAGCACCTTTTTTCTAGACTGAAGAGCCCCAAACGCTGCAGATTTTCCTCATAAAGGAGGTGTCCCAGCCCAGTAATTGTCTTAGACACTCTCTTCTGCACTTTTTCTAGTTCCTCTATATCCTTTTTGAACTGTGGTGATCAGAACTGTACGGAATACTCCAGATGTGGCCTTACCATCGAATTGTACAATGGCATAATAATATTGGTCCTTTTCTACTCATTCCCTTTTTAAAAATTATCCTGGCCTGGAACTCGGCTTCTTCTTGAGCAGACGCTTGAGCAGGACTCTCTGGAGTTAAGACTAGGGCAGTGTAACACAGAAAAGACAGTCTAGTCCAGGGGTCAGGGAACTTTTTTACCTTTTACCCCAAAATATATTTAGATATGCCGACGTTACCCCCTTGATGTTAACCCCCCCCCCCACCAGAACAAAAGAAAAAAATTACATATTGGAACACATTGCTTTTTATTTGATTAATTAATGAGCTTAATTAATGCTATGTAAATATGTAAATATGGAGTTGTAAAGAGTTCGGGTACACCTGCAGACCTTGAGAGAATAGAATTCAACCCTTCTGGGTTACAACTAACTTACCTTTTTGACAACAGGTTTAGGTGCTTGGAAAAGGGGGCGGGGCATACTCCTATCTGTCCATTACCCCCAGGAATTTCATTTTTACCCCATTTGGGGTAATTTACCCCTGTTCCCTGACCACTGGTCTAGTCCAAGCCTGTGAATGTCTACTCAGTAGAACGTCTACTACTTGATTACTCAGAAGGAAGTGCTGTTGTAGTCAATTGGTTCTTATTCTGAGGTAAGGATGTGTAGGACTGTATGGTCAGTCAGATTTGGAGGAAGTCAGCCTACAAGCGAGGGCCTTGTAAAAAATGGAAGGAGTGGCAGTCCTACAGCCACAGTGGTGGTCCTACAGCCGTATGGCTTTAGAAGGGGATTGGACAGATTTCTGGAAGAAAAGTCCATCGTGGGCTATAGGCCGTGGTGGGTTGGGCAACCTCCTTCCATTAGTAGTCGGCTACTTCAGAGTGCCGGGTGCAAGGGAGTGGCCACAGGATGCAAGCATCTTGTTGTCTCATGTGCTCCCTGAGGCATCTGGTGGGCCACTCTGAGATACAGGAAGCTGGACTAGATGGGCCTTCGGCCTGATCCAGCAGGACTCTTCTTATGTTCTTATGTATGAAGAGGGGGGAAATGCACCATGCGCCGCGCTGGTGGAGCGAGAAGGGGGCTGTGATAAGGCCCACCTGCCCTCTCTTGCCCCTGTATGGCTCTAAAAGGGGGCCTGGCATGGAGTGGGGGTGTGGCAGGGTGGCGCAAGGGGTAGGGAGCTGGCGGAAGGGGTGGCACTCCTTATTCCTTGCCTGGGACAGCTGGGTCCGCAACTGCCTAGTTTGGGGCCTCCTTTGTTCCTGCCTCAAATCTCTCCCTTGTCCCCTCACCTTCTGTTCCACTCAGTTTTAAATGCCTGACATTTACAGCCCAACCTCATCCAGCACAGGAGCAGAGAGGCTAAACCCTGACAGCTGGATCCTGTACTGCTCTGGATGGCAGGTGCCGTTTTGAAGGCCCCTGCAGCCTTGGGAAGGTCGCTGCATAGTGGATAACAAGGACAGAGGTGCAGATAAGGAGGGAAGTAGAAATTATGCCCCTCGCAGAAATGCACATTTGCAGATAACGAACCACTGATTTTATGGGGTCAATGAGGTTAGGTGTAAGGAGTACCTTCTATGTCAACAGAAGAATCCAGCAAAGCCCTCAGGAAGCTAACAGAGTGCAGCAGTAAGCGTCAAAAGACCTCTGAATGGTTCAGGGATCTTCATAATGACACTTGCGACCAGCACAGACCCCTTAAACATGGCCGGTAGATGCTTCTGCCAGCCATTTTAAAGGGGTCAGCTGGACCCTGTACTGCTCTGGATGCAGGTGCCATTCTGAAGGTCCCTGCAGCCTTCGGAATGTCCTTGCATAGTGGATGATGATGATGATGATGATGATGATGATGATGATGATGATGATGATGAT
>JAJKFI010000024.1:3098199-3110870 GCA_029204185.1 Lerista edwardsae
CTCTCTCTCTCTCTCTCTCTCTCTCTCTCTCTCTCTCTCTCTCTCTCTCAACCTTTCTAGGAACTATGTGGCCTGCTTCAAGACCATCAATTATTGAGAAATTCAGACAAATGAGTTATGAATGAAACTAATCAGTGTCAACTGACTATGTCCTCGGAAGTGATCCATTTGCATTTCCATTCACTTTTTAAACTGAAATGTATTTCACCAGTGTGGCTCATTTGTTCCATTTTTCCTTCATTTGCAAAAAGAATGCGGTTCCCTATTTAGAACCTCTCAACCCTTTATTTCGGAACCTCAGGGATGCAAGTCACAATTGAAAGATGACAAGAGTTCAGAACCAGCTCATGGAACATCTCTGTGAGAGTAGTGCTCAAAGAGAACCCACAATTAAAGTGTCTTTGTGATGAAAAGATGTTAAAAGGAAAAACACCAAAGCTTCAGTAATGAGATAATTACATAACAATTATAGCATCACTGTGGGTATTGCTGAAAGTTGCCTGCTGAAAAGATCGTTTTTCTTTTGTTCACTTGGTGCTTAACCAATGGGCGATCTCTTATGAGAAAAAAAAAGCAACTGGAAATGCAATAAGCAATTTAAATTAAAAGGAGGTTGTTTGGTGTCGGGCACAAATTTGAAGGGAGCAATAATAAAAGAAAGCTAGGGGGACAATCTATAGAGAAGCTTGGGAAACAGGGGGAAAAACTCAATGAAGTTCTCTCAACGGCTACATCCTATCCCCCACCAGTTTACGTGATGCCATGGATGCATGCGCTGCATGCTCAGGAGGTCTCATGAAGAATATGGCCCCTGATAATCTTGCCACAGGAGGTAGTGATGGCATCTGGCCTGGGTGCCTTTAAAAGGGGATTGGACAGATTTCTGGAGGAAAAGTCCATTGTGGGATGGGTTGTGCAACCTCCTTACACCAGTAGTAGACTACTTCAGAATGCCAGGTGCAAGGGAGTGGCAACAGGATGCAGGCATCTTGTTGTCTCATGTGTTCCCTGAGGCATCTGGTGGGCTAGACTAGATGAGCCTTTGGCCTGAACCAGCAGGGCTCGTCTAATGTTCTTATGTGTGTGTCCTCATGTCTACACCAGCTGCATAAGGTGCATAGGTCTAATGAGAGTAAAGAGACAGTGAAGGCCAAATTTCAAGGAGATAGTATCTGCTGTCTGCATTTGCCACTGTGATCTGCCCTTTTAGGCCTGCCTCCTGCCCTCCCCCCAAACTGTCCAGCTATTCCCCCATCCTCCCAGCCCACAACACATCATCCACGCATCTTACTCCCAGAGCTGCTGTTGCACACACCTCTCTGCTGTTGCCATTTCAAGATGCAAGGAGATACTGGCTTGATCTCATAACAGCTTCACCTGCACACTCGTTGCACATCTTCACATGCTCTTTCTCTGTTCCTTCACTGTTGGAGGATGTAACCTCTTATTTTCTGTTGTGGATATCCTATCAATGGGCCAACAGAAAAGTGTGACAATGGGCCATGTCTGCGTCTGGCATATAAACATCCTGCCTGGGCAAGTTGGACAGGAGAGCTACAGGACAGACCAGCCTGGATTGCATATGTAGATTTATAGCTTCCCCAAACTTGAAGGTTTTGAAATCTTCCTGCATAACAGCCTTAAATTTGATGGACTGTATTAACAATTCCACCAGGTGGACTTTGGTGAGCTTGTAATGGTAGCATATCCCAAAATTGGAGCCAACCAAGCTACCAAGAACATATCTCCTTGGCCCTGTTCAGACATTAGCTTCCACAACTTTTTCAATGCATGAGATATCCCTGGTAGCACACCCAGAGCGCAATCCTAAACTGGAGTTAGGCCGGCATAAACTATGCCAGCAAAGTTTGGCTGGCACAAGGGCCACCATAAAGCACATTTGGACCATACTTGGAGTCAGGGAGGATGGCTCACATCTGTGTGCTGGCCTCTCTGACACTGAGAATGGTCCAAGCATACTTTACGGTGTCCCTTGTGCTGGCCAAACTTTGCTGGCTTAGCATATGCCAGCCTAACTCAGTTTTTCGTCCCCAGTTTAGCTCCTCCCTTGTTGCTGATATGATGAAGCCTCATGCTCCATTCACCACATGTTCACTGATGACCAATGAGGGCAGAAGTGCCATAGAGCAGGGCTCAATTGGATGTTTTAACTAGGAAGCTCTCAAATATTCAGGAAAAGTTCTCGTTTTTGACCAGGACTTGTGTGGCCTGGATCATTTCACTGATCTTCAATAATAATCTGCTGTATGAGATTATCCAGCCTTTAGAGACTATGAGGGCTAAATATATTCAAAGTGTATAAGTTCATTGGTCTCTTTGACCATATATTTGGAAGCAGCAGAGCTTTGTTGAGCTTTGAGAAGTCTGCAGAAATGAGCACTAGTGAGGACCTGTGACAAAAGGCATCTCCCCGGAGTACTGGCTGCAACTCGCATTAGATTTGTGCAAATAATTTCAGGATTTCTATGCCAGGAGTTATTGATCGAAGATCTCTTATGTTTCGGGAGCAATAAATTCTCTATTCCTTTTTGTCCGAAGAATAAGCAAAAAATAATTGGAAAAAGATAACTGAAAAATTCTCATTATATGAAGCAATTTCAAGATTGTATTAAGCATGAAGAGCAAGCACTTTCCTACCACTGAGCAGGACGTGTGTGTGTGTGTGTGTGCATGCGTGTGTGCGTGTGTGCAGCCATGTGCAGGTGAGCATGCCCGTGCACTATCAGGATTCCATTTAATTGCTCATTGCTATGCTAAAAACCAAAATAGCATCTCATAGCTGCTAGTCTAATCTGAAACCAAACCGGTAAGATTACAATGTATACCAGGTGTTGGGGAAAAAGACTCGTGACTTGAGTTTTGATTTTACGGTCTGACTCGTGTCTGAATCGAATGATGCGTTTCTTTGCCTCTCACTCTGACTTGCTAATTTGGCCACGGACTCACAATGAGTCAACAATTCCAGCACCTGGAATCAGTGCGCATGCTTCATTACTTTGTGGTGGCTTCCGTGTCAGAAAGAACTCTTTCAGATATCTGGCAGGCACCACAAAGTTGCCACAACCAATGGTTGCTTTGTTCCTTCCAGCCAGAAGACCAGGCACAGTGATGGGTGATGATGGTGGAGGGGAAGTAGAAAGCTAAGAGATTTGAACATGTATATGTTTTGGTTTCAGGTAGCTGGCTGCAGTGAGCATGAGAGGTGGGGAGGAGGAACACGAGACCTCGGGGGAAGGAAGGCATGGGTCAGTCAGCTGAAGGGGGAGAAGGCGGAATGAGGTAGGGGAGGGCAGATTGGGCAGGGACAGGACAAGGTGGCAATGTTGTTGTTCAGTCGCTAAGTCGTGTCTGACTCTTCACGACCCGATGGACCACAGCACGCCAGGCCTCCCTGTCCTCCACTAGCTTCCTGAGTTCGCCCAATTTCATGTTCATCGCTTCGGTGACACTATCTAACCATCTCATCCTCTGCCGCCCCCTTCTCATTTTGCCTTCCATCTTTCCCAGCATGAGGGTCTTTTCTAAAGAGTCCTCTCTTCTCATCAGGTGGCCAAAGTATTGGAGCTTCAGCTTCTATTCAGCATTTGTCCTTCCAGGGAGCAATCAGGCTTGACTTCCTGGAGGATTGACCGATTGGATCTCCTTGCAGTCCAGGGGACTCTCAAGAGTCTTCTCCAGCACCATAATTTGAAAGCATCTATTCTTCGGCGCTCTGCCTTTCTTATGGTCCAGCTCTCACAGCCATACATTGCTACTGGGAAAACCATCGCTTTGACTATGTGAACCTTTGTTGGCAGGGTGATGTCTCGGCTTTTGATTAAGTTGTCTAGGTTCGCCAGAGGTTTCCTTCCAAGAAGTAAATGTCTTTTAATTTCATGGCTGCAGCCACCATCTGCGCTGATCGCGGCAATAGGGCAGGGTAAGGGCTGAGTGGGGTGGCAACAGGAGTAGGAGAATCAGGCTGGAAAGGTGGCGGGTTCGGGAGCAGTGGTGGCCAATGCCTCCTAGCCTCTTTCCTGAATCCAATACAGCAGCACAGGTCCACATGAGATTTGCTAGCACATGTCGGAGTCAGGGGGTTGTATATAGTGTGCTGCAGGGGGAGGCAAGAGCAACGGGCACCATTTGCCAGGGGCGCTGTTTGCATGGCACCCCTCATCATGGTCCCCCCCACAGAAGCACTGCCTCTGCTCTATCTACTACTACTCTATCTGCCAGTGGCAGCTCCTCGCAAGAAGCTCCACACCGAGAGCCCTCTCAGAGCCATGTCCGCACGTCGTCATTTTCAAGGCAGGTGCTGAAAGCGGAGCTGCAGCTTAAGGCGGACTGCTTAAGGTGGACCGGAGCTGGGGAGGTGCTGGAAAGCAGAGCTGCTCAGAATAGACCCCTTTGCATTGTGAAAGAAATGTTCCCTTACCCAGAGAAGACCTCTGAAACGGTTCTCCTCCCCCCCGCCCCCGCAAACGTTGTGGTAGCCTTTTTAGAAATGGATAGGATTCAGCTCTAAATTATGTTGTTGCACCACACACCAGGTAAGTAGCACAGCATGCAATGAAGCGCTGGAGGAGGAGGAAAGTTTGATGAGCAGTTGCCAACAGTGGCAGCCATCACACATTGACTGGAGCATCATTTTTGTCCCTTCTCAAAACTCTTTTCTACTGTGCTTTTTGCTCCAGCTAATAATGAATGAATGAATGAATGAATGTGTGTCGGCCTCATTGCGTGTTATGTTCTATGAATGATTCATCATGTCACTTGAGAGGAAATGTATGCAAAGACTGTAAGGAGCAGATGGTTTCCTGTGGACCTCTTCTTTGATGGCATAACTAGTTCTGACTTATGCCTACACTTCTCTTCTCTGCCTAGCCCTTCATGCTGTCCCATTTACTCCATGTTTTTCATGATTGTGAGCCTTTTGGGACAGGGAGCCATTTAACTTTATTATTATTACTATTTGCCTGTAAACCGCTTTGTGAACTTTGTGTTGATAAGCGGTATATAAGTACCTGTTGATTGATTGATTGATTGATTGATTATTGTGTCTGTGTCTGAAATGAGGTAGGAGACAACATTAAAAATGGTGCTAGTGAATTAAGAATGCTTTCAAGATGGTCTTACCTTGTGGTAGAAGGTTCAACTTAAGGCCTTTTGATTTTTTTCAACTCTTTAGTTCTGTGGTCAAATAATCTACACTGCAGTGATTCATCTTCCATTATATTTAATAAAAGTAAGAGCGCAATCTTAACCTGGAGTTAGGCGGGCACAGTTAGCTCAGCAAAGTTTGACTGGCACAAGGGACACCATGAAGTACATTTGGACCACTGTTGGAGTCTGAGAGTCCAGCACACAGAGGTGCGCCATCCTCCCTGACTCCGAGAGTGTCTAAACGTGCTTTTTACGGTGTCCCTTGTGCTGGCCAAACTTTACTGTCGTAACTCCAGGCTAACTCCAGGCTAACTCCAGGCTAGGACTGGGCCCTAAATCAGGATTCAAGTACCTTTGAACATAAGAATAATATGCGTTTAAATCAAAATAAGGTCCATTTAGGGCCCAATCCTATGGTCGAGAGCACCAGCAGTACGCTCGTACCACCAGAGCTGGCTGTTAGGCAGTGCCAGCAATGATGCAGCACCAGACATAGCAATCATGTACAGGATTGCGCTCTGAGTTCCCAATCTGATCAGTTGATGTGCCACCAGAACTTGGGTTCTGGAACTTTTGAAACCAGTGATGTCATTCAGGGGGAATGGACCAGAACGGGCATTCCGGATCCTAACAGGCTCCGTGGCTGGTTCCGGGTTCCCGACAAGTGCCAATCAAAAGTGAGTTCCTGTTCCTAAATCATTTGAATGACACCACTGTTTGAAACCAACCAATAACTGAAAGTCAATAACTCAACAGATGAAGTGTTTATAACAACCTCAAAAGTAACCTTAAAATGGGCACCTTGGACACCCCTCATGCCAGGTCTCTAATTGCAATATGCAGAATGTCCTTGAGCGAGCAGTTACATGGCAATCCTGGCATGTGAGGAGCTGCTTTCTTACACCAAAGTGGTTTCTAACCTGCTTCCTAGAGAGTTCATTTCTTAACGGGAAGTATTCTTGTTTTTCTGTAGAAATCGTCTGTTCTGAACAATTACTTTTAGATTTGTGATGGCAAGTTCTGTGGGTTAATTGCAAATTGTAAAAAAAGTGAATATAGCCTCTTGCTTTAGCTGTCAAATTTTTTCAGCTTGCATGGTTCTTCCACTTGCTTTGTAGGAAGCAGTAATGGCCACTTCTTATGGGTGGATTGATGGGAGCGCCCATTTCCATCCACCAACTCACATGCCCTGTTTCTTCTTAAGAAAAGGGGGACATCATGGAAGAAGAAGTATGTAGGAATGGAGATTGGTGGGCTACAGTGACACCCATCACCCTCCTGTTCCAATCTATGGAGTGGAAGAACAGGGATATCTACTAAGGACACAATCCTAACCTGGCATTAGGCTGGTCCAGTTAGGCCAGCAATGTTTGGCTGGCACAAGGGACACCATAAAGTATGTTTGGACCACTCCAAACATACATTACATGCGCCATACTCCCTGACTCCGAGAGTGGTCCAAATGTGCTTTACGGTGGCCCTTGTGCCAATCAAACTTTGCTGGCCTAACTGTGCGAGCCCAACTCCAGGATTGCCCTCTAAAATTCAGTGTTGGGAGAGTTAGAACAGATAAAAGGAAATACTTTTTTTATCCAACATGTAATTAAGCTGTGGAACTCCTTGCCAGAGGAGGTGGTGATGGCATCCAGCCTAGGAGCCTTTAAAAGGAGATTGGACAGATTTCTGGAGGAAAAGTCCATCGCAGGCTACAGGCCATGATGGGTGGTGCAACCGCCTTATGTTAGTAGTAGGCTACTTCAGAATGCCAGATTCAGGGGAGTGGCAATGAGATGCAAATATCTTGTTGTCTTGTGTGCTCCCTGAGGCATCTGGTGGGCCACTGTGAGATACAGGAAACTGGACTAGATGGGCCTTTGGCTTAATCCATCAGGGCTCTTCTTATGCTCTTATACTAAATATAAATATAAGAAAAGACACAGGAAGCTGGACTAGATGGGCCTATGGCTTGATCCAGTGGGGCTCTTTACGTTCTTAAGAAGCAGTGGATGCCACATCACCTGGTAAGAGAGAGAGAATACTTGACACATAGGCTAAGATGCCAGATGCTTTCGGGCTGGTCCTGCTGTGGACAACTAATGGTCCCTACTGCTCAGTTGAATAAGCACCACCCTAGAAAGCCTTAAACCAAATTTCACAGTCGGTGACAGGGCAAACTGTAGCCTTATCCATGCAGTCAGATTGCATCCACCTAAGCCTATAAAACATTCATCCACAGTAATACGTTGAGGTGCATGCTCTTATTTACTATTCTGTTTATAAATGGCAAGAAAGGTTATTTGTTACAAGAGCTCCAGAATATGTAATCCTCTAATTGCAAGCTTGCCCTACTTTATGTTGCTTGGCATTTTTCATGCAGTCGGAACATTGCATCTGTCTGTTGAAATCAATAGGCCGAATTAAAAAGATACCCATGATTCATGGTAGTGGTGATATTGGAGGAAACACTCCTCCAAATGCATTTGGTGCTGTTCCTTTAGGCTACAAACTCCACGCCAAGGAATATTTTAAGCTTCACATTCTGTCTGCTTTGGAATCTGGGAGGTGTACATGAAATCTTTGTCCTAACAATAAAGACCATCAGCCCAATCCTATCAGTGGCCTGTGCTACTTGTCTGCTCTGGCAGTTGCAACCCCACCTACAGCATCACAAAGTGCAAAGTGCTTTATAGCCTGCTACCAGCCTGCTGCTGGTGTGTGGTGCCAACTGCACAACTGCAGCTTTCCTGGATCCTGGATCCAGGGCCACCATAAAGTGTTTTTGGACTACTCTTGGAGGCAGGGAAGATGGCTCATGTCTGTGTGCTAGCCTCTCTGACTCCGAGAGTGGTCCAAACGTACTTTATGGTGTCCCTTGTGCTGGCCAAACTTTGCTGTCTTAGCTTATGCCGGCCTAACTCAGTTTAGGATTGTGCCCCTAGTGTGTGTCCAAACAGATCAGGCCTAGATACAGTCAGGGGCGGACCTAGTCACAATGGTGCCCAGGGCACCCAATAGAAGTGCGCCCCCATGGGAGCCCAGGTCTACCCACCAGAAGAAGCCATGGGTAGACCTGGGCTCCGGAGCCCAGGTCTACCCATTAGAAACAACAGCGGAGCCCAGATCTACCCATTAGAACCAGCCATGGGTAGACCAGTGCTCCGCAGGTCAGGAAGGCATCTGTAGTGCAGACCTTCCCTCACCCATTCAAAACATCTTTCCAGTGCCAAGGCATCTTTAATCATGACTTTTAAGGTCATGGTGAGCTTAGCCTTAGTTGTTTTTTTTTTGTAGTTGGTTCTTAACGTTTGCTGACTTCAGTTTGAAATCCCTGTGTCTCCACTTTCAAAAATCTGAGTCAGTGTCTGAAAAAGCCACATGTGAGTTGAGTTGTATCCAAATACAGTTAATCATCTCTAAGCACCCTTGAAATTGAATGTACATGTTTGATGCCATAACTAATTTCATTGGGACATGATAATGATTGACACAGTTGCTTACATAGCATGATCTGTCAAATTTATGCAGATGATCACACGAGAGCTGGTTGAGTGTGGCATAGTGGTTTAAAGACTGAGCTGTGAATCAGGTCTTTCCCGGTTCAAATATCACCTTTGCCTTGAATTCACCAGTTAGCTTTAGAAAAGCCAACCTCTCTTGGACTCCAGAAATACTCTACATGCAGAAATACTCTACATATCCATGAGAGTTCCATTCCAGGAACTCTTGCAGATGCCAAAAACCATGTTAAATGAAATCCATTTTTTTTAAAAAAAACAACAACACATCCCTTTAATTAGCAATCAGCATTTAAAAAAAGAAGAAGTTTCTCTTACCACGGCAATGTGGCAGCAGGCATTCTCCAGGGATTGGAGCAAATGTGTGAGTGCCAGAAGACCTAGGTGACAGTCGACAATGTCTAATCCTTGCTAAAAGCCTGTGCATCTACTGTCTAGGGGTGTCCAGCATAAGGCCCACAGGCTGCATATGGCCCATAGAGACTCTCTATACAGCCCACATAATAATGGGGCTTTTTCATTATCACTCTGTCAGCAGCAACACATCTGCCAAAGTATCACTTCACAGAGCACCTATCAGCTGCTCTGTTGTGAAGTGGCACCTTGGCAGAAGAGGTGCTTCTGAAAGAGTGGCTCACGTGATCACTGGGGTTTCTCATATCTTGAAAACATGATCAAGATTTGCATATTTTCTTTTTTGCAATTTGTAATTAATGAGTCCCTACAGGAGAATACAGTACTTCTTTCTGTCCATCATCTGCATCACCTGGAATTAGGCCAGCACAGTTATTTTGCTTTGCTGGCCAGCAATGTTTGGCTGGCACCAGGGCCACCATAAAGCATGTTTGGACCACTCTCTGAGTCAGGGAGGATGGCACACATCTGACTTGGAGAGTGGTCCAAACACACTTTACGGTGTCCCTTGTGCTGGCCAAACTTTGCTGGTCTAACTGTGCTGACCTAACTCTACGGTGTCTCTTAGAGCGCAATCCTAACCTGGTTAGGCTGGTACAGTTAGGCCAGCAAAGTTTGGCTGGCACAAGGGACACCGTAAAGCATGTTTGGGCCACTCTCGAAGTTAGGGAGAATGGTGCATGTCTGGGTGCTGGCCTGTCTGACTTCAAGAGTGGTCCAAACATATTTTACCGTGTCCCTTGTGCCAGCCAAACTTTGCTGGCCTAACTGTGCCGGTCCAACTCCAGGTTAGGAATGTGCTCTCAATGATGTCACTTCCTCTAAATGATGTCATTTTCAGTCTTCAATAGGTGTCATAAATGCCATTCAGCCCACTGTATGAAAGGCATTTGACACCCCAATCTAAATTCCTATGTGTCTATGTAATAGCTACATAGGTGCGTGTTTCACAGTTATCATGGTTGTAGCATGGATCAGCATTTCCAGAGTAAGTAGTTTCAGCTGACTCAAGCAACTGAGCCAAGCCACAAAAGAAATATCTCATCCACATATTTGAAGATGAGAAGACCACTACCAGATTTAGTAGTGCAGTGGTATTCAAACTTTTTAAACCAGGACCCACTTTTTAGAATGGCATTCATATTGGGACCCACCGGAAGTAATATCATTAACCTGGAAGTGACGTTGTGGCAGGAAGTGATATCATCAAGCAGGAAATGCTGTCATTGTGACATAATAAAATGTCACTCCTAGAATGCAAACAGTTATTCTTGCTATTGCACAACAATGAAACATCCCTGACAGACAGCAAGATTAGGACAAAATATTATGTAAAAGCACTGAACTTAAAACAATTTTTTAAAAAACTTCACTTGAAAATTCAAACTGTTAAGACTCACAAAAGGAATATAACAATAGTAAGGACTGCAGTTTCCAAGGTGACTGCTCCCAGTTTTCCGCGACCCACCTGACATCAGGTCGCGACCTACCAAGTGGGTCCTGACCCACAGTTTGAATAACACTGCACTAGTGACATAGTTTGGCTCTTTTATTAAATTATTTGTAAATCTGATGTGAGGTAATGATCTTATCTTCAAATATGTGGAAGAGATGTTGCAAAGTGAATTACTTTGGCTTCAATTCCTAACTATTCAGCTTGAAGTTCTTGATGCCCCTGAGGAAGTAGAGAAAAAGCCTAAGAGCATAACTTATTTTTCTATGTGCTGATGTTTAGAATATTTTCCCACCTTCCTCCCACTCCATGTTCTCGACTACAAAATGTTAATCCTCATTTATTTCTTCAATAATTCAGATGCTAGAATCTTCCCAATGTATTCACAAAGCAACGTAGACAAATCTGATTGCATCACTTTGTAAGGCAATGAATCCCTCTAGTATTACAGTTCCCTATTCAGAAAATGCAATTGTCTCTGGTCTTAAAGTTTTTATTATGTACAGCTTATCAGAATGTGTGGAAAATTGCCAAGAAATGTGAATATGACACTCAACGATGAAGAAAAATAGAACATCTGAAAGTTATGAAAAAAAAATATTTACAGAGAATCTAAGTTACTGGTTCAGCAATAGTACAAAACCAGCACAACCATTTTCCTATCACATATACACACATTTGTTGTTGTTGTTAGTGGGAGAAAATTCTCTTTTGCATGAAATGTGAATAATTAGTTTTCAGCATTATTTTCAAGAAAATCTAGAGAGCAGGATTCCACAAATACATGAAGTGAGTAAAGTGGGCCGGGACCCACTTGGTGGGTTATGACCTGATGTCAGGTGGATTGCAGAAAGCTGGGAGCAGCCATCTTGGAAGCTACACATCTTACTCTTGCTCTATTCCTTTTGTGAGTGTTAACAATTTAGAGGGAGGGTTTAAAAAAATATCCAGTGCTTTTACATAATACAGTATTTTGTCCTCATCTTGCTTTCTGTCAAGGATGTTTCATGGTTGTGCAATTGCTGCAGTCCAAGAATGCCAGTTTGCATTTCAGGAGTGTCATTTTATCATGTTACAATGACAGCACTTCCGGCTTGATGATGTCACTTCCGGCTATGACATCACACCCAAGGCAATGACATTACTTCTGGTGGGTTCTGACACAAGTGCCATTCTAAAACGTGGGTCCCAGTCTAAAAAGTTTGAATACCAATGCAGTAGATTAAGGGCCCAATCCTTAGAGGCGGATCTACAGGGAGGGCAAAGCTCTAAGTGTTACAAGGAGCCTTACCCTGTCACGTAATCCCCTCCTCTCCCTTGCTGCTGTAGCCAGTAAGCAACGCCAAGGTGTTGCTTTTCCCTGTGAGGATTGGCTAAAATGGTGCAGGAGAGGAGTGATTTCCACTGCAAGGTAAGGCTTCTTGCAAAACTTAGAGCTTTGCCCTCCCTTAGATCTGCCTCTGCCAATCCTATCCAACTTTCTTGTGCCAATTGCAGCTGCAATGCAGTCCTAAGTTACGGGAACAAACTCTCCCTTGCATTGAGGAGGCCTCCATGACTATTCCCCCAGCAGAGAATGCATTGAATGCTCCATCAGCATGGCTGCATGGCTGGAAAGTTGGTAAGGGAGGGGCCCTTAAAAACGGTAGCAGAAGATGGACAGTGGGAATGGACACTGGGTCAATGTGATGTTTAACTTTGGAAAGGAAAAGAGGATTTTGCTCTCTGTGAAAAGACAACTGTGTGGAGGTTTCCTGCCAGGTACGTCAATACTCTGAACACTTGTTCCAAGGTGTAAAATGAGGAGAGTGTCTCTGCTGTTGAAAACCTTGAAGTGAGATAGAAAATAAAATAGAGGGGACACAATACTCGGAAATCTCTTATAGACTACCTGGAGAATAAAACTAGTTGAAAGATTCTTCCATAAGTTTCAAAATGATTCTAGTAGAAAAAAAAACTAGAGGTAATCAGGCACTTTATCTACCTAGGTAATTTTTGATGATGATGATGATGATGACGACGACGACGATGACGACGACGACGACGACGACGAAGAAGAAGAAGAAGAAGAAGAAGAAGAAGAAGAAGAAGAAGAAGAAGAAGAAGAAGAAGAAGAAGAAGAA
>JAJKFI010000024.1:3124665-3144441 GCA_029204185.1 Lerista edwardsae
CTTCACTGGGGGTGAGGTGGGCGTGCAAAGGTAGTAGGTTACTCAGAAAGCCAGATGCAGGGGAGTTGCAGCAGGATGCAGGGATCTTGTGTGCTCCCTGAGGCATCTGGTGGGTCACTGTGAGATACAGGAAGATGGACTACATAGCCTGATCCAGCAGGGCTGTTCCCATGAGTACATGTCTGAAGAGGAACACTTGGTTCTGGTGGCTGTCAAAAATGCTGTGGAGAATCCTGACTGGCCACCAGTGTGTTTACCTCAAAATTTACCTCAGAATTCCAGGTGCAAGGGAGTGGCAACAGAATGCAAGCAGCTTGTTGTCTCGTGTGCTCCCTGAGGCATCTGATGGGCCACTGTGACATACAGGAAGCTAGACTAGGTGGGCCTTGGTCTGAACCAGTGGGGCTGTTCCTAAATCTGAGGGAAGAAAGGATGGGAGGGTGGAAGGCAAGCAAGCAAAGAAGCCTGAGGAGCTTAAAATGCATAAAAACAACACACTGCCTTTTTTTTGTGTTAAATATCCATAAAACAGAAACCATCCCCTGTTGTATTTTCCAGAAATGAAAACAGACTACTTTTTCAATTAGAAATAATACTGTGGCTGTATCTGCTGACACTATATCACCTACCTTGCACATTTTCCTGTAGGATCCCCTCAATTCTTGAATCCTGTATATTCTGCACTCATTTCTTGAAGATTTTGTCTGCACTTTTGGAAAAGTGCCTCTTGCCCAGTTAGCATGATCAAAATGCGGCACTTCATGGTGCGGAATGAATCACAATTGTTTGTAGCATAATCAACGTTCCACAATATGTTCTAGTGAATCATCTTGGGCAAGATGGAAACACTGAATTATATTTCCATTTCCTGCCTGTACATTTACTGTTTTCTGTGTGATGGTCGACTTGTAAATAATGGATAACAATATTTGCTTCTTTGCTGTTTGGGCTCTGAATTAACTCGTGATAGATTTTTCTCTCCCTCTTGCCTGTGTATAACCTCTGCAAAGGCAGGTCCCATTAGAGATGTTGCTGAAGTTCATAATTACCCTGGTTTGGAATATGAATGTGGCCCACACACCGGGTTTGGCTGTTTACAAATCAAGCAGCATCTTTCTGATTTCCCCCCCATAAAAGTTCTTCTCTGGTTTCAAATTTTTAAAACAGAGATTCTTCACATTGGTGATCAACTGCAGGTTTTATCCACTCTTTTTTTTTAATTATTGCTGCTGATTGTTGCTGGTTGAATTCAGTTGTGTTTATGCTTTATTTTTTATATGTTTTGTAGGCTGCTTTGGGTGCCCACCTGGGAGAAAAGTCGGCTAAAAATTGAAAAAAATAAAATAAAACAAATATACACGTGTAACAAAGCCAGTTGTGTTGTAGGTACAAGAACAAAAGTGCCTTTCAATGAACTATGTGGCCATCTAACCAAGAAGTTTTACATACAAGTTTGTACTTCGGATGCAATCCTATGCAGCGCCGGAATGGCGAGGCCGACGTGCAGCGTCATATCAGATGCTGCACAGGAGAGGCTGGAGCCCCCCCCCCCATGGCAAGGAAGCATTTGCTCCTTTACCGTAGGGGAGGCTCCAGTCTCCCCTATGTGCTCCTCGGATCTGCACCCTCTAAAGAGCGGGCGCAGCTCCAAGGAGACCGCACGGTCCGATTCAGGGCCTCGCAGCCTCGCAGACGGACTTAGGAAGTGGCCGTATGGCCACCTCCCAAGCCCGCCCATGTCCCACCCAATTCCCGCCCCCGCCTCCCTTCCTCCCTCCAATCCCCGGGCTGCCTCGGCACAGAGCCTCCCTCGTGCCGACTGGCTTTGGTCAGCACGAGAGATGCTCAGCGGGGGCGCAGCAGGGCCGGCACTGCCTGCAGCGCCGGTCCTGTTGCTCGAGCGCTGACGCGGGGGTGCAGATCGGCACCCCCGCATCGTCGCTCCGCCATTGCATCGACACTATGACATAGCGTTGACACAAGGGGCACAATAGGATTGCGCTGCCCATTAAATATATAAATTAGGCATCAACCTTCTCCTTTCCCTCTCGCCGTGGGAGGAGTTTTGTTTGTTCTTCTATGTGCTTTGTTCAGCCGGCTGGTGTCACTCAAGCATAGCCTTTGTCCAGTTGCACTGGTATGTCCATCATGAGGTCCACCACCATATGGCCGATATAGGAACAGATGATTAATCACTCAGGTTAGGGACCACCATCAGATCTGGCTTAGATCAGTGTTCTTTGACCTTGGGGTCAGGACCAGTGATGTCATTCAGGGGGAACGGACCAGAACGGGCGTTCCGGATCCTAACGGGCTCCGTGGCTGGTTCCAGGTTCCCGACAAGTGCCAATCAACAGTGAGTTCCTGTTCCTAAATCATTTGAATGACACCACTGGTCAGGACCCCAGTGGGATTGTGAAGCCTCCGTTGTGGAGTTGTGGCACGTTATAGGAAATAAAAAAGGTTGAAGACCACTAGACTAGAGCATCACCAGTCAAAGAGGGAGGCATCTGATGTGGCTCTTCAGGTACCAAGAGATGGTGTCCCAGTCCGGCTCAGATTCTTAGCAATTGTGCTAAAATAGCTGTCACTAGTGCCAGGGTTCATGGTAGCTTTTCTCTCTGGTAAGAATATTTAGGGTGCAATCCTAACCAGCTTTCCAGCACTGACATAGCTGTGCCAATGGGGCATGTGTTGCATCCTACAGTCGGGGGACGGTCATGGAAACCTCCTCAAGGTAATGGAATCTTTGTTCCCTTGCCTTGGAACTGCATTGTTCTTACCCCAGTGCTGGAAAGCTGGTTAGGATTGTGCCCTTAATTACAGTGAACAGTGCTGGGAGTGGGGAATGGGCAGTGATGCAGTGGGTGGATAGGGTCCACGGAGGGGTGGGGTCAACAGTGGGGTCCCCAGCCTTGTATTGGGGTTGTAGCATGAAGACTGGCTTGGATGCTACCTCGATGCTTAGATGCTATTACACCTTCTTCCCTCTAGTGTTGAAATTTAGTTCAGTAGTTCCCAAACATTTTAGCACCAGGACCCACATTTAAAGTGAAACCACCCAGGTTTACAAGACTTTAAAAAAAAAACTAGAAAGAAATAATATTTGCAGAGCAATGAATGGCAATCTGATTTTTAATAGCCTCAGTGTTGGGACAATTTGTTTCTATCACCAATGTTTTCACTGAAGGCTCAGCTCAGTGCTATGAAACCCACCCAAAATCAGATTGTCATTTGCCAATAGGTCCCAACCAGTGGTGAAATTCAGCCAGTTCTCACCTATTCTGCAGAACCGGTCGCTAATTTTAGGTTGGGAGAGGGAAGAAAGGCAGTAGATGGCCCTGAAGACCGCCCTGAAGGACATAGAACCGGTTGTTAATTTATTTGAATCCCATCACTGGTCCCAACCCACAGTTTGGGAACCACTGATTTAGATCATAAGCTCTAAGGAAAGGACCTGTTTATTTGTTACCATGTGCTCCATATTAGTAATAAATGCTTGGGCATGGAACCAGATTATTTCCTTAGTATAAGAAAGAGCAAAATGCAATCAACCGTTAGGTAAAGCTGATCGTTTCACTTTTTAATGCATGGCATAAAATATACAATCTATTATAAAACGGTGGCGGCACTTGCTGTTTTAGAGAAGGACTTTCACTTGAAAATGACACGGCACTGAGAGCCAATGAAGTACAAGTTCTATATGGAATAGAAATGGAACTTGTAATTTTCAGAGGTTGCATCTACAAAGAGAAATAATCAGCATCCTGCAATGAGAAGATGCATCTTGGATACGCATTCAAAGAATTGACTATAATCTGTGTCTAATTGCTGCCCTGTGTGACTCTGGGTATCTGCACCATCATTCGCTGCTTGATGTACAACACTCGATCTATTTTTTAAAGAAGCAAGTGTGATAAAAAGAAAAAGATGTATATAAAGATAATGATTGAAGAGTAGATGTAAGAAGCACTAAGTACAAAGCCTGCAATTGATTATGTCCAGGATATCCAATCTTGCAAATCTTACTAAACTGAGAGCACAATCCTAACCTGGAAATAGGCCAGCACAGTTAGGCTAGCACAGTTTGGCCGGCACAAGGGCTACAACATTTGGACCACTCTCGGAGTCAGGGAGGAAGCGCACGTCTGTGTGCTGGCCTCTCTGACTTGGAGAGTGGTCCAAACACACTTTACAGTGTCCCTTGTGCCGGCCATACTTTGCTGGCCTAACTGTGCCGGCCTAACTCCAGGTTAGGATTGTGCTCTGATTATTGCTATGTCTGAGAGAATGAGGGGGCTACTATAGTACCCTCCTTTATCAGAAGTTTGCATTGTTAGTTCTGTTGCAAGATTAGAAGTTAACTTTAGTCCTTTGGTAGGGTGGAAATATATGCTTCCCATTTTATTAGGAAGATTTTTTAACACTCTATATCAGAAGTTTCTAAAGTGTGGGTTGGGCCCTACCAGTGGGTCGCGAACCAATTTCAGGTGGGTCACAAAGCACTTGGATCAGTCATTTTGAAAACATGGGAAGATGGGATGCTGCAAAGGAGGACGACTGTGTGGCTGTTCTGCTTTTACCACGGTTGTAAATAGGTGTCTTTTCTTTCGGATTCACTTTGCTGTTGGAAAATGGCTCTCCCAACGATCCGAGTTTGCAGATAGCCAGCTCAAGGTTTGACTCAGCCTTCCGTCCTTTCAAGGTCAGTAAAATGAGCACCCAGTCTGAGAATAAAGATGACTGGGGAAGACAATGGCAAACCACCCAGGACAACTAAGTGTGCCTAGTAAATGTTGCAATGTGATGCCACCCCCATGAGTCAGTAATGACTCGGTGCTTGCACAGGAGACTATTTTTTGGTGTAGCTACAGAGGGGCAACGCAGTAAGTATTTGCAGGCGATGCAATGTGCCAAGTAAGAGGCTTTCTCCCACTTGTTCTTGGAGCCATTCTGGGCAATGATGGCAACATTGTGGCACCTGCAATACTTACAGCCCGGCTGCTCCTCATTTAGCTATGCTACTGTATCTCACCCTTCGTCCATATCTCACATCTTCATCCTTCCCATGCGTTTGGGGCTCTTCAGTTTGGGAAAAAGGCACCTGGGGGGGGGACGACGACATGATTGAGACATACATAATTATGAACAGGAGGGATAGAGTTGACAGAGGGATGTTCTTTTCCCTCTCTCACTAGGGGACATCCACTGAAATTGAGTGTTGGGAGAGTAAAAAGGAAATACTTTTTTACCCAGTAGGTAATTAAGCTATGGAACTCCTTGCCACAGGAGGTGGTGATGGCATTTGGCCTAGATGCCTTTAAAAGGGGACTGGACAGATTTCTGGAGGAAAAGTCCATCATGGGCTATAGGCCATGATGAGTGGTGCAACCTCCTTAAATTAATAGTAGACTACTTCAAAATGCCAGGTGCAAGGGAGCGGCAACAGGATGCTACTTGTTGCAAGCATCAAGCACCTTGTTTATTGAGCTCCCTTAGGCACCTGGTGGGTCACTATGAGATACAGGAAGCTGGACTGGATGGGCCTTTGGCCTGATCCAGCAGGGCTCTTCTTATGTTCTCTGTGAGAGCAATAATTCCCTCAAGCAGACTAAACAAAATACAGCATTCTTACATCCCTCCAAATAGAAATGGGGCCACCTTCTACTGGATGTGACTATCTCATGGGCAAGTTTGCAATTGGCTTCATCCAGGCTGTGACCTTGACTTAGGGTCCAGAACATCTCCTGACATGGTAAGGTTGGGTGCAACAGGTGCAAACTAATGCAGTGTGACTCAGCACTTTTACACCAAAATTAACCCAACAATGGAGAAACAGACTGACCCAGAGGCAGATCTACAGGGAGGGCAAAGCTCTAAGTGTTGCAAGAAGCCTTACCCTGTCATGTAAATCCCTCCTCTCCCTTGCTGCTGTAGCCAGTAAGCAACGCCAGATGTTGCTGTTCCCTGTGAGGAGTGGCTAAAATGGTGCAGGAGAGGAGTGATTTCCACTGTAAGGTAAGGCTTCTTGCAAAACTTAGAGCTTTGCCCTCCCTTAGATCTGCCTCTGGACTGAAGATCAGGAAGAACTTGTGCAGACCTTACCCTGAATTCAGTACCCTGGATCAGTATTTCCAACTGAATACCATGGCCTTAAAATCAGAGAAGCAAACAAACCCAGCTTGGACTATGATGTAGTGTACACTTACTTAGGTGTAATAATCGGTAAGTTTGTGTCACACTCTTGAGGTAGTAAGTGGTTAACAGCTGGTTAACAGCTTGACCAATAAAACTGAACTGAACCTGACTGAAATCTCCTTGAAAATCAATGGTGCCAACATGTGGTAAATGCAATTTCAGATTGACTGTGTCATACAGATAAAAACAGCAAACAAGTGATAATAAATGTAGGAACTAAGGAAATTGGACAGTCCCAATGTTTATTTCTCGGAAATATGCTGCTCATCACCTATAGTAAAAGACAATTTCAAGAGCCTTAAAAAAAATGCAGTGTGTTTTGCTGTTTCATTATGACCAAATAAATCTGAATGCAGTCAATCTTGGAATATGGGCACATTAAACTGTACCTAGGTCTGCACCTGTATACGGGCACACAGTTCCATGTGAATGAATGAACCTGGGCATAGTGTAGGATTGCGCTCTGAGTGGCAAAAAGTGTAGAATTCTGTTGCCATTTTTGTCCCAGTTCAAACAAGACCTAAAATTGCTACCATAATGTTCCAACCCTTTCAATCACTCTTCTATTCTATTCCTATGGTATTTCAAAAAAGAAAGAGTGGAATCCTGCTGTCCCCGAACATCTAGAGCAAGCGTGCTGAGAAGTCCCATGAAAGCTTTCTCTTTCTCTTTGTGGGTCTCCTGCATACCGAGCCACCAACTGACTGCTGGGACGGCACTTCTAAAAACCGACTTTGCAAAAAGTTGCTTATCTAAGGGTTGTCAGAAGGACAAAGTACTTTTTTGGGATATGGAATAATGGAACAGACCAGTGGGAGAAAGACAGAAATTGCATTTATTAGTTTTGCACAAGCAACAATTGTGTAGACAAACAAATGCAGTGTTCTCAAAACAGAAGTGCCATCTCTTCTATCAATGGGTTCCTCTCATGTGCAAGCTGGAACATGGCACATCTGCAGCTGTCCGCACCAATGCCAGATGCATATTTTGGCATTTCCAAACCCCTTTTATATAATTTCAGGTGGGTGGAAGCATACAATGCAATTCCCGAGTTGTGGCCTCATACAGGCATGTGACCATGGCTGGGTACAGTGAGCAAAAATCTCACAGCAAGGGAGGCAACCATTACCGACAGATGAGAAAGCTGACTCAAAGTGACTCAGCAATTTTAGAAAAAAAAATAACCCAATCATAATGGAACAGACTGATTATGGGGAAGAACTTGTGCAGACCACTAATTTCTCAAAATACATAGGCCTTCCACAACCTGCCAATACATGGCTGAATTTTAATTATTTACTAATGAGATAATTTTATTGTTAATGAGAATTTGTGACTTCCTGCTTTGAATTAATTTTTAGAATTATTAATTATTACTAAGTGTGTTCCCAAATTAATAATTATTAGTTTTTACGCCTTTTTACTTATCATAATCAGCACAACCAATGAAGCCGTGCTCATCCTTTTGAGCGCATCCTTTCAAATAGGCTGGCTTAAGCAAAGGAGGCAGGACACAATGAAAAGGGGCAGGATCCAGATTCCCACACCTCTCTCACCTCCCTCTCCTTCCCCACCTGGCTCCTTAAGTGGGCAGGGAGATGAGGAGGAGGGGACATAGTGACAGTCGGGCATGCAAATGTTTGGGGGGGCAGAATCTGCATTTACTTTGGGTTCTACTTTGACTCAGACTTTTTTTTTTGGGGGGGGGTAATGTTATAGTGAAATTCTCTGTGATAAATGAAATGATCTAAACCAGTGGTTCTCAAACGTTTTTGCCAAACCAGGACCAACTTTTTAGAATAACAATCTGTCCAGGGCCCACTAGAAGTGATGCCATGACCAGAAGTGCCATCTTTGTGACAGTAGAGCCTGCTGCCTTCCTGAGAATGGAGCAATAAGTTGGGTGGTTTCTCAGTCCTTTTCCAATAGCAAAGTGAAACAGAAAGGGAAAAAAAAACAACTATTTACAACCTTGACACTAGCAAAACAACCACACTGCCCTCCCGCTTTCCAGCATCCCATCTTCCCGTATTTTTAATATGGCTGAAATTGGCTTGTGACCCACTGGTGGGTCCCAACCCACAGTTTGGGAACCAGTGATCTAAAATTGGACCAATGCCATTCAGGTGGTGGAGGGGATGGAGAATTTCAGCTGTTCTCCTGCACTTTGGTGCCTCTTTCTCACTTGTTCCACCGTTGTGACATTTTTTGAATATTGCCATATACATTTTTTTTTGAAATGGTCAAGACTAGAGAATGACAAACTTTTCTTTGCTGCAGTTGGCTATCTATGGAGGCACACAGCCTTTCTATTATAAGTCTCACAGAAAGTCAGAGAAAATGATTCCTGCTGAGAGCAAGGCAGGAAGAAGTGTGGGGTCAGCTGAACTGCTGTTTGGCAGACGTTCCCTCCTGGGGTCTCGGAGAGTAGAAAGACCTGTTGCTTTTCAAAGGCTCACTCTTTCCCACTGAGATCAGTCCAGGCACCTAGTCAGTCCACGTTGCAAGACTCCTGAATCAGAAATTGCTAATCTCGAAGCCGTTGCTATGATTCACGCTGTCATCTCTGTGCAGGAATTGTCATTCCAGAGCAGCTCCCAGCATGCAGAAAGGCGGACTTGACTGTATTAGCGTTCAGCTTTGCACTGGGAGAACAGACAAATAAATAAATAAATGCATCTCCATTTCAGAGGTTCATATTTTGCATGTACCAATAGATGCCACCGTTGCACTATCGCAACTGCCTTGTCGCTCTGCATAAACAAGACGGCCTCGGTTATCCTTTGTTAAATGTTCTCTCTGAAACAAGAAATGCCTATTATTTTTTTCCCCCTTCCACTAGAAAACGCAATTGAAGGGACGTAATTTGGTGGCTCGCTTCTTTTACCCATGTCTTTAGTTTCATCCCCCTTTCTCAATTCATTGTCACTGGAGTGTTGCAGCTTTGATATTTTTTCCCCCCCTGTAATTACAGGAAGCCTTTTGAATGCATGTATCTGAATGATTTAAGCTAGAGAGAAAGAATTGCAAGAAAAGAGCATGGAAGGAAACAGAAAGGCGGAAAAGCAAGCAAGAAACGTTTTTTCTCATTAATGTCTCTTTCTTCTGGAGACCAATAATGTATGAGTTCTACGTTTCTAATTTGTCACTTTCAAGGTAGATGTGAGAATAGATTTTGATTCTGAACCACAGGACCAATGGAGAGCTCATTATATGCTGTGATCGTTCCCGTCTCATGAATGGGAACAGAACTGATGATTCACAGTAATTTTTTAAACCAATTCTACTGCCTTATGCTGGTGGGTTCCCAAACTTTGTAGCAATGCGACACACTTTTTAAAATGATGCTCTGTTGGAACCAACATGGGTTTACAAGACTTAAAAAAAAGATCTAGGAAGAAGTAAGATATTGATTTACTTAAGTAATATTTTAATTCAATTCTTAATTTACACATAAAAAAATGATTCATTTATCTTACTGAGGCAGCCCTACTGTAATGAATGCTCTCCTTCCTTTCCCATTTCTCCCTGGGGAGGGGGAATGACAATATAAAATCTGAGGATTTTTTTAATTCTTTACTAAAGGGCATCAACTAAGAATGCAATCCTAAACTGGTGTTAGGCCAGTGGTGGGATTCAAATAAATTAACAACCGGTTCTATGACATCATAGCCGGAGCAAAAAAAAAACCCAAAGCCAGCCAAGGTAAGCGAGTGGGCAGGGCCTGGCCATTTAACAACCGGTTCTATAGAACCTGGGCGAACCCCCTGAATCCCACCACTGAGTTAGGCTGGCATAAACTAAGCCAGCAAAGTTTGGCCAGCACAAGCCTGTAACCCCTGGCTTATTTGAACAAGGGGCCACTGCTGATACCATTCCCTATCTCCTTGGGGTATCTCCTGCCTTTTCCAATACACAGTGTCATCTGTTCTGAGATCATGTCGACTACGTGTAACCGTCAGCAAGCCACAAATAAATCTAAATGTATTCCAAACTCTCTAATTGTTTCTTGCAAAGAAGTAAAACAAGGAACGGTAGTCAGAGTTTACAATATTTCTTTGTACAACTCAGGTTTTGGTCTTCCTTGAGAATTGTAGACCTTGCTCTTATTACCAATGCTGATTGCCTAGGAAATATTAAAACCATTTTCAAAAAATAGGCAAAGTCACATCACATAGCCAGAAAGCCCTGGCAAACATTTGAAAAGGAAGGAAACACAGTAATATATCGAAACATCATATGCACCCAGTGCTCCTGCTCTCGGGCAGATGTCTTGCACAAATATTTGAATCACTACTGTATAAATCATGTGTGGGGTTGTGGTTGTGTTTTGTTAAGCCAGCTGTCATGTCAGATGATAATCAGTCTGTGAAGAAAGTAAAATCCACATTGTTTCCAATACCTTAAATGCTCCGTTTTCATTTTTTTAATATCCCCAAGACAACGTTGCTAATAGATTCTCTTTCACAGCCCAATCTTATCCAGGATTGCTGGAAGGATGCCAGCTGCTGGAGCACAATTGTGACAAGGGAAGACATTTCTACTGTCACAAAATGGCTGCCGGCAGTGCACGGAGCTCTTCATTGGCTGCCATTTTGTGAGTGCTACCGCAAGAGTTGTGTCTGCACAGAGAGTGGGCAGGTAGGTGCAACAGGGAATGGTGGGCAGGGAGGGGATCATGGCAGCAGAAGGTTTATGCCCAAGCAAGGAAACAAATATTCCCTTACCTGGAGGAGACCTCTGGGACTGCCCCTCACCCCTCAAGGATGCAGCACATGCCAGGAGGGATGGGGTTTTGGGCTATCTGTGATCTAGTGCAGTGTTATTCAGACTATGGATCAGGACCCACTTGGTGGGTCACAGAAAGCTGGGAGCAGCCATCTTGGAAACTGCAACCTTATTTTTGTTATATTTCTTTTGTGAGTGTTGACAGTTTGAATTTTTAAATGAGGTTGTCTTTTTTAAAAAATTGTTTTTAGTTCATTGCTGTTACATAATATTTTGTCCTCTTGCTTTCTGTCAGGGATGTTTCATGGTTCTGCAATTGCATCAATTCAAGAAAGCCAATTTGCATTTCAGGAGTGTCATTTTATTATGTTACAATGGCAGCATTTCCTGCTTGATGATGCCACTTCCTGGCACAACATCACTACCCAGTTAATGACATCACTTCCGGTGGGTCCTGACATGAGTGCCATTCTAAAAAGTGGGTCCCCGTCTAAAAGATTTGAACACCACTAATCTAATGCATTTCATCCCGAGCTCTTGGATGCCAAAGCTGTAAACAGATGTATAAATATTGAAAAATAGTGTTTTTCAGGGCACAAAAATAATTCCCTTTAAATGTCTAGACTAGTGTTTCTCAAACTGTAGGTCAGGAGGACCCACTTAGTAGGTTGTGACCTGATGTCAGGCGGGTTGCATAAAGCTGGGAGCAGTCATCTTGGAAACTGCAGACATTACTCTTGCTATATTCCTTTTGTAAGAGTTAACAGTTTGAATTTTCAAATTAGGGTTGTTGGTTTTTTTTAAAAAAGTTTTTAGTTCATTGCTTTTACATCATATTTTGTCCTTATCTTGCTTTCTGTGAGGGACATTTCACGGTTATGCAGTTGCTGCAGTCCACAAGTGCCAGTTTGCATGCCAGGCGTATCATTTGATTATGCCACAATGAGGGCACTTCCTGCTTGGTGCTTGATTATGTCACTTCCAGCTATGATATAACTTCTGGCGAGTCCTGACATGGACCAGTGGGTCCCAACAAGAGTGCCATTCTAAAAAACAGGTCCTGGTCTAAAAAGTTTGAGAACCACTTATCTAGAAAATACATTACACTGCACCCCCCAAATAAAGCGCTGGACAATGACTGGTTTGGTATAAGGAAGTCTTTATTGAACAATAACATAAAACCTGCAGCAGGCTATAACTAATACTCAAGCGTGCTGGCTCTGGTGATTCGGGGGAAACGGCCCTAGCTGTCTACCTCCCCCACATTCCCCATCTTGGCATGACATCCTGGCTCAAGGCCTCCCCCAATCAAAGATTGGGCTCACCTATCACAGCCAATCCAAAGGATTGAGGCAGTTTGGCTGGCACAGACCCGCACAGGCAAAGCCTAGTGTTGGCCTTTGCACAACCAGCCAAGGGGTTCGCCAGCCAGCGTCCCAAACCGGAAATGAATTGGCAGACCGGTACTGGCTTGCCCCTTGACCTTTCTTACCTACAGGATGTACACGAGTATCACCTGCCTACCCAGCCGGCACGTGACCTGCCAACCCAAGCAGAAATATGACACAAGCACACCACGACCACAGCATCAGTCTGGGGTAGGCGAAAAAACTGCCAATCCACGCCAATCAGATATGACAGCAAAAAATTCCTACCCGGCCCCGAAACCGGCGACCAGCTAATCCCAGACTGTACACAGGGCGGATGGGAGGAGCTCCAAATCCGGCACGACTGAGCTGTATGGTGCTCTGCCTCCAGCTAACGGTCGCGCCGGGGCCCCCATGTGACATGGGACAACCAATTGCTGTCCCGAAAATTCCCGCCCTTGCCCAGCTCTGGGGGGGCACACAAAGGGCAGCAGCGAGGCTCTACGGAGCCCCACTGGCATTCTATGCAGCATATGCTTAACCTTGAGGTAAAATGTGTAGACCAGTGGCGGATCTAGGGGCGGGGGGCACGAGCCCTGGGCGCCATCTTGGGGCCATCTTGGGGGCGCCAGTGGCCCCCACAACATTGCACAGGTAGACCTGAGCTCCGGAGCCCAGATCTACCCATCGGGACGAGCCGCGGGTAGACCTGGGCTCCGGAGCCCAGATCTACCCATTAGGAACAGACGCGGGTAGATCTGAGCTCCGCTGTTGTTTCTAATGGGTAGACCTCGGCTCTCTGTAGGAAGCCCAGATCTACTCGCAGGGAGCCCAGGTCTACCCGTGGCTGCTTCTGTTGGGTAGACCTGGGTTCCCATGGGGGCGCACTTCTATTGGGCGCCCCGGGCGCCATTTTAACTAGGTCCGCCCCTGGTGTAGACTGTGCATCATGCGAGAAACCAATATTGGGTATTGTCCCCTAAATGGATGACATGGAAAAATATTCATCTATATCTCCAGTAAGGTTCTCTGGGTATGTAGCATTTCTGCATAGATCCGGTTGGCCTTAGATGCATCCTGGCAGGGCTGGCCTTAAGCCACTGTGACCAATGTCGGCACATGGGGTCCTGTGCTTTGGGGAGGGTGTACCAGCGCAGCGAGCATATTGTCTGCTGCTTCAGGTGGAAGCTCTATGAGCTGCAGATCAGCGGGGCAAGCAAAGCAGGTTTACCTTTAGCTTTCCCACCTGCCCTTGCCCCCGAGTGCCCCCAAACAGACCAGCTGGAAGCAGATGGCAATGATGTCATGTCACCACCAACAATTTCCAGGTGCCGCATTTTGTGCATAGCACTACAAGCTTGGTGAATGGGGGGGGCACAGAATGGGTGCGGGGCCACGTGGGAAGTGTGTGTATGACAATATCCTTGTTCAGTTCCTTGAAGGAAAGGAAACTTTAAAATGTAATACATTCATTTTAAAATCTCTCTTTGAGCATCTGGTTTGTGGGGGGGGGGATTGCCTCTGTTCAGGACAGCCTTTGCTGATGTCTAATGATTTCTTAAAAATGCATAAGTAGGCTGATTATGCAAGGCTTGGAATAGTAGATTGCTCGTTTTTTTCCGCTGTGACCATTGGAACAGAAAGAACCTGATGCTTGCTTTATTGGGGCTGCCGTAATCAGACCTCATTACAGAGGAGTGTTTTCCCATTGTCCTTTTGAAATCTTAATCCATCAACAACTATTAAGAAATCAGTCAATTGTCTGAAGACAGCTTATAGCTGTCTTTTCCAGGCGGCCCTGCTTATTGCCTTTGACATGAGATGGGGCTCAGGGTGAATTAATTGCACTTTGAAGTCTATTGACGCTGCTTAGCAATGTGTATTACTAATTTCGTTTGAGGAGGATTTGCTTATCGCAAAACTGTCAGCCGTTCCATCATTAAGCAAGCTCATTTTAGGTAGCTGGGATAGCCAAAAATGTGTATCAGTCCACAGACACAACATTATAGATAAAAACAAGCAGCAGGTGTACATAAGATGGCTGATTAAGTACCCCCCCCCCGTTTCTCTAACAGTTTCTTAATCGAATGCATCCATACTTCTCTCAAATTGTTTTTTTTTACATAGATTTTTATTCACCTCGACATTTAACATGCCTGCTAACAGTTCTGAGCAAAGCATTAGCATTATCAATTGCATTTATATGCTGCCTTTTCATTTGTGGTTTCCTTATATTAATGTATGCCAGCGATCTGCAAACTCTGGCCCATGGGCCAGATCTGGAGACTGCCTTTTCCCTCCAAGGAGCCTTTTTAATGCTGCAGCGGTCTCCAGTTTGAAGCACTGATATATGCCATTGGTCCTGCTCCCTGTTGGAAAGAACAACTTTTTGTACTTTTGTGCAAAACAACTTTGGTGGCAGTATATATTGAGGGAAGGAGAAAGCCTTGCAATTTGTGTTTCATAATTACAACATCACGTAAGCTGATCACCCTAACGAGCACAGTAGGCATCTTTTAAATTCTTTAGGGTGATCAGCTTACATAATGTTGTAATTATGAGACACAAATTGCAAGGTTGTTTCCTTCCCTCAATACATACAACCACAATGTAAAAAAAAATGTTGCTGTTGGATGAGACATTACCACACGCTTCTGCATTGCTGATTGGCTTCTCTATCATTCATGATAGCAACCATGAGACCACTGTAAAGTGAATAACTTACTGCAGGGTTTCCCAAAGGTGGGTCACGAACCTAGGTGTGGTGGGGTCATGAGCTGGTCCCACTTGACCACCCCTGAAGCCAGTTTGGCTCCAAATTGGAACCACTCCGAAAGGGAATGTGCCAATACTGCCAAATACTGCCAGTTGGAATGGCTTACTGGGAGCTTCTGGAAGTCTCTGCCCAGATACGCTGAGCCAGAAACCCACTCTATTAGCCCCTGAGGGCATCAGAATGGCCTGCAGAAGCATCTAGAAGCTACTTCTAATTTTTGGAGGTAACTTCTGGTTTGACCAGAAGTAGCTTCTGGATGCTTCTGTGCAGTGGTGTCAGCCTACCGGTTTGCTGGTCGGAGTTTTCGCGGTCGCTGGGCGGGTTTCCACGCTGCAGCGGGCGTGCTTTCGCCATAACGCAACGGGACGCAGCGAGCACGCTGCCGATCACCGTGGAAACCCGCCCAGCGACCACGAAAACTCCGCCCAGCGAACCGGTAGGCTGACACCACTGCTTCTGTGGGACATTCTGAGGCTGACAGAGGCCAATGGAGTGGGTCACCAGCTCAGCACAACCTAGAAGAAGCCTCCGGAACCTCCCCGGGCACCACTAGGAGCACTGCATTGGACAAGGTGGGTTGTGATGCAGGAAGGATTTGGAACCTCTGACTTATTGTTTAGTGAATCTTGTTTTACAATGAAGAGTCCATTGTAAGGTGATTTGATTTGACTGCAACAAGAGGGACCACTGCATTTGCTCAGATCAGCTTCTGCTGGTTCCAGCTTCCTGAGCTGTGTAATGCTAACACAATGCAGCAGTCACTGGTATCAATAATTCACTGGACCGGTTCATTATGAAGTTGATATAGGCAATCTTTGTATTATAATTCCCATTTATTGGGTTGCATTGACCTCCTATCTTATTCTTAGGAATTGAACCGTTTTTGATGTCTACAGTATCCTTTGGAACAAGAATGCGGCAATGGCAGGCCAACTACCCTTTCTAAATCCACCTTTGATTGTATTATTTTGTACCATAAATCAATGTTCTTCATTCCCTTTCTGCAGAACAGCAACTCATTGCTGGTTGAAATATTCTATGCTCGATATTTCCTTTTGCTTTTCTAATTATCTCCAGTAACTTCCTCCTGCTTGTTTTATAGATCTCTCAATGTTCTCTCTCTTAGACCTAACAAAGTAATTACAAAGCAAAATAAAGTCATATAAAACAAGATAATATAGCAAAATTAGAAATGCCAGGCATCAACGCGCGACGGCAAAGAGGTGATACAAATAGCTGCTTCAGCATGAATGTAATATAATGACGCGTGGAGATAATGCCACTTGATTTTCTTGGTCGACAAATCAGTCACATCCAATCAGAAACAATTACAGTGCAACAGATTTAGGGATTAAAGCATCATGAATTTATAAACACCTCTTTCTAAATCAGTTAATGTTTCTGAATTTTAATATATGAAGACTTGTTATTCCTGTTTCAGTTAATAATATGGAGGAATAACAAACAGCCCCCCCCCACACACTTTAGCACGCAGACTGCACCGAATAAAAACTAGGCCCTGTGTGTGATTCTGCTGGGAATACTTGTATGCCGAGATGGAACCTGAGGGGTGGAGCCTGAGGGGCATCAGCCTATCACGATACCCGAGGACTAGCACTGCCAGACTGCCCCCAGGGATTGTGGGATGATGTCCTCTCCTGGCCACTAGCAACCTCCAGCGGCCCAGGAGGCATTACCTTAGCCCAACTGGTCCCAGTAGTGTAGTGTAGTATAGAGGCTAAAGAAGCATTGTCTGTACCCCATGTTTCATTCCCTTTCTATTTTCCCCTGGAAATCAGTCTTGGCTTCCTTGGTCTCCTTGCTTTCACTAGAACCTACCAGGCTAGGCTGGGAAGCTTAATGGTTCCCAAAGTTCTCAGTGGGAGGAGGGAACTACCTAAGTCATTGCAGGATTGGGGCTGCATCAGTAGCACAATTCCCAGGATCATGCTACTGCTGGGGTAGGGAGTTTTACACTTACCAGCATCCAGCCCTGGAGTCCTGAGGGATCCTGGGGGTCTGGGAAACTCTCCGCAGGGCTCCCCATGCCTCCAAACATGCTTTAAAATACAGGTACCTGGGTGGTCCTACCTATATTGTCAGGGGGGCATATGGAAAAACTGACTGAGGGTTTGGGTAGAATCAAACTTTTTCCACTCTAGCAGCCTCCTCTAGTTCTAGCTTTCTCAGAGCGCAATCCTAACCCGGAGTTAGGTTGGCAGCAAAGTTTGGCCGGCACAAGGGACACTGTAAAGTATGCTTGGACCACTCTTGGAGTCATAGTGGACACTTTTGGAGTCAGATGTGCACCATCCTCCCTGATTCTGAGAGTAGTCCAAAAGCGCTTTACGGTAGCCCTTGTGCCGATCAAACTTTAGGATGGCCTAACAGAACCGGCCTAACTCCAGGTTAGGATTGCACTCTCATTCTCTGCCTGCCGATGAAACATTCGGCCAAGCATACACAAATCAGGAAGTTATTTCTTTTATTTAGGAATATGGCCAGATGATGAACCACCAGCTAAAATGTGTACTCTCCAGAAATCCTGGGCTTTAGCTTCCAGCAATCTTTTTTAGTTTTCACATTAGTCACCTACAATGAGAGATGAACTTGAAATGAACACTCCAAATATCTCCCCCAAACCCAACTGGATTCTTAACCACCAAAGGGCCAATGACTGGAATAATATCAGAGAACCAGTTAATCAACATTTCTGGTACAGATTTCCTGTAGTGACAAACTTTGCTTCAGGGGAGGAATATTTCGGGGGGGGGGGGGAGAGAAACCCAGGAACACAAGGAAAATAAGTTTCTGCTGTAGGTATAGAAGTGGCATGATGGTAAAAGAAAAACTTTATATTTCACTCCTCCACAAAGTTCCCTTTCATTTCCTATCAGTATATAGTCCATTTTAAAGTTCAGCTCAGCCTGTTTTTAAGGGTAAATTAGAGAGATTATTACAATAACCATCCAGACTGAGATGGTATAAAAATAAATCCTGCTCATCTGTGTCAGGATATCTTTTAATTTTCATCGGCTATGACAGGCCTCATTTGCCACTAGAAACAGATTTTTAGAAATAGGATCCTCCTGGCACATGACATCATATTCAGATGAGACGCGCCTGTCACACAGAACTTCTGCAGCATGACATCTGACAAGCTGGAACCTCAGATCAAGGAGCAACACATCATCTCCTGAACTTTTGACAGAGACCCTCATTCCACCACTGGATTGCCATACCCTTGAAAGCCGATAATGTTTCACGATGGGAGCAAATGTGCAGCTGTGGACATACCTCATACATAAAAGGCTGTTCATTATGACAGGTGTACTGATTTCCATTCATAGTAACGCAGACAGAACATTCAAACAGTCATTATGTTGCATTGTTTCATTTATTGACTAATTTTTACCCCACTTTTTTTTCCCAGAGGCTTGCAGAAAACATGAAGAAACATTTTAAAAAGCTATTTAGAACAATGCTAGAGTGACCGTGAGGCAGGGCTGGCCTTAAGCCAGTGTGACCAATGTCATCACATTGGACCCTGCGCATTGGGGGGAAGGGAGACACACCAGCACAGCAAGCATATTGCCTACTGCAGCTGGGATCTCTATGGGCTGTAAGGCAGTGGGGCGAGCAGAGCAGCTTTACCCTGGGCCCTCCTACCTGCCTCCAAACTGTCCATAAGAACATAAGAAGAGCCCTGCTGGATCAGGCCAAAGGCCCATCTAGTCCAGCTTCCTGTATCTCACAGCGGCCCACCAGGTGCCCCAGGGAGGCATGAGACAAGATGCTTGCATCCTGTTGCCACTCCCTTGCACCCGGTACTCTGAAGTAGCCTACTACTAATGTAAGGAGGTTGCACAATCCATCATGGCCTATAGCCCACGATGGACTTTTCTTCCAGAAATCTGTCCAATCCCCTCTTAAAGGCATCTAGGCCAGAGGTCATCACCACCTCCTGTGGCAAAGAGTTCCACAGATTAACTACCCGATGGGTAAAAAAAGTATTTCCTTTTATCTGTTTTAACTCTCCCAACCCTCAGTTTTAGCGGAGGCCCCCTGGCTCTGGTGTTTTGAGAGAGGGAAAAGAGCATGCCTCCATCAACTCTATTCCTTCCATGCATGGAAGCAGCTGGCAATTACGTCATCATGTCACATTCAACTATTTCTAGGTGCCACATGTGGCACCACAAGCACTTTTCTTGGTGACTGGGGGCCCCCGCAAGAATGCCCTGCATTGGGCCCCATTGCTCCTAGAGCTGGCCCTGTCAGGAGGCCTGGAAGCGGTAAGGCAAAGTAGGCCTCCTGATGACCTATGGATAGGGGTAGGTTTTGTTGTAGTTGAAAACCGCCTTTTGGGCATTGACCACAGCCTTTTGGCGGTTAAAATATCTGAATAAAAACACATAACACCTCAATTTGGTGCTTAAGATACTTTCCAGAAATTAAAACAGACTGTTTCTACAATTAGAAATAATACTGAGGCTGCATCTGCTGACACTATATCACCTGTATCATCTACCTAGTACATTTTTAAAGCATTTAAAATGAAGAAAAATGTGAACTTGGATTGAGAGTGTAGAATAAAAATACAACCGCAACTTTCTCTTTTATATTATTATTATTATTATTATTATTATTATTATTATTATTAATTAATTAATTAATTAATTAATTAATTAATTAATTAATTAATTAATT